>CM023960.1:27480090-27500297 GCA_013407115.1 Glycine latifolia | reverse complement strand
ATGAATTGAATGCCAATAAAATCCGTGAAGTTGAAGAGTTACATACAGCGACGATCTTGCCGAAGTGGTTGGTGATGAGGTGGACGGCCAATTTGATGCCGTGCTGTGTAACCATTTTCTTCCAACAGAAAAAGAAAACGGCGATGAAGCGAGAGTGATACGAAGAAGAAAGGCAGGGGAAGAAGGGGCTTAGCCTTTGTTTGGGAGTTAGGAGGGGAAGGGAAGGAAAGAGATTCAAGAGAAAGGTAGGGAAGGAAAGAGATTCAAGGGAAAAGTAGGGAAGGAAAGGGAGGAAAATGAGGGAAGTTTCTTCCTTTTTGTTTGGGAGTTAAAAATATATTAAGAGAGGAAAATGGATAGTTAATAAGATATTTTTACAATTTTGTCCTTATTTTAAAAATTAATATACTCTATATTTTACACTGGTTGGGATAGAATAGTAATTTTATTAACACTGACTGGGGTAGGATAGTAATTTTAGTTACTTTTCCTTCTAAAAATCTCCAAATAGAGGAAACAACAATTTTTAGGCTTTGGAGGATTTCATAGGAGTTTCAAAAATCCTCAAATCCTTTTCCTCAAAAATTAAAACTCTCAAACAAGAAGATGTCTCTACCTAAACCTTTCACTTCCCTCCCTTTCCCTCTAAAATTTCTCTCCCAAACAAAGCCTTAGGGTCTGCCTCCATCCTCCTCAGTCGTCACGATGACACGGTCACGGACAGACGGACTCACGGTCACGGGTGTCGGGGTCACGGCCTCGCGGGTCTCTCTCTCTCACTCTCGAGTCTCAACAATTTCAGTCTCCAGAAGAAAAGACCACTCGAGAAGACGAGACCTAGAAGGCTAGAAGGCACAGGGCACTGCGCACTGGGCTGCAGAAGATATTTGTGTATGAGTGTTACTAAATATACTATATACATTTCTTATACACTATATAATTTTTTTTAAATGGCGAAACTACCCTCAGTTTTTTCTGTTGTTGTCATGTACTTCACAGTTCATTTGTTTGAGCTTGCGTTTTCATTGTTGGTGGTCGCAAGGTGATTTTGGTTGTGCATTGGAGTTGGCTTTGGTCGGAGGGATAGTCGTGGTGGTGGTAGGTGCGGTGCACGTTGGCATTCGTCGAAGAAGCATTCGTTGGCGGTGTCTGCGAGGTAAGTAAATTTTAACAAATACGGATTATGTAATCCGTATGGATGATACAGATTACATAATCCATAAGTTATGTTTTGGTAAAAGAAATATACGGATTGAGTAATCCGTATGGATGATACAGATTACTTAATCTGTATGGATCATAGCAATCCGTATGAACTACAAGGATTAAGTAATCCGTGTGAACCATACGGATTACTCAATCCGTATGACACATACGAATTACTTAATATGTACAGAGTATACGGATTGAGTAATCCGTATGGGTCATACGGATTGGGTAATCCGTATGGTTCACACGGATTGTTCAATCCATATAACCCATACGGATTATTCAATCCGTATGGTCTGTTTTTTATTAAAAAAAATTAAAAATAATTTTAAAAAAATAGTTGTTTATAAATTAATAAAAGAAAAGTTGGATAAATTGGATACCACACTGTTATAATTGTTGTGGATGTATTATATTAGTATAGGTAAATTGGAAAAATGATGTAAGTATTCACATATTTCTTTCAAGTGCTTTGTTTAGGATATTTTAGAATTCTCAATATTTTATTTATAAATTTGATTATTAATGTAGTGTAAATTTGTATTGTATATTGTATGAACAACAGGTTCCTCAGTAATAGCCTCAGCTCGCCGTTGTCTTCTTGCGGATGCGGTAGGCCTACGACGTTCACCGTCCTGTTCTACACCCCCACCCAATCCTCCTCTTGTTCTTGCCATAATCTGTACCATTTGTTAATCAACATAGTCATAAACTTAAAACAAACAAATAACAAACATATATCTCAAAATATAACCAAATACTTTATCATGGATATTTTTGTGCTTTCATTGGCCTAAAATTTAACATAACTATTGGTGGTTTCATGGATATTTTTTAATATTTCTATAGCCTCAAGTCAGACATAATGCTTAAGGTACTAGGAACTTATCCTTGGTTTAGACATTGTTATGTCATGACCCCCAAAGAATATGGTAAACAAAGAAATGAGCAACATGATGTTTTCTTATGTAAATATGAGTATCACATCCATTGGCATAGTTTCAAAAGTCTTATGAATAAGTATCTAAGTTTTGTCCTATCCTTTACGTAAGGTTTTACTTTACAATGCAGTTTACAATAAGGGTTTCATGCTTCTATACTAGCAATGAAGAAGTGTTTCCGGTGTACGAATGAACTGCTTTCATGCAGTTGACAATAAGGGTTTCATGCTTCTACTAATCTAATAATTAGCATTGATTTGCCCAAAATAGAGGTATTGTCTAATCTGACTTAACAGTCTTGCTAGCATCTTCACCTTCATTTTTCTCACTCTTGGAGGATCAATTTGAATGGGCATTTTTCTCACTCAATGCATACAAGTCAGCAATGTCAATTAACTTGAAAATGAAAATGTTAACTTATACTACTGTTAATCTTCCTTGAATATCAACAAATTATTGTAATATTGTCCTATCCTCTATATTCAGTCATTCTTATTTAACTTTATAACAAGTTTAAATATCAAATATCACATGTAATATTGTCAATCATACACATACATGACAAGCAAGTATATATGACATACAATGCTGCCTTATTTCCCCTAATAAACCAATCCATATGCAGTCATTCAAATTTGAACAACCTAATATACATAAATTAATAAGATTTTATCAAATTTAAAACAGTTCACAAGGTTTTCAAGTCTGTATGGATTACCTAATCCGTATGAATCTTACAGATTACACAATCCGTAAGGTCCATACGGATTACTTAATCCGTATGAAGCTTACGGATTGTGTAATCCGTAAGACTCATACGGATTAGGTAATCCGTATGTACCTTACGGATTACCCAAATCACAGGCTTCATACGAATTAGGTAATCCGTATGGGCCTTACGGATTGTGTAATCCGTAAGGTCTATATGGATTACCTAATCCGTATGCACCTTAAAATTGTCTTACGGATTAATCAATCTGTGCCATCCTCACGGATTTATCAATCCGTTCCACACCAAGCCATTAACAGCTAACTCACCTTCGTCGACGGACGCAAACACCGACCACCACCACCAACGCGACCACCAAGCCTGACCAACAATGCCTATTTCAATCACGCTGAAGAAGCACCGGAGATGAAGCTGCTGCGGAAGAATGCGGTGTAAGAGAAGAAGGAAGATGCACAGAGAAAACGAAAGCGCCCTTCTGAATTCAAATTTTTTTTATTTTAATGAAAATAATTAAAAGGGTATTTTGGGAAATGCACTGTGGCTATATAGTGTATAAGAAATTTTTATATAAGAAATCTTTATAGTGTATTTAGTAGCACTCTTTGTGTATTTGAGTCTGGGCCTGGCTATTGGACTCTTAGGTTTTTTTTAAATTTTATTTTTTGTTAGCCCAGTGGGCTGGCCCGACTTTGGCTCGCGTTTTTTTGGGCCTAGTTGGCCCAGCCCATTTTCTTCAGTGGGTTAATAGTGTTAATCCAACCCACTTTTTCTTGTGAGTTAAATGGACCGACTCATCAGACCAAACTCATTTTACTATTCCTATCTTCTTGTAATATTTTATGACATTAAAAAACAAAAAATTTCGAATAAAATAAGAAATTCTTAAAAAAAAACATTAGAAGTTTCATCTTTGAATTTTTAATGCACCATATCGATATATATAATTATTTTTCTAATGTTAACTTCTAGTTTTTTGTATTTATTATTATTATTATTCTAAATATATTCATTCAATTTTTTAATTATCATCTTTAAATAAATCATGATTTTATTATTTTTCTATCATTTACATTTTTCAATTACTTCAATGATTAATTTTACCAAACACTTGTAATTTAATAAGTTAATTTTTCAACTTTTAATTGTCAACTAATTTTTTAGCTTTTAGCTAAAGTTTTTTAACTTTTAACTCTTAATTAATTTTTTAGCTTTTAACTAACTTTTTCGTTAATTTTATTTAACATAACCTAACGATTGAGATTATAATAAGGTTAATTTTTATTTTATTTAAAAATATATTTTATTTTGAAATAGTTTATTAAGATCTAAAATGTAAATTAAGTTAAAATCAACTCAATTAGCATTTTTAATATTATCTCTTGTTTCTTCTTTCACGCATTATTTATGCAACTAACTAAAAATATCTCTCAGGCATACAAAATTGGTGGCTAGCTGGACACTTTTTGTAATAAAATCCAAACTAAAGAATGGATTTAAATTAAATGAAGTCTTTATTATTTATACTGGTTCCAGACATATAATTTAATTTTTAATTTAAATCAAATTATCTCGTTTTTTAAGATTCTAAACACTATAGGAAAAATTTACTTGCAAAACTAAAGTTCTCGGGTATTAAAGTGTAAGATCTTGAGGTTTGAGAAAACTTGTAATTTGTTTAGAAAACTAAAGTTCTGTGGGATTCTGAATTTGTTTAGAAAACTTGTAACGGAGTATTTGAGATAATAAAGTATTTGGAGTTTCATTTGATTGCTAGATTCCTTTGTTTTTATTATTTTCTCGAAGTGTTGTATTGGTACCTGCTGGCTTGGAGCTTGTTGAGACGTCTAGTAGTAATAATACAATTGACATAAAGAATTTGTGACTTGTGAAACAGTTCCAATAACCAGCTATAAAATACTATATATTTTGGCTTGTGAATTGTAAAGGCTTGTTCTGTGCCGCGCGTGCTTTTGCTTTGATATGTCTATGATTTGGTTGAAAGCTGCTACAAATTTTCCTCCACTCTTTGAAAACTCCTCTTTCCTATAACCAGAAATTAAAGACTAATAAAGGTTTGTATGGGTTTATTTTTATTTGCTTATGTGTACAGAGTGAGATATAACATATTCATGCACATTTCTAGTATAACCCAAGTTTGCCAAAAGCTATGCTTGTTAATGGGTTCCTAATAACTAGAATGTGCCTAAGTTTTTATTCTTTTGAAGGTAGAAAGTAACCATAAAATTGATTGAACCAAAGATACAAAAATAATATATGGGATTCAAAGATGTTCTTGGTAGCCAAATTGGTAGTGTCTAATGAGTAGCAGACAGCCAAACTTTTCTAGAGAAAGACTTCAAAGGATAGGTTGTAAGGGAAATCTCCGGAATTGCGCCAAGAGTAGGTTAAGTGGGTCATGGAAAAAAGTTGGCGCTGGACCTGTCTTGAAAGAAAATAGACCTGAGGAATGTTTATTTTAATTTAAGGAAAAGAGGAAATTGACACCGGCCCTAAACTTTATTATTATTTTTTGTAAATTGACACACTCAAACTTTTAATTTGTCTTATTCAATTTTTTTAAATTATATAGGTGTCGTTCTAATAGGCCTTTCTCTTCTCTTGACATGGAATTATATGAAATGAAATGGTCATGACAATTGATTTAGGTTGAATCTTAGTTGTTTATATAATTTTTTTAATATAAATCATTTTTCTCTTTTTTTTTAAAAAAAAAACACTTTTTCAGTCCACCACTTCTAATTTAGAAATGATGAAAACAATATTTACAAATGAAAATATTAAATGAATAAGAGTTAATTTTATTCAACAGTCAGGATCATTTCACCATGTAATTCACCACCATTCCTTTAGCTTCCCAGGTTACAGAAGGATTTATCAAAACAATTCCTGAAATTTGAGGAATGAAAGATGTCTATTTACAAAAGGGATCAAATCCAAGGAGTCTAAAATTCCTTTAATTTACTAGAATAGGGACAGCCATGCTTCCTTCAGGATCATTTATGATGGAAGTTTTGAAAGTCCTGCGTGTTTCACTGTCCATCATCAACTAAATCTTCTGTATTAGTAGTATGAAGCTATTTCTTTAGGCTCATGATCCCTAGGGATTCCTGATTTTGACCAAATGTTTCTCAAAATGTTTTATGTATTTTCAAAAGCAAGCTGCTATATGATTCAGTTCTTTCTTTTGAGGCAACGCTAATAACTAATAAGTCTAGAGTTGTTTCAATGCCATTTGGTACCTCTGCTATCCACTTTGTCAAGGTGGAGTTTGGGGTTTCAAGTTAAGTGATTAGGCTTTGATAAAAAGAAATAAAAACAAATTCTTAAGTTTCATGAGAGTTAAGTACATTTATCATTGAAATTATTGAAACAACCAAACTGTTTCACATTCTAAAACAAATATGTTTCCACATTTTTTTTAATTGAAAATATCCCTCAATCAAAAGTTAAAATCTAATTCCTATAGATAGATTTACTTAAGAGATTGACATCTTTTAATTGATATTTTTTCATATACATAAATTTGAAGATTAAGTTATTCAATATTTAAGAGATAAGATTATATATCAATTATATCACATTATTTTCTTACCTACATTCTTAATCCTTTTACATTTGCTTTTATTATAATTGATCAGTGTTTCTATCATAAACAAAATTGGGCAACTTCCAAACCTCAAAGGCGAATAAAGCTGGCTAATTAAGAGAAGAAAAGACAATATCACTGAGCTTCCAATGCGTGTATGGTATTAATTAAATATTCTATTTGGTCTTGGTTGAAACATAAAGCAAAACCATATAATGAAGGAAAATTCTGATCTTAGGAGCAATATGTGTCATTATCAATAAAGACTATGCCTAGCTTCTCCCCAGCAGCATTAGCTGTTTGATTGCAACCTTCACCATCCTTAAAAGCCAAATAATCTTGCATTTTGTTGTCGGTCCCGTAATTATGAACACAATTCACTACTGATTAAATGGACTCAATGTTTGTGCATAAACGTGTATATATGTACGGGCAAACAGCATATACTTAATCTGTTTTGCAATAATTTTCTTTTTAAAAAGTCAGACTAATTATCAGATCAGGTCATGGACCTGAAAAAGAGGTTTGTATTCCCCAAACATATTGTGATGATCAACCATAAGAGTTGAAACAATAAATTATTAGATTAGTGGAAATGGAGAACATGAGAAGGCAGGGACATTTATTTATCATTATTAATAAGGGAAAGAGGGAAAAGGAAGCTACCTTACTTCTCTCTTTTTATTTAACATATTCTAAAATGCACAGTATTTGTCTTTCTTTTTCTTTCATCAGATGTTCTAATGCATGCATAACTTATTATACATGCATACACGGTTAATTTTCTTTTCAATGACTAAAATTATTTAAGTCTTCAATATATATTTTAGATAAATTAATTAACATTCTAGCTGAATTCAAACAACCTACCCATTAATGAACCAAAATGCTCAGAATACTTCAAGCTACAAACATAATATCAGGTGATTCAGTCCACACAAAGTTTTCTTGTTTCTTTTCTTTCTTTCTTTTTTAAGGTCATTTTGTTTCCATGCCTAAACCATAAGAAACTGATCCTTCTGAACATCAGCTAATAAACCTTTACTTTTAATGACCAGTTAGATATTGTGAGTGATCTCTTTTATAATAACGGTTCTTAAGAATTAAACCACATCAAGGGGGAAATCAACCCTTCAAATTGAAATTTTGAAGTCAGTAACTTTTGCTAGAAAAGAAAACATTTTCTTGAAATCATGTTTAGTGTAATAGGTAAAAACGGTAGAATTTAATTAGAATAGACGGTGTAAAAAAATTACATTATTGTTAAGTCATAGATTAACATATAATTCAAAATATTCAGCGAAAAAAAACATATAATTCAAAATTATTGAGTTTTGTAATAAATAATTTAAAAATTATATTAAAGTGATTTTCAAGCGGTTAACAGTATAAAAATGTTTATAATGAAAGTGTATTAAAATTAACTAAAAAATAAAATGTACTTAGATAAATAATAATCTTTACCTTTAGAATTAAATTAAAATATATTATGATTTTTTACAATGTCATCCAATTATGAATTATTATATATACCAATTTTTTCAATTTTATAATAATTACTTTAAGAAATATACTTAAAAGAATTTCTAATTAATTAACAGTATAATTATTTTTACATTAACCATGGGTGAAATTAAACTTACTTCTATATATTCAAGTGTATTTATGTAATTTTTATGTAACTATAAATAGGTTAGAAAAGGCAGTATATGTTTCTGGTATACATTTGGTAAAAAAAATAATGTTTATGGTATACATAAATAATTATTAAAGGCACTTGAGGAATTTCACAAAGCAAGCAAGCATTTTGTTTGGCACCTTCATTTGAGGTGAGTCCAAGTGCCTGTGAGAATTGAAACAAACTACAAGATGGAAAGCATGAAAAGCCCCACCTTTATTTCACTTTCTATTTATCATCATAAAGGAGCCCACAGTTATGTTTTTGGAGCACCATATATACAACTCGCCCAATGGCAAGCTCTTTGGACGAACAACAACCTTATTGTTGGTGGAGAGTTCCAAAGGGATCGCATTGATCTAATTCTTGATCTTCCTGCATGCATTTACTTGCAGTTCTGCTTTTAGGCCATTTTACCGGTTCACTGACTTGGATCATGCGATCCTTTAGGAATTTTCCATCGCCTTTAAAAATTTCTCTATCCACAACATGCATCATCTTCTTGATTGAAACTTCTTGAGGTAATTAGTTAATCTTCTCCTCCTTTGCTATCAATTGAAAATTTATTTTGTTATCTTGAGAGGTAGCTTTTGATTTTTCGATTGCTAGCATTCTTGTCAAAATTATGCTGTTTAAAAAGGATAAATTTTGTTGGAGTACAAGTGTGAAGTAAAGTCTCATATCGGATATAAATAGAAAGGTTGAGCACCATATAAGTGAGGAAAAAATTCATAAACCAAAATTTTAAAGTTTTGGATTAAGGTGTGATATCTAATTCACTTATATGATTACTCATAATTCATTGGTGTAAATTTTTCCTATATTTACTCCCCTCAATTTCCTAACATTTATGGTGGAAATTTGTTTGGAAGATTTTAAAAATCAAGATGTTTTATTTTGGAATAGATAACTCTTTACACTCTATAGTGACTCTAATTAACCAACTTGTTAGATTTAAAATACTAGTTCTTTTTATTCAAACTATAGCAATGTTGTGTTTTAAACTTAATAAATTTAAAAGCAATTGAAAAGTAAAGTGAAAAAAAGTAAATGATTGAAATTGTAAATTGAAAGCAATAGTAAATGGCACTAAATGTATATGAAAGCAAATATGTACCCAAAAAAATGTATATGCATGAAAGCAAATAAAGTGTGTAAAATGTAAATTACTGAGAAAGTAAATCAAAATTTAAAGAACTGGTTCAAAAAGATAAAGTTTCTATTTTTTTTTAAAAAAAATAAGGGGAAGAAGAAATGTGCAATATAAAGACTTAAAAAATGTAAATTGAAAACAAGTAAATTGCGATGAAGGTAAAAGAAAACAATTAAAATCGAAAAGTAAAGGTGAAATGGCAAGAAAGTAAAAGAAATGCCTTAAAAATAGATGAAGACATGCGTATCATTCTTTGAATCAATAGTCATATTGCAATCAACATATTATAGGTGTTAATTAGGTCTAATGTAGTGTTTCAATTAAGGAAAAATAGCTATTCTGCTTCCCTATTTATATAGATTTTTACTGAATGGGGTAAAAAAAATAGGATCTATACTTGTTTATCTTAGTCTAGGATTGATTATAAATAATTTATTTATTTGAGTGGTATTAAATTCAATTTTTTAAAATAAGGTCTTAAATTTAAGTTTTATAAATGACAAAAAAGATATTAGAAAGAGAGAATCTACTATAAATGACTAAATAGATTCTTCAAGAAGATTAATTATTTATTTACTAAACCAGTAAATAATCCGTAACTATAACATAGTTAAAAAGAAGTCTAGGATCGAATATCTAAGATTGTGCATTTGTCTCAACCATCTTCGATAATAATTGTCTAATGACATGTATTTCTCCCTTGCGTTTTGACTCGAAATTAGATTTTCTGGCATTCCAATACTTAGTAGAATTATTCTTAAATTATGAACTCAAAACTCCGTCTTTATGCTCCAACTGACATTTCTCAAAAAACCTTATTTATTAAGTTCTCTAAACCTAGAGTATTTCTAACAAATCTAAGCCTTTAAATTACTTCGAACCTGAACTCCAATCAATTAAAGAATCGGAACTTCGACAACTGGAAAATATTAAGTGACACATGTAACCACCTAAAATTATTCTATATATTATATTTATTTATTTATTTATTTATTTTCTTATTAAGGTTAAGTTTTTTATATTTATTAAATAATTTAATGTACGTAACATATTATAACATTTCTTAAATATATTTGAGGTAAGAACAAAAAGAAACTAGATATATATATATATATATATATATATATATATATTTCATTCCATTATAACATCAGAGTTCTCTAAACACTGTTATTTATTTACAAAATACACAACCCATATCCTTTTTCAATTTTCTCCAGTACTATCCTCTTCACTGAGCACAATTATGGGAGTCGTGGCCGGGTTCGGATACACAGGAGCAAATTGTAAAAAGGGATCGTGCAGATTAAATGCTTCACTAAAAACAGAAATCGGAAAGTGAGCTCCGAAGTAGATGTGGGCACGTAAGACTGGCTGCATAGTTATAATATAGCAATTTATGTTTTCATCTAAATACCATGCTATGTCCAGTACATCAAGGAACAAGATGATTGATTCCATCTAAAATGAAACATGGGATAAATCTAGTGAGAAATAAATTTCTCAATAGGCAAAATCTAAATCATCGAACACGTTAGTACGTTAGTAAATCATCAATATACTCAAATGAATCCATAAAGTAATTAGGCAACTATATGAATGCATGAAATGAAATGGTCACAGGTGCACATGGCCTCTACATATGTACAGTATGTAGGAATGTTGTGGCCATCTTACGCTAATCATACATGAATTTCCATGTATTAGCACCTGATCTCTCTACATCTTTATTATAGATGTAGTATCATAAGTCTGGTTTCACAAATCTCGTACTAGACTTGGAAACTCGAATCAATCATATTTTCACATCAAAATCCATTATTCACATATAATCTTATGGAAAATATTTCCATCATTTCATCATTCGTACCAGAAAGATGGTTAAAATGACATACCTTATCCAAGCAAAATTCTAGCAACTTGGGCAAAATAATTGAATATCCTCAAGCTACAGAGATTCATGTTAGTGGTTTAACTAATAAACCATAATACTTTCTCTTTTACTTATTAATATATGGATTACCTAACGTAGTAGCAAAGACCGGGTTGGTGTAGCCAAACTGATTATAATGGTTTCAATCCTATATGATTGACATGGACCGGGTTTGTTTAACATAGAAGGGTGACATAAGTAATAGTATCTGGGATTGACCAGGATGACTATACCTGGAATGGTTATAGCCTAGAAAGGTAGGTCCGGGATGACAGGGGATTACAACCTGGATGGTTAGTATCCGGGTTAAGTTTATCATAGGGGGTGCATATAAGTAATGATATCTGAGTTTCAAATTGGCCGGATTAAGTTTATCATAAAGGGGTGTATTTAAGTAATGATATCCGAGTTCTGGGTTGGCCGGGTTAAGTTTATCATAAAGGAGGTGTATTTAAGTAATGATATCCGAGTTCTGGGTTTGCCAGAATGTACATAACCTGGATGGCTATAGCAAGGATAGGTATCTCCGGGTTGACCGAGATATACATAACCTGGATGGCTATAGCAAGGATGGTGTCCGGGATGTACATTACCTGGATGGCTATAACAAGGAGGGGTATGTCCGGGTTGACCGGGATATGCATAACCTGGATGGCTATAGCAAGAATGGTGTCCGGGTTGGCTGTGATGTACATAACCTAGATGGTTATAGCAAGGAGGGGTATGTCCGGGTTGGCCGGGATTCACTAGTTTCGTGCATAAATCATCACGTATAACTTTCCAAAATGCTAATAATTCTAATTATGAATTCTTACCTATCCTGGGTTTAAAATTACCATATCCTCATCATAAAATAACCTTTAAAATATAGATTTTTCATCTTAAATAAAGACTAAGTCTAGTCAACTAAGCACATAATTTAATCTTAACAAATTCTAAAGCAGAGATTGAAGTCTAACTTACCTCCAATAAGTCTGAGGAACTGAGTAGAGAGTGGATGCTGGAGTAGAAAGTTTTTACGTGAAGTATATAAGACAAGTAAAACTATGGTTCAGCCAAAGGTGGTAGAAAATAAAGAACTTAATGTAAAGAGTGAGAGCTGAGATTTTCGTGCAGTGATTTTTGAATGCAAGGCTATTTATATTAGTTTATTTAGTTGGATTTTAAGTGATTTAATTGAGTTATAACCGGGTTAGGCTTTAATTTGGTTATAAGGTAACTATCCTTGAAGATTTTTATCCTAAGTTAATCATGACAAATATTCCTTCATTTATGGCTTAAGGTACGTGTAAGTTAGCTAAATATTTGAACTTCAATTGCCTATATCCATATGACTGTACTAAATAAAGCAAGATTCCTTCATTTAATGTTTTGAAAAATTATCTCTTGGCCTTACGTTAAATTTCTGCCAGATGTATTTCATATTACCTAGAAGTCTTACGTATAACTTATCATTGGCTAGTTTACGTGAAGATTTTTTTTTATATGTTTATTTTCTATTATTATCATACTTCATAAATTAAATATAAACTAAAAGTATAATTTTTTAGGATGTTACAACACCAGCATTGATACTTATAGAAGCACCAATGCTTAACACAGTTAGTGGGCCCAATAAATAATGATAACAATATTTATATAGTAGAAAAGTTATAAAAAAAATTGAGATAAAAGTAAATAATATATAACTAGATATAAAGTTGATTGAATGATTAAAAAAAAGAAAGTGAAAAAAAAATTATTTTACTGATAAAAAATTAATAATTAATATTTATTTACATGTTTACTTATTTCATCGTCCCATATGACATATCCCCAGTTCCCTATATTCCGAAAGGAGGAAGACGATGAAGGAATTTTTACTTAAGAAATGGGATGGAAAATAAAGAGCAATTCGTATTCTCCGTCCCTCTCTGAACAATATTCCTTAGAACTTGGGGAAACAAAATATAATCACATTATTCTCTTGTTTTAATATTCCCTTTTCCAATCATTTAGGAGCTGTTTGTTTTGGGAAATAAATTTTTTCTCAAAAATAATATTTCCTAAGATAATATCTTACAAATAGTATTGCTGAAAATTTATTATTATCATGTTCACTGTTGACTTTTTTACGAATTAAGAATTTATTTTAGAATATGTAGATATAAAAATTATATTTCTAAAGAATGAAATTTTCTTCACTTGCTAATAAGTCTATCTCTATTTCTATTTTCAAACATATATTTAATCTAAAGTAAGAATTTATTTCTTCTCATTAGCATTATTTTGAAAAATGTGTAAAACTAACTCAATAGGTAGACACAAACATGGTATAAGGCATGAATAAGGAGTATAATTGTATCTTGAGTATTAAGTCTTGAGTAAATATTTGATTTTCATTAGATTTCTTAATAGAGGAAATGAAAATATATCTAACATAGAGAATGATTTTTTATAAAATAACTCTTAAGATATGTATATTGTTAAAAAAATATTTTTTTTTTCTCTTTCTCTCCCTAAAATTTTAAAATGATATCTACTATTAAAAAAAATATTAAAAAGATATTCAATCTTATATAATTTTACTAAACTATCTAATTTGAAATCTACTACTAAACTGTTCCAAATTGAATAACTCGGATAATATTTTATGATATTTTTTATATTTTTTCTATTGTATGATTTATGTTTTATACACATACATAATATATAATATATATAATACCAACTTCTCATTTTTAATTTTATTTTAGTTTTCAAATGGGACAAATTACCATAATTAAAATGAATAAGACAATTCATTTGTTCTTCATCGTTAGTAATGTGTAAATCTTTATTACTTTTATGGAGTTCGATGACTGTGAATTAATTAAGGATAAATAAGCAAATTAAATTGATGGCACATTCGACAGAGTGAGATAAGACTTGCATGAGATCTATGTCACATCGACCTACAACACGAGTGCCTCAGCTGACAAAGGCAAACCCATCAATCAAACATGTCGGTTAATCAATTTTTTGTTCGCACGGCTCTGTGAATACTTCATTATGTAAGTGTCTCCACTCTGTTGTCTGTAATTGTACCTTTCAAACATACGTGACCATGCACGTGTGGTGCTGCTACTTAAGTACATATTCCGTAAATTGGACAACGAGTAAAAATATAAGAAAAAAAACAAGAGAGAAATGTAAAAATATAAAAGTAAAATAGTAATGACATATTCCTCTTTCACACCCTTCATAGAATCTGAATCAAGGATTTTTGCTGACAAAAATGCTAATGACATATTTACTCATAAGAAAGGCAGATCAAAAGCTTCATTTATAACAAGGCATATATCTTCTTTTTTTCTTCTCCTTAATACACCTGATTATTTGGGGTGTACGTTATCTTATCTCAATCATGGAGAGGTGGTTTAAAATTGCAATTGCATGCATAGACTTGCATAGCCACAGCGCACACAGAAAGTCAGAAAGCAAAGCGTAGCAGAACTGTGTGTGTGCAGTAACGTGAAAAACCATCTCATCTCTATCCCTGTCCTTTAATTTGTGTAATTTCAGATGTCATTTCTCTAATTTGTTTTCTTGTGTCGTGCCAGGTCAAATCCAATGCGAGGAAAATTTAACTTTCAACTGTGCTTAATGCTTATTTTTGCCGGGATCATCTTAAAACAATATAGAAGGAAAAAGTCATAGAAGAAGAAAATAACCACCACTAAATAAAAACAACAAAGATTTTATTATTAATATTTTTCTTAAAAATTTATGTATTACATTTTAATATTTTTATTTAAATTTAAATCTTTTGTATTATTTTTTTACTTTACAAAACAAATAATAATCTTTAACATTAATAAAAATATACAAAATATATTAAATAAAATAATATGCAAACAGAAATAGTATTGAAATCCATTTTTATTGACTAATTAGAGTTGTCTCCCAATACTATAACGGTCTCAAAAGATCCAATATTCATACATTATTAAAACTTTTGAATAACAGTAAATATAGAAAATATTAAATAAATAATATCAAAAAATATATATAATATTAAATAAAAATAAAAAATAAAAACATACATTAATTCATTAAATAATTAAAAAATTATTTATGATTTTAAAAAAATACTTTACAACTTTAAAGTCATGAAAAAAATTGAAATTATAAATTTACGACTTCAATAAAAAAAAGAATCCATTATAACTTTAAAGTTGTGTTAAAAAAAACATCTTTTACAATTTAAAGTCGTGTTAAAAAAAATAAAAATTTGAAGTTATAAAATTTTTACGACTTTAATAAAAAAAAATTATAATATGATTTACGACTTTCAATTCAAAAGTCTTAGATTACCTTATGACTTATCTATTTCAGGGTATTAATTTAAATTTTACCCTTATTTGATAATTTTGAAAAAAAATGTCCCCTTTTAGTCTGCCCTATTTTTGCCATACATACTTTTGTTTTATATATATATATTTTTTTTACATTAAAATGAAGAAAAAAAACTTGTTCTAAAAGAGTGGTTTTTAAACTATTTTCTCTTTTTTAGTTTCTAAAAACAAAAACATTCATAATTTGTTTTGATTTTCAATTTTTCAAGTTTTTCTATTAGTTATGTTTTTTCTTTCCTCATTTATATTTTCTAAAATTAGTTTTTTGAAAAGTATTTTATAAAAAAAATTAGAAACTCCAAAAAAGTTAACAATAATAACAAAGTAATTTACATGTGCTTTTTTAAAATTTTATCACTAAAATTTTGTTGACACTATTATTAGTGACAATAATGGTCATTAGTGACGAACATTTTATCATTATTTGTCACTAATACTTTATTTTCTATATGTCTAAGAACACTTGCATGACATCAAGTATAACTAATTCATTGAACAAGATAAATTATATCATATAATTAACATTTTTTGTTATGCTCATATAAAATTAGTTAAAATAGAATTTTTAATTATATTTCTTAATGTGCCTACAAAAATTAGGAAATATAACATAACTTGTTAGTTTTATCATTTAATATAAATAGATCTAATTGTAAAACTTTAGCCTACGCGTAAGTTTTGTTAGAAGATATCCAATGTGTTTATATAAGTAACTCAATTTATGTTACTTTTATCTTAAGAAATTTAATTAAGGTTATGTTTGGTAAAACTAGCTAAAAAGTTAGTTGAAAGTTAAAAAACTAGCTTATTAAATTATAAATGTTCAATAAAATTAATTGTTGAAGTAGTTAAAAATATTAAATGATAGAAAAATAATAAATTCATTATTTATTTTAAAAGATTAACTAGAAAATTGGATAAATATATAAAAGATAAAAATAAAAGAAAATATAAAAATTTAGAAGTTAACATTTTAAAAAATGCTAGTTCAAGTAGTGTTTTAAAAAATATTAGAAATTATTAAGAAGCTATAAAAAAATTATTTACTTAATAGTTAAAAAAGTTTTTTCACATAATAAAAAAACTAAAAACTAACTAAAATATCTTATAAAAAATAGTTTAATTATCTGTCCAATATATATTTTTATTAACAAGTTCCTTAACTTGATCAAAAATATTTTATTTCTTTCTCTTATATTTAATACAAAGTTAAATAATTCATAAGCATTAATATATATATATATATAAGCATCTCTTTTCAATTTTAAACAACTTAAAATCACATGTAATATATTAAAAAAAATATTTCTTTACTAAGCCACTCCCATTTATTGATATTGTTAGTAGCCTCTATTCTTTTATTGTAAGCGTGTATGTTTTATACTTTTATGCAATTATTGAGAAAATTCGGAACATGTGGGGTTGAAACCATAATTTCTGGAAGGATATAATTCTCCTTTGTTTGAGTTGATGAACATTGATTATGTTGTAAGAAAGGATGAGCCACCTTTGATTACTACTTTAGCTTTCTTGGTGATGTTGATTGCTATGAACATTGGGAGCGATCGTCTTTACGCAATGTTCATAAAACCAACATCTATCTTAACTAGCATTTAGGGGTTTAGCTAGTTTATCAACATAACAATTGTTGAGAACTACTGAACAATTTGAGATTTCAGATAATAAAGAATTTGGCAGCAGTCTGATGGAAGTTTTACATTCGTACATTATGCAATTGAGGTAGATAAAAACATAATTGAAAATAGGGAAGTTTTGTATTCGTAAATTATGCAACTGAGGTACATAAAAACATAATTGAAAGCAGGGAAGTTTTGCATTCGCATATTATACAACTGAGGTACAAAAAGATATAATTGAAAGCAGAGACGGATCCATAATGGATCAGGGGTGGAATTTTATTTTACATAATTATTTAAATATTCAAATCTTAATAAATAATTATTTAATAAATATTAAGTTTTAAAAATATTTATTATTAATTTTATAGATAAAATTAGAGATATGATCTATTACTAGAAAAAATTTAATAAATATTATCTGAAAAACATATTTTTTATTAATATTTTTAATTTTAATTTTTTTCTCTCATATATACACAAAGAAGGATACTAATGAAAAGGTGATCAAAGTCTCTGGTTGTCCCCCTTGTATCCATCCTTTTGAAACTTCTGGTTGAGATATATAAATCTTGTCACTTGGTTGCAAAATACTCTTTAATCTAAATACAAATCCTTCAAGATCTCTTAACAACTCTTACAAGGACATCACAAGCATATTGTATGCTCCGGTTTGTCCAAGACTTGATATTGCATTTACTATTTGGGTTATTAAACAAATATCGAAGTAAAATTTAAGCTTAAATGGGGATTTGATTCAAACATAAGTTGTATTGTGTGATTATTATCAATAGCCTTATTACAAATATGCGAAAAGAATATTTTAATAATTATATATTTTTAAAATAAAAATATTAACTAAAAATAAAAAAGACGTAGAATGTGAATAAGGATATCAAAGTGAACCGCTCTACACTATTTAATGTGTGAATCAACTAAAATATACGATTGATTTCATTAATTTAACTGTTAGATATATTATTGTATCAAGTATTCGAAGGGAAAAAAATTATTTTTTTACTTGATTCGAATAAAATTAACTAATATGACATATGTTTGTAATCTCTTATAGAAAAAAAAGTGAATAGCCCCACCTGTTGAGACTTGAGACCACGGGGAAAGAGGAAGTTTCAATAAGTTTGAAAAGGATTGGTGGGTGTGAAAAAGGAGGCAAAAGGGACCAAGATTATCTCCCTAATCGTGGGATAGATGCGGCCAATTTTTGTCGTGGTCAACTCATAACCAATTCCGCTGCCGTAGACTATGCCACGGCTACAATTTCTTCCGCAAACAACGGTAGAAAAATAAAATTTTAATTTGAAATTCTCTTTTTTTTCTTTGAAAAGTTTATAAATTAATTTATAAAATTGTATATAAATTGTTTGGGTTAAAAAATAAATTTATAAATTACAATATCAATAAAAAAATGGCTACGAACTCAGACAATTTGCTCTTTTGAATACAGAGATTAATTAACTTTCATCTATATAGTCGTTTACCCTGCTAAAGTTAAACTATTACTATAAACATTATGGATGTTGGGAAAATTTATGAAACACATGGATTTTTTGTATACAGGGAACCTTTTATACAGTTATAGCCAGCGATGGTTTTTTCTGATCTATACTGTATTGTTTTGTACAAGGGTTGGGGTACCCTGGTATCCTTCATTAATATTTTTTTAGCTGTTCAAAAAAAATATTGTGGATCAATATATAAAATAATTCTGTTCATGTAGAAATTAATAATCATTATTATATTAAATATTAACATAATGCATTATATTATTAGTATAATTAAGTTTATAATATTTATCTTAAAATTTTAATTTCTGTTAAAGAAATTTAACTTAACAAAAATAATTGAAATTTTCAACATTTCATATAGGTTAGGCCGACTGTGTTTACGCTCTGTTTTGTAGATAGGAGAAAAATAGGATGAATGGAAAAAATAAAAAAGGATGAATGAAACGAAACTACGTGAGAAATAAAGTGAAGATAGCTAGAGATGTTTGATTGGAAAAAAAAAAGATAACGAGCAATATAAAAAAATGAATAAAAGTAGGTGAAAAATAATACAATAAAGTCTATTATTTTTAAAATTATTTCCCCTCTCTCTACCTCCTACCAAACAACACCCAACATATATTCTATCTTCCTTTACTCCTCCAACTTCTATTTTGCCAAACAAACTATTAGTGATAGATTGAATTTTTGTTAGATTAGGATTGTGTTATGTAAATAATATATGTGATGTGTACTATAATAAAAATGAGTTTAGTTATTATGCATTACTAATTAAAAAAAATGCATTATCAACAAATTATAATTCATCTTTAAAATGAATTGTAATGTAATTATTGTTAAAATTAATAAACTTTTCATATACCATATTTTTTTTGTCATTATAATATTAACGCATGATATCACCCGTTTTTACTAATAGTTAAACTTTGTCAGATAATCTAACTAACTAAATTTAGTGGAATGTCTTTTCTTAAAAATGTTTTTGCATTCAAGAAGACTAACCACTCTAACCAATAACAACAATATTTAAGGTATAATTTAAAACATATATTTTAAGATACATAATATTAAGACAGATATTATATTCATGTAAAAAAACATAATCTAGTAAATAAATAAGGTGTATTACTAATACATTGATTTTTTATTTATTTAAAATATAGGCCGTGGACTAGGTTGGGATAATCTAAAAAATAAATCAAACTCATCCTCATAATCTATCAGGTCTTAATTAATTTTAAACATGCACCATATAAATAATTAATTTAAGTCAAACCAAATTAGTGAGACGAGATAAGTCATAAATATCCCTTAAATAAAAACAAGATAGTGTGTCAATTGAAACAATAAATAAGTGCTATTTTTGTTAAACCAAACTCATTATACATAAAATATTAATCTTAAAATAAACATTAAC
>CM023960.1:27446132-27480080 GCA_013407115.1 Glycine latifolia | reverse complement strand
ATACATATAACATTATATTTATCATTTATAATTTTATCAATTATAAAAAAAAATGAGCCAGAGAGCAACCTTACCTATCACTTACGTACTAGTCCAACCTTGTAACAAAATAAAAATACTAGTCCAACCAATATAACAAGTAAAATTTTGGATTGGACTGAGTTGAACCAAAGCAAGTCCAACCCAAGTCATACATCAAATTAATTAGGCCAATCTAATAAACTTGACACATTTTGGCACTCATCTTCTATATTTCTCTAACCATTACCAAACAAAATTACCAGCCGAAAATAAATAGTATAGCAAAATTTTGTTTTATATGTCTAAAATCTAAATAACTTCAAAATTGTAATTTTCAGTATGATGAGATTGTTCATTGGACCTGGGAAGAAGCGACAACAAAGTTCTAAGTTAGCGGTGAAAGGTCAGGTGACATGGATGGTGGAAGAAGTAGACTGTAAAAGGTTCGCCACTAATGGCGGTATTAGTTGACTGCTATTCAAACTTGATTTGTTGAGAATTATCATTGGAGTATGCATGTGTCTCGCACGAAATTAAGAACATGCGTTTTTTTTGTTTTGCAAGACACAAAGTTTAACGGATTTTGAACTTTACGAAAAATCCGTTCATATGAAACTTAAAAGTTGTTAAATAAGACATGAAATCTAATTGTTATCATTTTTCTTAAAATTTCTAATTGGACAATAATACTTTTTATTAAAAAATATATAGCAACTAAAAACAAAAGTATTGTCATTTAATATATATATATATAAATTTTGATTAATTTTCACTTTCTTTTTTTAGAAGAATAAATTTCCTTTTCTACTACTGTTAATTAATTAGAAATTGTTTAAGTACAAATTTTAAAATTAATCATTTTAAAAGTGAATATTTTTGTCATATAATTAGATCACATTATATCTTTCTGAATATTTAATATTACTACGTATCAAGAACTGCAAATTTAACTAAAAAACAAAAATGAAATCAAAATGATGCAAAGCATATTTCAATCCAAACGTGCATCATGGGTCTGGTAAGTTTCATAAGATTTAAACTAGTATTCTTTTCCCTTGACTTGCAATTCACGTTTAGAAGTCCACATACTCCTTTCTTTATGTCAAATCCCATAATTAATCCTACTGATTGGAAAAAATTCCCTAATTCCCGTAGAAAATCCCACTATAAATGCACTAGCCATCAAGCCTCATAAGTCATAACATTCCTCCAAGCACCATCAAGCCTCAAAAATATTGTGGATCAATATATAAAATAATTATGTTCATGTAGAAATTAATAAGCATTATTATATTAAATATTAATATAATTCATTATATTATTAGGATAATTAAGTTTATAATATTTATCTTAAAAATTTTAATTTCTGTTAAAGAAATTTAACTTAACAAAAATAATTGAAAATTTTCAACATTTCATATAGGTTAGGCCGACTGTGTTTACGCTCTGTTTTGTAGATAGGAGAAAAATAGGATGAATGGAAAAAATAAAAAAGGATGAATGAAACGAACTACGTGAGAAATAAAGTGAAAGTAGCTAGAGATGTTTGATTGAAAAAAAAAAAAGATAATGAGCAATATAAAAAAATGAATAAAAGTAGGTGAAAAATAATACAATAAATTCTATTATTTTTAAAATTATTTCCCCTCTCTCTATCTCCTACCAAACAACACCCAACATAAATTCTATCTTCCTTTACTCCTCCAACTTCTATTTTTGCCAAAACAAACTATTAGTGATAGATTGAATTTTTGTTAGATTAGTCTAGGATTGTGTTATGTAAAGAATATATGTGATGTGTGGTATAATAAAAATGAGTATGCATTACTAATTAAAAAATGCATTATCAACAAATTATAATTCATCTTTAGAATGAATTGTAATGTAATTATTGTTAAAATTAATAAACTTTTCATATATGATATTTTTTTGTCATTGTAATATTGGTGCATGATATCACAAGTTTTTACTGATGATTTTTAAACTTTGTCAAAGAATCTAATTAACTAAATTTAGTAGAATCTCTTTTCTAAAAAAATGTTTTTGCATTCAAGAAGACTGAATCAAGTTTCACTCTAACCAATAACAACAATATTTAAGGCATAATTAAAATATATATTTTAAGATACATAATATTAAGACAAATATTATATCATTTACAAAAACATAATCTAGTAAATAAATAAGGTGTATTACTAATACATATTGAAAAAAATAATTTTTAAATATAGGCATTAGACTAGGTTGGGATGATGTAAAACATAAATCAAACTCATCCTCATAATCTATCAAGCCTTAATTAATTTTAAACATGAACCATATAAATAGTTAATTTAAGTCAAGCCAAATTATTGAGACAAGATAAATCATAAATATCCCTTAAATAAAAACAAGATAGTGTGTCAGTTGTAACAATAAATAAGTGCTATTTTTGTTAAACCAAACTCATTATACATAAAATATTAATCTTAAAATAAACATTAACAATACATATAACATTATATTTATCATTTATAATTTTATCAATTATAAAAAAATGAGCCAGAGATCAACCTTACCTATCACATACTACTCCAACCTTGTAACAAAAATAAAAATACTAGTCCAACCTAACAAGTAAAATTTTGGATTGGACTGAGTTGAACCAAAGCAAGTCCAACCCAAGTCATACATCAAATTAATTAGGCCAATATAATAAACTTGACACATTTTGGCACTCATCTTCTATATTTCTCTAACCATTACCAAACAAAATTACCAGCCGAAAATAAATAGTATAGCAAAATTTTGTTTTATATGTCTAAAATCTAAATGACTTCAAAATTGTAATTTTCAGTATGATGACATTGTTCTTTGGACCTGGGAAGAAGCGACAACAAAGTTCTAAGTTAGCGGTGGAAGGTCATGTGACATGGATGGTGGAAGAAGTAGACTGTGAAAGGTTCGCCACTAATGGTGGTATTAGTTTACTGCTATTCAAACTTGATTTGTTGAGAATTATCATTGGAATATGCATGTGTCTCGCACGAAATTAAGAACATGCGTTTTTTTGTTTTGTAAGACACAAAGATTAATGGATTTTCAACTTTACATTATGAAAAATCCGTTCATATGAAACTTAAAACTTGTTAAATAAGACATGAAATTTAATTGTTATCATTTTTCTTAAAATTTCTAATTGGACAATAATACTTTTTATTAAAAATAATATAGCAACTAAAAACAAAAGTATTGTCATTTAAAAAAAATATAAATTTTGATTAATTTTCACTTTCTTTTTTTAGAAGAATAAATTTTATTTTCTACTACTGTTAATTAATTAGAAATTGTTTTAAGAATAACTTTTAAAATTAATCATTTTAAAAGTGCATATTTTTATCATATAATTAGATCACATTATATCTTTCTGAATATTTAATATATCTACTTATCAAGAACTCAAATTTAAAATTGCTAATTAAATTAAAATAATTACATATCCATTAATTTACTTACTCGGTGTTGTACTATTAAAATTCAGTATTTTAATTGAATTCACATGAATTTCTTTTAACTAAAAAACAAAAATGAAATCAAAATTATGCAAAGCATATTGAATCCCAAGAAACGCGCATTATGGGTCTGGTAAGTTTCATAACATTTAAACTAGTATTCTTTTCCCCTGACTTGCAATTCACGTTGAGAAGTCCACATACTCCTTTCTTTATGTCAAATCCCATAATTAATCCTACTGATTGGAAAAAATTCCATAATTCCCGTATAAAATCCCACTATAAATGCACTAGCCATCAAGCCTCATAAGTCATAACATTCCTCCAAGCACCATCAAGCACATAGTTATCATCAAATTCCCCAGCTAGTTTTGGCCACGCCTTCTTCTGCTTTAAGCTATGGCCTCTAACTTCAGCTTGAGAACTTTGATGATATTTGCCCTTGCATTTTCTCTCACCCTGCAAGGCACTCTTGGTAAGTATACAAAACCTGCAAATTAAACGTGTCACATGAAAATTGATTGAAAGTATAGTCCTACATTCATCTTAGACCATGTAATAATTTCTCCAACCCATTCCATTTCTTTGTGAATGCCTTAATTGTCATGTTTCTTCGCATGTCAAGTGATCTTTCTAGTGCTTAGAAATTACATTAAGATGCAACCTGTAAAAAAGGCTATATATTCTTCTTGTGTTTGGAATCGATATATAATTAATATTGTAATGGAAAAATGCATGCAGGAGGGATAGAGTGTGAGACTCTGAGGCATGACACATGCTCATTCGCCGTGTCATCTGCTGGCAAACGATGTGTGCTTGAGAAGCGAGTCAAGAGGAGTGGTGAGGAAGCATACACATGCAGAACATCAGAGATTGAAGCTGATAAACTGAAGGACCACATTGAAACTGAACAATGCATCAAGGCTTGTGGTTTGGACAGAAAGTCCCTTGGAATCTCATCAGACTCTCTTCTTGAGTCTAGCTTCACGCAAAAGCTCTGCTCCCCTCACTGCTACCAGTGTTGCCCAAACGTTGTTGACTTGTACTTCAATCTGGCAGCTGGTGAAGGTACACACATATTGATATACTCTCTCTATCTCAAATATAAAAAACACACATTATTTTCTTGGTCTCAAATATAAAAAAATTTAACTAATTTTATTTCATGCAATATTATTATCTTTAAAATACTCTTTATTTAATTAAACTGTTAGTTCCAAAGACTTTTTTTATTTTTAATATCAAGTTCTAATAAAGGTTAAATTGAAAAAAAAAACTTAATTTTTAATTGAGATTGATTTAATTAAATATGATTAACTAATTTTTTTAATTAATGTGATTTGATTCTTTTTTCTTATATTTGAAGCATATGAAAGTATATGTTATTCTAATTCTTAATCATCGGTTATTCTAATTCTTTCACTTTCTAAAATGTTTCACATCAGTTCTTATAATTAATGGACAACATAAATTAATAAATGACGCTTTATAATGTAAAATAAGAATTGAAGTGCACAATATACATAATTTTAAGGACTAATTAAGTCGGAAGAAAATAATTTATATATTTATAATATAAAACAATTTTACACTTTTATTCAGTTTCAAAATATTATTTATGATAAATTTGTTAATTTTATAATAATTATTTTAAAAATTATACCAACAATAATTTTTAATTGGTTGATAGCTAGCTTAAAAGTTTTTTATGATGCAAAAATTAATGTCTGAGCTTGAACAATTTTTTGTTCTTTGTGTGTACGTAGGTGTGTTTCTTCCCAAGTTGTGTGAAGCACAAGGTGTAAATGCTCGTAGAGGAATGGCTGAACTCAAAAGCTCCGGTATCGTGGCACCGGGACCTGTGCACGGTGTGCAGTTCACAGCGACTCCTCCGATTAACCCTGTGGAGCTCACAATTGAACCCGCCGTTGCCCCATCACCAAACTAAAGTCTAGTTTTTTTTAGAACACGCAAAAGAAATTGAGAGAAGCGTATATTAAACAACTTTGCATATACTAATATATACAGATTGAGAGTGGCATACTATATTTTGTTTGTAATAATAAAGTTGCACCTAAATAGGACTTTTGCAACGTAAGATCGCTCGCTATAGGGTTTGTGGTACAATATGTGGCAGGACACGGTCTCCACGTTAATAAGGTGTAACTTCCACTATATTATAAATTATAGTTATAAAATTATTTATATAAATTATAGCCAGTTATGCATCTCTTTTACTGACCAAAGTTAGAACAATAGCCACTAACGATTTCTCAATGTAAATTAAATAAATAAATAACGTAAGCTTAACCGCAAGCAAAGAAAAAGAGGGAAAGGATCATAAGAAAAGGGATGTGAACTTGTGTGATGCTTAGTTAACTACAAGGGTAGTTGGAGGTTGGGGGATCTCGTTTGTGCAATTTTCAAACTTATATATTGTACGATCAATTAAACAATTCTTGGTTGCAATATATAATTTTTTAAGGAGTGTAATAATAATTAATTTGTGGCAGTCTTACGATTTTTTTATTAACAAATGTTAGTTTGTTATTTTTTATTAAAAATGTCAAAATGAAATAACTTTTTTTCTTACTTTCTTCCTTTGTTCTTTTTCTGGATTAATCTGGTCTCCTTGTGTTGCACAATTTCAGGAAAGTCTTGAAAACACAATATATGCTTAGTTCTACGTCAATGTTTGATTATTGTTACCCCTAACTTTCACTTTTGGTTAACAAAGCACTTGCCTCCAACCATGTGTTACTTCATCTTCACCGCGAAAAACTAATTTTCTCATCATAAAGATGATCTTGTTTTTTGATGGAGTCATAAAACTAATCTAAACATAATTAATAATAAGAGAATATAGCATTATTTATACAAAGAATAGAAGTAGAGAAACGATCAGACACGAAACTCACAAAAGTTTTTTTTTTTTCTCTTAATGGTAACGACTAAACAAGTAAACATTGATGTAGAGAAAATTTTGTTTCTGCCCTTGTCAAGCTTTCGGGTTTCCACAAAAAAGTTAGGTCTTCTATTGTATGTACCACGCAGAAAGGAACGGGAACAAGGCCCAACTGCACAAGCATGAACCTCCTATGCCCCTTGCACCCAATATGGCATTAATTTGCAGTAGGCCCATCAGTCAAAGCCGTAAGGAATCAAAATAATTCAAAAATTAATAATCGAACTAATTCATTCATAATCAATATAATAATCTGTTGATTTTAGAAAACAAAAAATAAAAATATTAAGGTGGATTGAGATATTAGGGTTAATAATGATTGGTTCATTCTTTTTTTCCCAATCTATCAGATTATTGTTGAATGTTTTATGCTATTGAAGGTACAGTTCTTCTTTTGCCATTAATTCTCCATCACTATCAAGATCTTGATAGTACAAATAGTAAATACGATTTTTTTAATCATTGGGAAATGAAAGAACAGAGCAAGAAATTAAGGAGGTCTAACAAACGGGATGCCTAGTGCATCAGCTAAAGATGAGAACTGAGTGCAGCTGGACAACTATCCCACATCCTAATTGACTCATTGCTTTGGATACCTTGTTTCGCCATCCAATCAACACAACCATTCCCTTCCCTCAAAGTGTGACAGAAGTTGATTGTCCAATCTTTAGAAGTGTACTCAATTATTGCTTGTATATTAGGAGCGTATGATGAGTGGAAGGAACACCCACATCCACTAAATTCAGCGTTGTCTTCGAATCTGACTCGCATATAAAAAAAAAAAATAACTATCTTATTATTCGGAGGGTTCATTCTATGCGCAGGTAATGAAAAAAAATATTATATGTATTCTTATCCTTCCATATGTAAATAGACTATTTTTAGATTAAAATCCATGACCAACAAGTCATTAAGACATAATTTTACTATTGTGTCAAGGTTCCTCCTCAATTTGATTCGCATATGTGATTTGTAATTCCTTTGCTTCAAGTAATTTGAATTCCCTTGTAAATTGCCAGTAATTCAACAAAGAGACAAGTAACAATAGCGCAATATTCAGAGTATCCAGTAATCCATTGGCCCAAAGAGTCCCTAATGACCCCTCCAAATCAGAAGCGCCTAGGATGCCATGAGAGCTTCCATTCATGTTGAGCTTGAAAGTGTTTGCATCAGGCACCTTCCAACTGACATAAGTTACCTCAGAGTTTCGAGTCTTAGGTGCGAAGATCTTGGTGATTGTTGAATAAAGGCTCCAAATTTGACTAATCACGAACCAATCATCCCAATTCTTGTTTTGGAATGAGAGTGGTCTTTCTAAAGCATCCAGCTGGTGACCACAAACAGTAAATACGAACCTTTTGATATTGAGTATCATATAATTGTTAATATTCTTATAAACTAATTACTTATAATTACTTGTTTAAAAATGTTATCGTGCATATAACACAAAAATAATTCAAAGAAAAGGGTGATGAATTTAAGAATTCGAAATGGGGCTTGATTTATTTAAAATGTTTTCCTAGAAGTAAGAGTGTATAGAGTAAAAAAATAAATATTAAAACGTTTATCCTAAATGTAGAATAAAATAAATTTATAAATATTTTAATTTATTTATATTAAAATTAATCTTTTTTATACTCTTTTTTACTTTTTATGTTTTATTTTATTTTAGAGGAATTAAATCCATAATTAATAAAAAGGATAAAACTTACTTAGATATTTTTTCTGCTGTTTTTCAATGACCACTGAAAATTTATATTACCGATTTTGTTTTTTAATGTAAATTTTTATCATGTAAATTATCTAAGTTTTTTTTATAAAGAATGTAAATTATCTAATTAAAACTCTAATTATCATTAAAAAATAATATTAAAAATATCTGAAAATTGTATCTATATTTTGTCTGATTAAAGATCCATTAAACATGTAGACCTATTAGTTTATATGAATCCCCTATTATAAGTTATGTAAATATATTATTGGATATGTTTTATTCCTTCCAAACTAATACACTTTTCCAAAGTTTTAATAGGTGGGTCTGATAGGTTGATCTTTAATTCGATGGTTGAATCGGGTTGATTCTTATATTCAATTGGGTGTACTTTTTGACTCGGAATGACCTGGTCGGATTTTCAATAAAATCAGTGACCTGTCGACCTGGACTAAATCATTTTTTTTTGTTATAGTCATTTTTTTAATTTATGTTTTTTTAAGACTTTTGAATTTCAATGCACTAGGAGAAAGATTTTTGGAATACGGGTGACTATTTTTGTGATAGTTGTAGGGTTTCATAAAAGGAGAAATTTATTTTGTTGTGCTTTTGTTAGTTTTTATTGTTATGAAGTGGTTGAGCATTGTTTTGCTTAGTGGAAGACAACTTTGTTTGTGATTATAAGCTGAATTTCTTTTCATATAGAGTTAATTGATTTGGTTTGTCTAATTTGTTGTGAGCAAGATAATTATCATTGTTAAACTAGACGTTGTACTAGAAAAATGTGAGATGATTAGAGAATCTATCCCAACACCAAAAAATTGGACAATAGTGAATACATATAGATATTATATTAAATATTAAACAATAAAAATATATATTGAACTTAAACTTATTTAACTATTTATTTATATTTGTGATATTTGTTACTTGTTTGTTTGAATTTGAACAATGATATTTTTTTAACATTTTGATATTTAATTATTTATATTATTAAACTATACTAATTTGTGATGTTATTTTTAAATATTTTAAGACAAATATAAATTTTTCATATTTTTTATTACATATCAAATTATGCAGATCAATCAGTAATCTATCAATTTGACCATTGATCCAGTTTCATGACCAGGCCAATCACTTAACCCATTTTTAAAACTATGCACTTTTCACTATTTCATTATCTAATAAATTATTTAATCATTTAAATAATAATTTTAAAAAAACTATAGTTACTTCAAATACTATTTTTATTTATTAAATAATATAAAAAGCATATATCAACAACTTTAATAACTAATTTTTATAAAACATTCTTAGTTTAATAATTTAGGTCACAATTACAATTTTTTTAGGAAATTATCGACTTAAGAAGCTTAGCCAAGACGCTGAAAGTTGAAACCATGGTACGTTTGCAATTTATATGTGTATTACCATACTATATTCAGTCTCCCACGTATCAGAACTCGCCACGTTCACGAAAAGCATCCCCTCTTTTCGCGTCCTTTATAAATCTCATGCTCTCACGTTTCCAATGCCGATCACAACAAATCACAATGCAGCAAGCTCCAACCACACTCACCGGATTGCTCCATCGCGTCGCCGGAATATTCCCCTCCCGCCGCGCCGTCTCCGTCTCCGGCAACTTCGACCTCACGCACTCCCGTCTCCACCACCTCGTCGAACGCGCCGCCTCGCGCCTCCTCTCCGCCGGCATCAAACCCGGCGATGTCGTCGCCCTCACCTTCCCCAACACTGTCGAGGTCCTCTCCGATCCTCACTGCTTCGTTGCCAACACACACACACACAAACTATTTTATTTACCATTTATTATTTCTAACTCATTTTTTAATATTATATTTATTTTCAGTTTATAATAACGTTCTTGGCCGTTATTCGAGCGCGAGCCACGGCGGCTCCATTGAACGCCGCTTACACCGCGGAGGAGTTCGAGTTTTATTTATCTGACTCAGAGTCAAAGCTGTTACTAACCTCAAAAGAAGGAAACGAGCCGGCTCAAGCCGCGGCTTCCAAGCTTAACATTCCGCACGCAACGGCATGGCTCGCGGAAGCCGAGGAGCTTACTCTCTCTCTGAGTTCCACCGAGTCAGTAATCGACTCGGTCTCCGAACTCGCCAACGACCCTTCCGACGTGGCACTTTTCCTTCACACTTCCGGCACCACGAGCCGCCCCAAGGGCGTGCCGTTGACGCAGCACAATTTGGCCTCTTCCGTGGAGAACATCAAGTCTGTGTACAGACTCACTGAGTCTGACTCGACCGTGATCGTTCTCCCGTTGTTCCACGTGCACGGCCTACTCGCGGGGCTGCTGAGTTCGCTAGCCGCCGGCGCCGCCGTGGCGCTCCCGGAGGCGGGTAGGTTCTCCGCCTCCACGTTCTGGAGCGACATGGCGAGGTACGACGCAACGTGGTACACCGCGGTTCCCACCGTGCACCAGATCGTGCTAGAGCGTCACTTAAAAAACCCGGAACCGGTTTACCCGAAGCTCCGGTTTATCCGGAGCTGTAGCGCGTCGCTTGCACCGGTAATATTGGACCGGTTGGAGGAGGCGTTCGGTGCACCGGTTTTGGAGGCGTATGCGATGACGGAAGCCTCGCATTTGATGTCGTCGAATCCGTTGCCAGAAGATGGGCCTCACCGGGCCGGGTCGGTTGGAAAGCCCGTGGGTCAAGATATGGTGATATTAAACGAGAATGGTGAGATTCAAAAGAATGAGGTGAAAGGTGAGGTTTGTCTTAGAGGACCTAACGTGACCAAAGGATATAAAAGAAACCCGGATGCGAATGTTTCTGCGTTTCAATTCGGGTGGTTCCACACTGGTGATATCGGGTTTTTTGATTCGGATGGGTATTTGCACCTTGTTGGTCGCATCAAGGAGCTTATCAACCGTGGAGGTATAAAACTATATTATTTTATATTTATATTTATGGTTTTATGAATTGCTCACTACTCATTATGCATGGGAAATGTCTGTGATTTGAAAGTTAAGAGGGAAGGTTTTTGTAGTTCCTACTATCGTAAGAAAGGATTTATGAGATTTTCTGTTTGGATTTTAGTGTTTTAAAGAAATAATAGATTCGTGTTGTGCTGTGTATTTGTATTTGAAACGTAACGTAACACGTACTACTGCTCAATTAGGTGTTGTTGGGCAAATAGTAATTTTTATTTATGACTCATTAGGCAACAACTTTCTAAGCATGTCAAGTGTTTTACACTTTTCCTATAATAAAGTGGCCGGTGCCCGATGGAATATTTCATCGTGGCATTGCACACCGTCGTGTTTCGTATTTAAGTTTTGTGGGCTAATAAAATTGAAGAATTAGAACCACCAAAAAGTACTAATTATTTTTTTTATAATAATAAAAATTAAATTTACAATTTTATGTTTTTAATCATTTAATCAACTTTATATCTCCTTATATAAAAAAAAACTTTGTTTAACGAAGCAAAAACCTTCTTTATAGCTCAAAAGGCACTAGCCTCTGATTATGGTTATGGAATATATATCTTGCTGGCAGAAAAAAAAAAACCTGAAGAAACAGTGTTTCATTTTTTTATTTTATGTTTATATATGATTCTATTTCATCTTTTAATTGAAATTAGTGATTTGGTGTGTATATTAGAAAGTAATATGTAATAATAAATGACGATGGTAACGTATCAGTTTTATGTCTTTGAAATATCGGTGGCATTTTCCTTTTTTACATATATCTATAATATATTATCATATTATGGAGTTTTATAAGCAAGTTTTTTTTATTTTGTTTTAAGGGGAGAAAATATCACCAATAGAGGTTGATGCTGTCCTTGTATCTCATCCAGACATTGCTCAGGCAGTTGCATTCGGAGTACCAGATGACAAATATGGCGAAGAGGTATGTGTTTTTAGTTAGGGGGAAATACCTCTCTTATAAAACGGGTTTAGTTCTTAATAGTGTACTAGTAAAAACTAAAAAATATATTTATGATAAATTGATGTTGCGATATATTTTAAACTAAATACACTTACTTGTTTATTTAAGAAAAAAAATCATTTTAGAGGAATCCTGTCCATGGTCCTTGACTCCTTGTTACCTTTATTCCTTTTGATTTTCCGCCTCTCCCTTGTTTTATTTATCTTTTCTTTAATCACACTTTGGTTTCAATAAACCTTTTAAAACAGAGAAAGGCCACAAACTCATAGGTATATATCCAGTTGTCTACCGAAAAAAGCAAACACTTTGACGAGTTTGATCTCAATAAACCTTATAAACAAAGAAACATCATAAACTCATGAGCATACATCCAGTTGTATTTACCGAAAAAAACAAATTTTATACTTATTAAGGAATATATATTTTTGACTGAAAAGCACAACATCACGTAAGCATCACAATTGTGGTCCTTGAATTGGGAGAGGCAGGGAGAGAGCCCTTTCTTTTTTGTTTGTATCAATCTATATCATATAGATGTGGTTAGGGAAATTTTTTTCAGTCTTCACATCGAGGCATAGAGCATACTCTTTTCCTTGGAATAACGACACTCATTTTTGTATGGTTATATTTTTTTCCTTGTTTAAAAAATTTTCAAATTTTCAACTAAGAAAAAAGTTGTCTAATAAAATATAAAAAAAAGGGAATAGGTACTATAAGGATACCAAAAATTTATTTGAAACCCATACCAATTACCTAGCGTATAGAAAGATAGCTCAGACATCTGGGGGCTTACCATATGCATTTGCTACGTGTTGAAAATTTGTGTTGAACTATTCATCACATCTAACATTTTAACAGATAAATTGTGCAATCATCCCAAAAGAAGGATCAAACATTGATGAGGCAGAGGTGCAGAGATTTAGCAAGAAGAACCTTGCAGCCTTCAAAGTCCCTAAAAAGGTCTTCTTCACTGATTCTTTGCCCAAGACTGCCACTGGCAAGATTCTAAGGCGTCTTGTAGCAGAACACTTTGTTTCTCAAACTTGAGTAGCTGAATACTATCTGCCTATCTGGAGCCGAAATAAATAGCTTGCCAATAAATAGCCCAAATGAATATTATTCTTGAAGTAGACCAACCATAAACTTTAACATTGTATTAGCCTATGGGCAAGTTTGATGTTCCATAAAGATTTAAGGATTAGTTTTATATTTTAAAAAAAATCAAGGTAAGCGTATAATTCAATCCAGTCAACGTATTACAGCAAAGACTAAAATGTACGATCATATATAGATTTTTCATCCCTAATTTTATAAGGATATGAATAGGAAGAGCATAGAAAATAGAAAATATTGTAGTTTTCTCAAAGCACTTCTATGAGAAAGAATTAGGGTTGAGAACTAGTTGTATGGCTAGATGAGTTCCAAAATTTCAAATCGAAGCAAATTGAGATATGTAAATCTATATAAATAATATCGTGTGATCGGTCTATGGGTTAAGTCCGGTAAAGTTTTATCCAGATGATTATTTACTAAACAAAGAGGTTGTATCTTTTAATATAACAACCTGTTTACTTTGAAAAAATGTTTTTATTTTTATTTTTAATTACAAAATCGTTATATTGCTTTCAGTTTATTTCTTGGTTTAAAAGATTTGTACAAGAAACAATGAATTGACAATTTATAAATAAAATATAAAAGCAGAAAATAAAAACAAAAGTAAAAAGACCATGAACTCAACATTATAAACCCTTTCACTTTTAATTGAGAAATTTGTTAAGGATTGGTGATATAAGAAAATGTTTTACTTATCCTTTGATTGATTTTTTAATGTTTTTGGTAATTTTCTGGTTTTAACTGCTACAATTAAGATATATAAGCTAAAAAATTATATGGAAGATGGATTTTTAATTGATTATTTGATAAAAGGTTGTTGAAATATTTGATATATATTGTATTATTGAAGAATTTTATTATATAAAAGAATGAATTACACAACTTATCTTAGATAAATAAATATGATATATTTTTAACTACTATGATTTAATATTTATTATTAATCTTGTTTCGACCTCTAATTTAGTTTATTTCTGAATCCAGCCTGTTAACGTAGGATTTGCTATGCATCGTTGGGAATTAAGCATTGGAACAAGTGAACAACCTTGTCCTAATGTCACGACTCACGAGGGAATCAAGCACTGGGACAACTCTAGTTACCAACGTATCTTGGTGGGCCTCTAGGCTATAGGCAAAATGAACTGGGTCAGAAATTAGAATTAGAATGTTTACAATCACGGGCACTCAAAACTCCGTAGTAGAACAAAAAAAAAAATATAAAGAAGTCCAGGGTAGAGAATGTTATATATTCTGACTATTTTAATAAATATAAAAAGATTATATATCCTGACAATGCTACATCAATTTTTGTCTGAATTCAAGCAGTGTATATAGTAGCATAATAGTAAATAACAAATATACACGTGATAACTAGTTGGTTGGGTGAATGAGAATATATGCCAACATTTTTTGTCCCAACATTCTTTTTTTTATTATAGAAAAGACACTAATTAAATTCTTGGTACATGCAATCATTTGACAATTTTTGTCCATATATAGACACGCGTGATTCAAACGAAAAACTCTTTAATAATAACCTTTAGATTAATATTAAAAATGAACTATTCAAATTAAATCTAACTGAGACGATCATTATGGTTGTTTCCATTACTTAACCAGTGATGAATTCAGATATTTTAAGTTGTGGAAGCAATATTTATATATAAAAATTAATAGGCAATACTCATCATAACTTTTTTTAATTACATATCAAATTATGGGGCAACTAACTAAGGAGGGAAAAATCTCGTGGAAAAAATTGCACCCAAAGTGTCTAATGCAGATACATCCCTATAGGTGATTATCGCTACCATCACTATTTGATCAGGTTTTTAAGATTAATATATGAAATTAAATATATAAAATGGGTATTACACTTGTATATCTTGGTGAGCCATCCGAAGTGTAAACATTTAATCTTGTTCAATACAAAAACACATTTTAATTTAGCTTTTGGGGGTCTATCTTGGACGAGTTTATTGACTCAACAAGAATTGATATCGAAAGCAAACCACAATCAGAACTACGAAATTTTAAGGATCAATTAGCTTTTGGGGTCTACTGAATTGCTAGTGTTATCCAAATGTGTTAATTTAGCTTTACTATTATTTTAAGGATTAATTTTTCATGTTAAAATGGATGTGTCATCCAAATACTCAACAAACCGTATCCATATCCATGTGTGGCAGTATAAAATGGATGAATTTGCCAATTCATCCCCCACACTAAAACACAATTGAAAAGTGTAACATCACACTAGGAATCCAAGAACTTACGTAACCCACCATTCAATCCAAACAAGTTGTGATGCAAGGATTAAACCCCTTAACAGGAAGAACGATATCCAAATATTATAAGAATATATCAACTACGTTTCAATCAAACGGCACCACCATGTTAACAATAATGGTTTGAAAACATGCAGAAAAATAAAATCCCTAAACTGGATGAGCCACGAAGCCAGACAGAGTGCCCCAAAACAATCCAAAATCCCGAAAAAGATATTCAGGTCAAGGGATGAAAAAAACACATCGTTAAACAGAGTATCACAACAAAACACAAACAAGAACACCCTGCAAAACACTACTACACTGTTTTAAGCCTCATCTTCCTGAGGTTCTTCCTCATCTTCATACTCATAGCCCTCGTCATCAGCAGTTGCATCTTGGTATTGCTGGTACTCAGACACAAGGTCATTCATGTTGCTCTCAGCTTCAGTGAACTCCATTTCATCCATACCTTCTCCAGTGTACCAATGCAAGAAGGCCTTTCTGCGGAACATAGCCGTGAATTGCTCGCTCACCCTCCTGAACATTTCTTGAATAGAGGTAGAATTGCCAATGAAGGTTGATGCCATTTTCAACCCAGTTGGAGGGATGTCACAGACAGTGGATTTCACATTGTTGGGGATCCATTCCACGAAGTATGATGAGTTCTTGTTCTGAACATTGATCATCTGTTCATCAACCTCCTTTGTGCTCATCTTTCCACGGAACATCGCAGAAGCTGTCAAGTAACGACCATGGCGAGGATCAGCTGCACACATCATGTTCTTAGCATCCCACATTTGTTGGGTCAATTCGGGGACAGTGAGAGCCCTGTACTGTTGGGAACCACGGGAAGTGAGTGGGGCAAATCCCACCATGAAGAAGTGCAGACGAGGGAAAGGAATGAGATTCACGGCAAGTTTGCGAAGATCTGAGTTGAGTTGACCAGGGAATCGAAGACAACATGTCACACCACTCATGGTGGCTGAAATTAGATGGTTCAGATCTCCAACTGTTTAAGAAACAAGAACAAATGCACAATGTCAGTAAACAAATCAAAGAGGTGAAAAAGCATTACAAGCAAAAGAATTGGTGAGATGAACTCACAGCTTGGGGTGGTGAGCTTAAGGGTGCGGAAGCATATGTCATAGAGAGCTTCGTTATCCAAAACCATGCATTCATCTGCATTTTCAACGAGCTGGTGCACTGATAGTGTTGCATTGTAAGGCTCAACAACTGTGTCAGAAACCTTAGGGGATGGGAACACAGAGAATGTGAGCATCATTCGGTCAGGGTATTCTTCCCTAATCTTCGAGATCAACAGTGTTCCCATTCCAGAACCAGTTCCACCACCAAGAGAGTGGCAAACCTGAAACCCTGAAAAAACACGCAAACGTTTTTTAGCTCGCTAATTGCTCATAAACATAACAACAGAGCACATAAATGTCAGTATTACTCGTAAACTCGCAAGGAAATAATTCAATTCGACAATTTTTAACTCATATAGATCAAGCATATCTTCACTCAAATCCCACAAATGAAAAACTAATGAACAATATAGATAAATAGCATTCACACCTCACCATTTCCACTAAATTTTATTTTCAAAATATACAGAACAGGCGAAAACAACGCTAACAAAGCCTCACAAAAATTAGCGCAACCAATTAACGGCAAACATTACTACACTACAAAACCCGCAAAATCAAACGCAAGATTTTCAAGATCAAGACTCATGCTACATAATACATACACCTTAGCTTCACTCCTTCGTAGCAACAGTACAAGATAAACACCACGGAGACCATCAATTCCTACTCAACCATACAAACAACTCTTAAAACACTAACAAACAAACTCCAATAGAAATAATAATAGCAGAAACGCAAGAACCCTAAAAACAAAGACAAAACCCTAAAAAAAAGTCGTAACGAGAGGAAGTTAGTAAGTTATACCTTGAAGGCAGTCACAGTTTTCTGCCTCCTTCCTGACAACATCGAGAACAGAGTCAATCAGCTCAGCGCCTTCGGTGTAGTGACCTTTGGCCCAGTTGTTTCCGGCGCCGGACTGGCCGAAGACGAAGTTATCAGGTCGGAAAATCTGACCGTAAGGACCAGATCTGACGCTGTCCATGGTCCCTGGCTCCAGATCCATGAGCACCGCCCTCGGCACGAACCTTCCGCAACTTGCTTCATTGTAGTAGACGTTGACTCGCTCGAGTTGCAACTCGTTGTCCCCCTGGTACCTCCCAGTGGAATCGATCCCGTGCTCCGCGCACACCACCTCCCAGAACTTCGCTCCGATCTGGTTCCCGCATTGCCCTCCCTGTATGTGAAGAATCTCACGCATCTTCGCTCGAGTTTGACAAAGAAAGAAAACCGCAAGAAGAGAAAGAGTGAAGCGCAGAAAGTGATTGTGAACAACGTGAAACCCGAAACGAAACCCTCGTCTGTGAAAAGAAACAGCGAGAAGAAGAGTTCTTTTATAGGACGGACTTATGACGCCGTTAAGTGGGGGCTTAGCAGTTATCGGGGGGGATTTGACGGAGCCGTTGGATTTAAGGGGGAATTTAGAATTTGAAAAGAGAACGGAAATTTTTTAATCTTCTCAGGGAGGTTTCTACTGCGGTTAGGTTTTGTTGTCTTGATGTTTCTTGCCGTTGGATGGGTTTTGATGGATTTGATATGGACACGTGGCGGGGTGGGATTTTGTGATGTTCCGGCCGTTAATGCGTTGGGGGATGTGCCTTGCCTGCTCTGACATACTTGGGTTAGAGACTGCGAGGTTTTAAAACGGAACAGTGACGCTCTTGGTTTGCGCGTGATGGAGACGCGCGATGGGCATGTTGGAGCAAGTGGGTTTGTTTTTTTTTTTGTTTTTTCGGCTTTGGGTCACAGGGCACATGAAAAGCTGGTAACGGTGGCACGTGATTGCGGGCTGGATCATGTGATTTGCACTTCTTCTAAATTCGAGGCTTCTAGGAAAAGCATTTTGTTTATGCTTACTTGTGGATGGGAGAAGATCTATTTGCTCTGTCAGTCTGTCACTACTTCTTCACCTTCAAAGGTTGACTGGTTCATCCGTAATAAGAAATTAATAATTTTCTTTATCGTTTAATTGGAATTGATTACTTGGTGATGAAGGGAACAATCTTTTTTCGATTTCAAAATGTTGGGGGTTTTCTGTACAATCAATAAATAATTTCTACTTGGATACCAAGTTTTCTTGTAGTACTATAGTGTATGTTGTGTCTAGAATTGTATCAATCAAAAGTTTTCTTTGCAGTTTCATGTACAATAGCCTTCTCGAATATCATTCAAACTTCTTGTGGAATTAATACTCAAATTACTATAGTTGCTCAGGCACGTTCTAATGCAAAAATTTCAAAATAATTATGTTGTAGCGAAGGCAAGGGTAATCATTTCCTTAGTTTGGTCCATGCATGCCCCGTAACATAAACATTACCTATTTCAAGTTAATGTAGAGGGGAGATTTGACATATTGTTGGTTGCTTAATTGGTTATATTTAACAGCTCAAACTTGAAAAAAACAAAGTTAAAAATCATTTACACAAATAGTTCATGTTCTTTCATGTCTGCTTTATATATCAGTGTACTTGAATTTTGGATTAGCATTGTACATATCACACACGCAAGTTCTAAACTGATGCCCATAATGGACCATATGTGGATATACATACTTTTAAATCTAGTCCTTTGATTCCATACCTATCATCAAAATGGCAGTTAGTGTACTCAAAAGTTCCACTAGGGTGTGCAAACGTTTCTTTCACTCTAGCCAAAGATTGATAGTGGACCCATTGAGAAAAAAACCACAAAACATGTAGTAGGGTCATTTTCCCTTGGGTATATAAGAATAGAAGTAAAGGAGTCATCCAACAGTAACTTTGAGAGCAGAGGTAGTGATCACAAAACCCTTCATGGCAAAGTTACGACCTTTTTCATTCTTTTATTTTAATGGATCCAATGCCCAACTATAAAATAATCATTATAAGAGGAAGTTGGAGTGGTTTGTGACTTTGTGCTACTAAATTGCTTAATTGAGTCTTCCTCGTTATGAATAGTTCTATAATTATCTTTGCCAGATGTATGTGAAAGCAAAGGCAATAACTGATGAGTGAGACATTAATTTGGGAATCTGGTTGCACTTTCTCATCAACAGGTAAGTGACATAATAACTTATTATAGACATCTTGCTATATTTGTGCTGAACAAAAAAGCATGCCACTATATATGCTGTAATAACAAGCAACGTTTGGACATGAGTTTTCCTAGTATGAAATATGGGCAGTGTGTCTTAATTCCTAAATCCATTCAGTGGGTCAAAGGGTATCCAATTCAGCTAAGGCACCAACTTGCATAAGGATTGTAAATTGAAATTAGACCGACTATATCCGAGTATTAGTGCATTAATTCAACCAAAAGAAACCTATCCTCCCTTCCCATCTTCGTTTAATAAAATGAATCAATGAAAGAGGCAAATATTATGACATGAATGCTTCTATTTTCACTTTTTAATTATAAAATTGTCATCTTATTTGTATTTTGTTTACTGTTTTCAAAGATTTACTCAATAAAAAGGAAAAACTAAAAAAGTAGTTGTTTTCAATGTTTCCTTTACAAATATATGAAAATAGGAAACATATTAGAAGCAATGTGACATTTGAAATTAAAAAGTGAAAATATAAAATAAAAACTAAAGTAAATAGATTATTACATGCCAGATTTTATATGAACTCGTGACTCAAAATTGAAATATTTTTTAATTTTCATGTTTGACTTAAGATGAATTTTTAGTTTTCATTTTAATTATAAAATTGTTATCTTAATTTTATTTGTTTTCTATTTTCAAAGATTTATACAATAAAAAGGAAAAATTAAAAAAATAGTTGTTTTCAATGTTTCCTTTATAAATATCTGAAAATAGGAAACATATTAGAAGCGATGTGACATTTGAAATTAAAATGTTATAATATAAAATAAAAGCTAAAGTAAATAAATTATTAGATGGCAGATTTTGAATTTGACTCAAAATTGAAATACTTTTTAGTTTTCATGTTTGATTTAAGATGAATTTATTTGTTTTCATTTTAATTATAAAATTATCATCATAGTTTTATTTGTTTTCTGTTTTCAAATATTTATACAATAAAAAGGAAAAAATAAAAAAATAGTTGTTTTCAAATATCTAAAAATAGGAAACATATTAGAAGCAATTTGACATTTGAAATTAAAAAGTTAAAACATAAAATAAAAGCTAAAGTAATAGACTATTAGATGTCAGATTTCATATGAACCCGTGACTTAAAATTGAAATACTTTTTAATTTTCATGTTTGATTTAAGATGAATTTTTAATTTTCATGTTTAATTATAAAATTATCATCTTAGTTTTATTTGTTTTCTGTTTCCAAATATTTATACAATAAAAAGGAAAAACTAAAAAAAATTGTTTTCAATGTTTCCTTTACAAATATCTGAAAATAGGAAACATATTAGAAGCAATTTAACATTTGTAATTAAAAGTGAAAACATAAAATAAAAGCTAAAGTAAATAGACCATTAGATGTCAGATTTTATATGAACTAAAAATTGAAATACTTCTTAGCTTTCATGTTTGATTGAAGATGCATTTTTAAAATATGCATATTACAAAGTAGAAGGATCCATATTATGTTCAAATTAAATCACACCATGAGTTCTTATTTGCTTAATTACCTTGCTTACCTTGCCTATTGTTTTAAATGGTTTTTCTTGAAGGTGAATTAACTTAGAATGACCTTTATTCTCTTTCAAGATAAAGACACAAGTTTAACTAAATTTATCCTTACATACATAGTAATTATGTTTAATCAAATATTTTATAACTTTTGTTAATTCATTGAATCCTCAAAGGATTAAACTAGACGAAAAAAATGAATCAATCTAGTTGGGCCAACTCAAGCTTGCTCGATAAAATATAGAGTTTGGCCTAAAAAATTTGATCACAAATTAACAAGCAGACTTTTAAAATTATTTTCAACTATATAATTTCATATAAACACAATCTCTGAATTTCTCTCATTTTTATATGTATTTGATTCATTTATGTGTTTCTTCTATTGGAAGCTTGCTAGAAAACATTTTTTATTTATGTCTTATCTCATTTGCATTGACGATCATTCCTTCTCTTAGTTAGCATCTAAGATGTTATAACTATGACAAATCTTTATATGAAGTATGTTATTGCCTTACTTTTGTTAATCTTGTGCATCACTTTTTAGAAAGTAAATTCAGGAATTACTTTTTATACTTCTTTTAATTTCATTTCTAACTTTATTTTCCCCCTTTTTTCTTCATATGCACCAATGTCTAATCTAACATGCATGCATGATTCATGGTTCATAACGTTAAAATAAAGTATCATAAATTAAAACACACAATGTTTCCAAAGAATAAAAGGGATTCAACAAACTACATTTACAAAAGAGAGGGTGTTGACGAATTAATAATGTTTGTGGAAGAACAATGGAGTTCGACAAATAAGGAATTAAAACAAAAAGGAACCACACTTTCAAAAGAGATGATGCAAATGAATAAAGGGTAATAACGTCTATGAAAGAATAAAGGGGTTCAAAGAAACAAGGATGATTTGAACAAAAAAATAAAATAAAAGATAAGGGTAATCAGGTAAATATATACAAAAATATGAAAAGAAAAAAGGAAATGTATTTCTTAAATTGAGAAGTGTAAATAGTATAAGCCTACGCATAAAAGCTACAAAAAAACTAAAGATTGGACCTTGGTTTTTTTTATTATAAATATTGTTTGATTAACATAAGAATTGGGCCCTGGTTTTGAACCATAAAGAAATAAAATCAAGCAAAGTGGAAGGCTTGGAAATTAATTGCAAACAACATAATTAATTAGTGAAATAGTACTACTACTACTACTAATAATAATAAATTATGTAATTGGATGATTATATAGTGTTAAAAATATTCATAACGAGAGTATACTACTACTATATTCCAATTAAATTAAATTTATCTGCTAGACTAGGTAAACAATAAGTAAATAAATAAATAAATGAAAAAATGGGAAAAAGAAAACCCTTTGGATTTGCGTCGCCGCAAGCATTGCAGAGTAGCAGCAGCAGCAGCAGCAACTTGGCCTGAGGTTAGAGATGGTTAGCCAAAGGCAGCGACTCGCTCGGAAGCGATACAAAGCGGAACACCCTGAGCTCTTTCCGAAGCCCGAGCCCACACCCCCCAAAGACCCCGATAAGAAGAAAAAGAAGAAGAAAAACAGCACTTTCAAGCGCAAAAGGCCCGAGCCCAAGCCCGGCTCCAGAAAAAGACACCCTCTCAGAGTCCCCGGCATGAAGCCCGGCGAGAGCTGCTTCATCTGCAAGGCCATGGACCACATCGCCAAGCTCTGCCCCGAAAAGGCCGAATGGGAAAAAAACAAGGTCTTCTATTCATTCCCCACTCCGTATGTTCACCTTATTATCATGCCTTCATTTTCGTGAACATCAGTTAACATGATTGACAATGATATTTTGTGGGTTTTTGCAGATATGTTTGCGGTGTCGACGGCGCGGTCATAGAGCTAAGAACTGCCCTGAGGTGCTAGATGGCGCCAAGGATGCCAAGTATTGCTATAACTGTGGGGAAAATGATCACTCTCTCACACAATGTCCTCACCCTCTTCAAGAAGGTTTGTTAATCAATATGTACTTTTGATATCTGAAATTGTGAAAACCTGATAAGTAAGGTATGATATAGCTTTAACATTGTTAGTTTTAGATATTTCAATTGTAATTTGAAATCTATGCGATGCAGTTTCGTACAGATTTCTGGTTGTCCTCTTCTAGGGCTTGTTACTTTACTCTAGGGTGCTGTTTGAATAAACAACGAGATGTTTGGTTTGCAGATGCAAAATTACGTTTGAGGCAAAAATAATTTTGCCAACAGATCAGGACCCTTGTTTTTTTACGTTCATTTTACTTTTTCCCGTTGGATTTACATTAGAACACATGCCACGACATTTCATACTGCAAACCAAACATGCACTCTAGGTTTTATTAAATAAGTACTTATAACGGAAGTACTTACACATAAGTTATTTTTTTAGTAGAAGGGGAAATAGGGATAAACACTTTTTATATACGTGGTAAGTTGTTTTTGTAAGTTATCTTAAGAGAACTTATTGAAATAAGCTGAAAACAACTTATGGACATATCAAAAGCTGTTTGCATAAGCTCTTCCAAACACTTGCACAAGTGCTTGTGTCATAAGTTCAAATAGGCTGTAAATAAGGTCTTCCAAATGGGAACTAGATGGATAGATAATGGTATATACTACTCTTTGTCTTTGACTCTACTTGTGTAAGACTTGTCAAGAAGAGATAAGTTGTTCGTTAAATAACCTTAGTACCTTACAATTAAAATGGTGATGCGATTTAATCTGTAGACTTGGTTCACAGATTATATGATATATGTAACGGCAAATTTTTACTGTTTGTACATGCACACCAATACATGATTATGCAATGAAACATTTTGTATCTCTCAGAAAGCTTGATGGGTTTTAAAACATACAGTATTTGCAATAAAAGCTCACTGTATCGTAACTTTTAGCCATTCTTCCAGGCAAGTGTGATTTGGATATTATCATTTATGTACCTTGCCCTGAGCTTCAGGATTATGACTTACTGGGATTTTAAAGTTCTGTATTAAGAGTCACATGTTTATTCTTAAAAATTTAGGTGAGAATGTGTTTAAGGCTTAAGCATTTATGTTCTTATATTAACTTGAACTACTGAAGAAATTTCTGTCAAATGTTCAATGTAATTTTCAAAATAGATGTGTATAATGTAAAATAGAAGATAAAGATTTCTGCTAATGTTTGCTTTCCTCACCTGACAATAGGAATTCACTTATACCTGCTTGGTTTAAAAAAATGTCCTGTTTTAATTTCTTATTTTCGCAAATAATTACAAAATGTCACTTTGTTTGCTATTTGTTTCCTGTTATCACATATTTGGATAGGAAATAGTAAAAACATGATTTTGTTGTTTCACTGTCTATTTTATAAAAAGAAATAAAATGAAAATAAGGTGTTATTTTTTTTTGTAATTATTTGTTGAAGCAGGAAATAACAACATAGAATGTTCTCTCAAACTAAGCAAGCCATGAAATTTTTCTGTATAATTAATAGGAGAAATGGATTTTTTATTTTGGTCCCCTAGTAAAATTCAAGCATTATATTAAAACTGGCTTTTATGGCCATACATTCTGCAAAGAAACTGTGATCTTGTTGCTTAGTGTGTAACTGTATATCTTTGCAGCTGGTTAAAGTATCTCCTTTTGGTGGATGAAATGCATGCAGTTTTCTAGCAAATCATGGGATTTAGCTTTAGTAAAATATAAAAAATTAGAGTGCTTCAGTGCTCCTTTTATCGCCATACATTCTGCAAAGAATCTGTGATCTTGTTGCTTAGTGTGTAACTATATATCTTTGCAGCTGGTTAGATTAGCTCCTCTTTTATGAATGAAATGCATGCAGTTTTCTGGCAAATCATGGGATTTCGGTTTAGTAAAGTATAAATAAATTTGAGTTCTTCAGTGCTCCTTAGTCAAGGTTCTAAAAGTCTAGTAATAATTCTTGGTTATTTTCTCTTTAGACAGAGGAAGAACACACAGGCACACATCATTATTGTCTCATATTCTGCATTTTCTTTGTGTCGTTTTATTAGTTTTTATGTTAACTTGTTACTTTTTTTTTTTACTACTGTGTAATGACTGGCTTCTCTACTATATACAGTTGTAAATATACCTCCTAATGGTTGGGGATTTTATGGTCTTCCTTGAATAAAATCTCATCTTCTCAATTTTGATTTTGATAGAGTGCTTACGGGTTCTTTAGTGTATTTTCTAATGATATAGAGTGTTTCATTGTTGATGCAGGAGGGACAAAGTTTGCTGAGTGCTTTGTCTGTAATCAACGTGGACACTTGAGTAAAAGCTGTCCTCAAAATACTCACGGCATTTATCCAAAGGTATTATTATTTCCTTTAGTGTCATACCTTGTAAAATATATAATTATATTAGTTGAATCAACAAAACTTGTCCCCTGTAGGGTATGTCTAATCTGATACAACTATTTATTTATACTAGGGTGGTTGCTGTAAAATATGTGGTGGTGTGACACATTTGGCAAAGGATTGCCCTGACAAAGGGAAGAGTGGATCTGTTGCTGCTAACAGGCCTGCTGATGGATGTAAGTTTTTTCAGAAGAAGCTGAATGGATTTTCTACTTCTATATTACTGGTTTTGATATCAAGTGCTACATTTTTTTTAATATGCTGGGCATGCATGTTTCAATTATTAACTTCTCTAAAAATGGTTGATACGTACTACTAGTCCTGTTTTTCTTCTATTTAGCAGCAGTTGATTCAATATACAATATTAATAATTTCTGACTGTAAGGTCAACTAATTGCAAGTAGTGAAAGTGCACTATTATTTTGGTTCTAAAATAGATACTATTTAGGCCTGGGGTATCATGAATTGGCTAACCAAACTGGATAACTGTTCTCTTCATATCTGAGTTTTAGATTACAAAAGTTTGTTGGTGGTAAACTGTATGACTTTGCTTGGTTGCACATCAGTCATCACAAATGTTAAAATCTATTCTTTTATATAGAATATTAGGGGAAATGATTGTCAGTTGTGATTGGCCTGAAACTTGATTGTCATGAGGACATGGACAGTCCGTCCTCCTTCATTTTATTGGATATTGATTTTTGTTTATTTGATCTAATTAACTGTGCAATGTTCTTATTAAAAGAAATCAGTGTCTTGGTTGCAATCCTTGTTTGAGATTTCACCCATGAAGAGACATTGTTGTAACAAAGGGGTAGTAATATGTGGGACTATTATATGTCTGGCAGTGGGTTGAAGCTTATTTATAAAAACAATTTGTTTATCACAGAAATTGAAAAAACCACATAACCCCATTGCCCGGAGGCTCCACGCTATGCGCAGGTAAGGGGGAGGGATATTGTACGCAGCCTTACCCTTGCATATGCAAAGAGGCTGTTTCCGGATTCGAACCCATGACCAATAGGTCACCAAGTCCAAGACACAACTTTACCGCTATGCCAGGGCTCGCCCTCATCACAGAAATTGAAAATGAACTCAAATTTTTGGAGTGATTTGTGTGGTCAGCCTGAGCACTCTCTGTATGTCTCCAATTTAATGTCATTCAGCTATGATTTCTTCTGATGATTGGATTGCTAAGAATTCATAGTCACGTGGAAGAAGGGTGCTTAAATCAAATATGGTTGATAAATATTCTTTCTTTCAGGGATGAGAATTGAAGAGAGGCCTATGGGTCAGGTTACCAAATTTGTCAGCGGGGATGATATTGAGGATGACTTCATGACAGATGACATACATAGTGGAGACAAGAAAAAGCCAGCAAAGTCAACAGAAGACCATGTAAAACCAAAGAAGAAGAAGGAGGGTCCTAAAGTTGTGAACTTTTAACTAAGGATAGTTACCTCATAATGTATTGTGTGGATATTGGTTTCCACTCACCATTTTCTTTCCTGTTCTATCCACAAGGCTATGGTAGACCCTTGATTCCCTTCCAGAATGAATGTAATCGCTCCTGCGAAGTCTCGGGTTGCCTCAAAATTTGGTGAATTGACATGAAAACTAGGACTATCGCCTCTCATTGCTGATCATAAATTCTATAGTGATTTACAGGTAACTGAAAATGTAACAATATTTTTGGTACAATTACTAGTTTATTATTTGTCTTTGCCTTGTTGATTGACATTCGGTGCATTATTGTTCACTACTAACCTGATTTTTATAAAACTATTTAATTTTTTGATTTTTTATTTGGAAGGCATTGGTTGCTCCGCTAGTAAAAATTTCAGAGTAAAATTTAAAAATAGAATAGTAGGACTAAAGAAGCAAGGGTACATCCATGTAGGTAGACATGGCAACGGGGCGGGGTGGAGACAGGTATTGTATTCCCCATCCCCGCCCCCGCCCCCGCCCTCATTCCCCGTCGGGTTTTAAAATCCAAACTCATCCCCGCCCCTGTTGGGGTCGGGTTTTTCCCGCCCCGCCCCTACCCTACTATTGATTAAAAAAATAAAAAATAATGTGTCTTTTATTTTTTGACAAAATCAGACAAAAAAGTTAATTAGGTAACAAAAAAAATTAATAACAAACCAACATTCAAAATATGAGATCATAATTTAAAAATTACAAAACAAAATTAATCAATTTAATTAAAATTCTTATGGACCTACAATTCCAAAATCAGCCAAAATCGGAAAATCCACATCAGAAAGTTTCTCCAACATATCTCGGATCTAGCCTTTTAACCTTGGACTTGACAATTCCAAAACAGACTCCATTCCCACACCATTGCAAGACAACATTCATAATATTCAAACTAAAATATTTGCAAAATTATGATAGGATTAGTAATCTATCATCTGAACATCCAGTGTAATGAAAGGAAAGCATCAAATCAACCAAATTATGAAGGCTATTTACAAACAAACAAACAACACATATAATTATGAGTCTATCATTTGATCAGCAAACAAATGAGTAACAACTAAGAACTGCAAGTCACATGGAGTAAATGATCATTCCTCCAAATTAGTAATACCAGCATCCACCATTTCACCTTCATAAAAGAAGAAGAACAATTAAAACAAAACATTATATTATATAATATTGAAAATGGAAATTCAAAACATTATTTACCTTCATCATCTGAAACTGTTTTATTCATTAAAGTAGCACAATCAGCAACAACTTTATAGCTCACAGACCCTATAAAAGTACATTACAAGTATTATATGTGCTGAATAAACACAAATATCAATTAACAACTTATAGGTATAAAATTTTACCAGTATTTTCAGCACTCCACAACCAGCTTCTAGCACACATTAAAGCCTCTAAAGTAGTTCATTGAAGTCGACTACGATGTGGGCTTAATATTTGACCATCGGTGCTAAATGCGGATTTTGAAGCTACGATAGATACCGGAATATCTAAGATATCCTTAGCAATTGCTTGAAGTGTTGGATACTTGACACCATTAATTTTCCACCACATCAAAATATCAAAGTCAACAGCTCTTGGTAAAGCATCTTCTTCTAAATAGTGGTCCAACTCTGATTTAACATAAGAACTTCTAGCCCTTTTTTTCCTCATAATAAATCTATCATACTCAGATAATGCATCACCAACAACTTCACTACCAGTAGCATCTCCAACATTACTACCAAAAGAGTCCTTGTTCATTTTCATTTGGTAATCAGAAACTAAGTCATAACATAATTGTTGAATGCACCTCACTTGATTAAAAGAGTCATGTTCATACAATTTTTCATAATAATACTCAAGCAACTCCATCTTGTACCTAGGATCTAAAACGGTGGCAACTCCCATCACATTATGAATCACACCCTAATATTTATCAAATTTTATCATCATATTTTGTGCCATTTGTTGAATCATTGGGTTAGGAGAAGTAATCCATTGTTTGATTGCCAACTTAATCTCATATATATTTGGAAAATACAAATTAGCAGTTTGATGTTTAGTAGAAGAAAATAGTTCAGTAATAGTATTGAACAACTTCAATCTCCCACACACATCCTTTGCAAACTGCCATTGTAAAGTACTTGGCAAACAAGTATATTGACACTCCGTTGCTTTAATCGACAAAATACATCCTCATATCAAGCATTTTGTAAGTTGAGTTCCACCTAGTTGGACAATCTAAGGCCAAATTCTTAGTGTAAGGGATTCTCAACTGTTTAGCTGTTTCCTCAAATTTTTCCTTCCTCTTAGGTGTTGCTGTCCAATATGTCACACTATGCCGAATGTTTTCTACACTTTCTTTTATCACTTCCAACCCATCTTTTACTATCAAATTAAGGATGTGTGCACAATAACGCATGTGAAGTAAAAACTCATCCCTAAGCAAACTACCTAAGTGCAATTTATCCTTAATTTTATCAATCATAGCATCATTTGTGGTACAATTATCTAGAGTGATAGTGGACAGTTTTGTGTCAATATTCCAATCCATCAAACAGTCAGTCAATACATTGCAAAGTCTATCACTTGTATGAGGAGCATAAACATAAATGAACCTAACATAAATAGAGAGATATAATATAAAAAACAGCAAAAAGAAAAGATATATAATATAATCATATTTTATCATTTTATAAAATAAAAGGACTAACAATATAAAAAGTTCAAATCATTTTATTACCTCAAAATCTGACTTTGTAAGTTCCAACACCCATCAATGTAATGAGCTGTAATAGCCATATACCCCATCTTCTGATTGGTTGAAGTCCATATGTCTGATGTGATAGCTACTCTTCCATCAAGACTATCCAACAACTTCAAAGATGTTACTCGTTCATTCTCATAGATTTTCATTATGTCCTTCTTAATTGTGTTTCTAGTTGGAACCTGAAACACAGGTTGGAGGACAGCAGAGTATCTCCTAAAGCCAATGTGATCCACAATTGATAGTGGATACTCATGCATAATAATTGCTCTTGCTAGCTCTCCCCTTGCACATTCTGCATTATAAATTCTCGTACCCAACTCTTGCTTTCCTTGCACGACCTTAGGTGCAAGAAATGTTTGGCCCTTCATCCCTCTCATAAAAATCTTGTACTGAACACAAATCTCATTATGTTGCCACAAATGCTTGGTTCCATTTTTTGATTTTCCACCAAGAAGTTTCTTACAATATTTGCATTCAACCTTGTCTGATCCATTTACTTGTATTTTTTGAAAATGTTGCCAAATCTTACTTTTCAGCCTACTAGTGGTAGTGGATATTCCTTGTGTCTCTGTCTGCATATTATTAACTTCATCTTCATGAAGGGGAGGAGTAGGATTAGACTCAATTGGATGAGTAAGAGTCTGATTGTTTGTTGAAGTTGAAGGAGTCTAATCATTTGACTGATTTGATGAAGGAATATGAGACATTCCTTCCGGTGAAACATTAATATGTTCCATTACTTTCTTGAAAAGAAAAAAAACAAACACTAATGAGTATATAACAGACATAGCAAGAGCACCTGTTATTTTTAAGCATAGTTATATCAAAAAGTTGTAAAAAATAAATAAAAAATTATTTAAAACAAGTACTTCTAACTTAATTATTGTGTGTCATGATCACACATGTTGATGTCTCAAGTTTAGCAATACCCAAGAGTGTATACATCATTCATACAAAATTAAGTGAACACCAATAGCTGCTATAGCTACATTGTCAATCAATTGAATGCCTAAATTGAATTAGAAAATTAAGTGAACATCATTCATACAATAATAATTTAGAAAATTAAGTGAACTCAGAAAATTTTGAGCAGTTAATCGGGGGTAACAGAAGATTTCTGAAGTGATCATGAAACAAATTCTTGTGCATGCAAATTATATTAACTAAAGGTGATAAAAAAAATTCTTGGAATAAGAGCGTTGGTGGAGGGGAAAGGGAGACAAAATTCATCACCCAAAAAATAGGAAAAAAAACAATGAGAAGTGAAAAGGAAGAAAGAGTGCGCAGCTCATACACATACTTGGAAAGAAAATGAAAATGAAATAACTACTAGCAAAGAAATAGGGGAAATAAATGCATTGACAACAAGGAAGAAATTTAAATATTATTGTGCATTTTGTAAAGTTCAAACTCGCTCAGAAATTATCATGCAAAGCCATAGTTTCTAATATACTCATTTTAGAAAATACAACTTTTTAGTATATATGATAGACACAAATGATATCATAAAAAGTAAACAAAACAGTATATAACTAATTTTTTAAAAGAAAGTACGGTGAATAAAAATTATAAAAAGATGATACAATCAATATTAATTAATGAAAGATATGTACATATATAATTAATATAATTAAATGAATCTTATAAATAAATAAAAAAAACATGTCCTGCCCATGATTTCTATAGAAGAAACACAATTCTCTTCTTCTTTACTCGTCTTGGTCTATCAATCCTTTTAGAAAATAGCATGTTCTATATTAGACATACAAAAATATACTCATTTTCAAAATCTGTCTACTTTATCATGCAATAATTTTTTCCAATAAAAATATATGAAAACGAGAAATGGTTTCTTCCTATGGCACTCAACTTACATACTGGCCCATTGGGCCAAGTACCTAACAAAATACATTACATAAAGCTTCAACATAAGCCACTGTTCAAATATATTTTTAGAAGTTAATTTATTTATACATTGCAATATATTCATAAAAATACCCTAATCGTTGAATTTATTTTCTTCTTGTTTTATTTATTTATACATAAAGTAACTTTTATCTTAGAAGTGTTTCTAGATAAATTTATTCAAAGATCTTACTTACATCCATATCAAGCATGTGTTTTTAAAATGAATTCAACGATTAAGTGTAACGATGGAATAAATGGAATGATTAATATAATCAAAATAAATGTTTGAGCTTACGTTCTCTTAAATAAAACCAATCCAAACATCCAAAATAACTTTTTGTATATTGAGTAATGCTTGACTAATTTGATAAAGAAACAGGGAACAAGCACATAAAAACAGAATTATAAGAAATAGAAAAACAATTAAAATGATGATAGAGGAAGACTGAAGAAAATATTTAAATATCACTGAAACTAATTTAGTTTATAGGATTTATTAAATTGTTTTTAATTTTGATCGAGTTCAGTAGTGACATTTGATCAATATAAGTAATCCCATTTGGTGAAATGAAGCTTGGTTGCTATTGTCATTGTAAAAAAATATATTTTTTAGAAACGTATTCCTCTATAGTCAATCTGATGCAGAGCAAACCATCTCTGTATAGTGGAGCTTGTGAAGGAGGGACTAGATTTAAATAAGTTAGTATTAGTTTTAGCAAATTAACATATGTTAAATATAAATAATAGGAGTCATGCTAGGTGTCCTCTTATATAGGATATAGGTTGAGATGAGTCACAATCATGTGACAAAAGTTAAGCAATCATGAACTAGGAACAGATAATATGCAATTAAGCAATCACTAATAGAACCTCTGACCTATCTATATGACTTAAGTATTAACCATCTGAAGAACTCAGTCAAAGAAAACTAGAAAAATAATGCACTATTCCAAATGTAGGGATATTTTTATTCGCTTTGTATATTTAACAGTTTAAGTTAATTATTCACTTTGTATATTAATGCACTATTCTCATTATTAATAATTGCACAATTAAGTGTAAGAGAAATTCATCCTCACAATCTAATTTCTGTTAAAGAATTTTTGAATCAAATGCACCAACGAGCTATAAGGATGGGAAGACAAGCACCCCTTAGAAATAAGTTCCACTACAACCTTTGAGTCACAATCCAAAAGGACACACAAATGACCAAGGTTCCAAGACATCTCCAAAGCAAAAAAAAAAAAAATAGCTCAGAGGAAAGAACATTCGTAGAACCTAGATTACACAGGAAACCTGATAACCAAGCACTAGCCCAATTCCTCAACACCCCACCATAGACTGAATATAACCAAAATAGCAAGTGTCAAGTCTCACTCTCAGGGTATGTTTGGCTATCCAGTAGTAAGTTGTTACACGAGTGACAAAGGAAAAAAATATATAAAATAAAAAAACAAAGACACACACGCTTGAGTGCTCAACACATAAACAAGAAAGACAAGAGCATGAAATTGATTTTCAAATTGAGTTTAGGCAAAAGGGACAATTGATTTTCAAATGATCTTTCAGATGTTCAATGACTTTGCATTGAGAATCCAATTGAAGATCAGGGGGTTCGGGCAAGAACATGAAATCTATATCATGTACCACTAATAAGATCCACTGCCAAATTTTCAATAATTAAATAACTTCATAACTATTCATGGAAGAGTCTAAAGCTTCTCAGGAGTGAAAATATTCTTATTCCCTGAAGATTTAACTATTCTTACTACATAGCTACATGTCCCCCCAGGAAAGTGATGAAATTTGGACCACAAATCACAAGGTACAAAATAAAAGATAATATTTAGTTAAAGGACTAGAAAAGGGAAACATGCAGGAACTTGGACTGTCCTAAAAGTCTAAAATCATACTCACAGCTTCTCGTTGTCAACAATGGTGCGTGCGTGACAGCGGTGCGGGAGCAGTGGTGCTTGATGGCGGTGCGGGACGACAGAGCCGCTGGTGCGTGAGCGTGAGTAGTGTTAGAGAGAAGATACGAGAAGGAGGAGAAATCGCAACTGAGAACTGAGAAATGAGGCCGTGAGGGAGGCTTAGGGTTTCCTTCTTAATTTATATATATATATATATATATATATATATATATATATATATATATATATACAAGGTCATTTTTGTAATTTACT
>CM023960.1:27392916-27446032 GCA_013407115.1 Glycine latifolia | reverse complement strand
GGGCGGGGGCGGGGTGGATATCATCATTACCAAACCCACCCCCGCCCCCGAATTTATAAAGCGCGAAAAACCCGAACCCGAACCCGATCAACTCGATTTTTCACTGTTGACATGCCTACATGTAGGCATGTAGGAAATAAAAATTTAGTACATTTTAGAATACGTAGTGTTTTAAGCACCACATCCATATCAAAACTGTTTTTTAATTCAAAATAATGATTTTTGTTTCACTATAAAACTGTTAATTTTGTTTTACTAAATTAGAAGAGGACAAGTGCAATGACCAAAAATGATTTTTTTTTAGAAATGTGTTGTTATTTGTTGGGCAAAATTAAAATGAAATTACCATTGACCTATAGATTATTTATATTAATTCATGAACTAAACTCGATAGTTTTTATGTTTTTAGTTAAAAGAATAATTGAGCTTAGGTGAAAATTTAACCTAAAACGATAACCAGAGTACTAAATTTATCAAGAATCTACTCCAACATAAAACGGTCACCTGAGTTAAATTTATCAAGCAAGTTGTATTTTAAATAATTTCATGTTTTTTTCTTTCTATTTCAAACTATATAAGAACTAAATGGAATTTTTTTTTCGAGAAATAAAGTATTTATTTTCATTTTACTTTATTTTAATCATTTCCATAATAAATTAGATTAATTAATGATGTAATTTCATTATTTTTTTACTGCAATATAATTTCATTATTAAAAAGTACTATTTTTTGTTCCTTGATACGAAAAAAGCATAACAAATAAATCAACGTTAAACAGATATATTACTTATAAAAAAATATATAAAACTAATTAAATTCAATTTTCTTTCAATTAATAATTTTCAATTGTTTTTCACAAATATTAAACTAATTTATTAATTCCAAATCAAGTTACATTTGTTTTCATAGGTTTGTATTCTAATAAAATATCTACTCACACTTTTTTGTTTTTTATAAAATTTCAGTTGGTGCTAAAAAAAAATCAATTCACTTTGCTTTTAAAAAAATCTAATAAATGTACTACCTAGTACAGAACATGTCTATTAGCTGATGAGAGATTGTTTTAATTTTTTGGGTACATAGAGATTGTTTTAATTTAACTAATAGTATTGCTTTTATCTACTTCAAACTTCAAAATATCAATTAAAAAAAAATACTTCAAAATATAATTGCAGCAAAAACTTTCATATATTCAATGTCTTGAAATCCCATATACAAAAAGAGAGTCGTGTAATCCTTTTTTTTTTTTAAAGCAAATGTCTTGTAATCCTAAAATTAATATATACACTCAAAGTGCTTAAATTCATTTTAGAAAATCAGGGTAAATAACTATTTTTTATCTATTCTTAATGTATAAAATGCTGACAAATTCATCTTTAAAGAATGAAAATTCAAATTTTAGTTTCCGAATATGAAAAAATATGACAAATTCATTCATCGGTTAACTTTCGTCCAGTACTGTTAATAAAAGAACATATTTAACACATTTAAAGATGAATTTGTCAGCATCTACACATTCAGGGACAAAATTGACTATTTATTCAAAATATAATTTAATCTTTATTTTTATTGTAACGCCTAAAATTTTTCGCTTATTTTATACAGAAATTTATTTTATCAAATTGTTTTTCTTCATTTCTTAAAACAAACTTCCAATAATACTTCAAATAAAATAGTTACCATTAAATATTTCTTAGTACAAAATAAAGTATCATATTGTCCATTACAATAATATTATTCGGATACAAACCATAATATAGTTCGAATACAGACTAACAAACCAAAATAGTCCAATACAAATTTTATGGCCTCAGAGACAATAGTACACCAAGCATAGAACACAATTCATCCAAGCTTCTCCATCACCATTTTAGCTTAATATTTCACTGTTCCTCTGCTCGCCCAACAGATTGGGGTCATCACAGGTGTCAACTACAGACACAAAACATAGGGTAAGTACATGATAGACATAGTTAGATAAGATAACAGATAGTAAAATAATACGTCATAAAATTAGATACATAACAGAGTTCATAATGGATGCATGATTCTTGATTTAAATGATGTATGACTGAGATCTCAGGTTATCAACAATTTCTCAACATATGGTACCATAATCAAAATAGTCCCACCCACTCTAGTGGAAACCTCACCCACTCTGGTGGAATATATACCTCCGCTCTGAGGTTAAATGGTACCATAGTCAAGATAGCTCCACCCACTCTAGTGGAAGCCTCACCCTCTCTGGTGGAATATACCTCCGCTCTGAGGTCAAATGTAGATGAAATATGCAATGATTTGTCTTTATTTCATCTTCACCATTAATCTCCAATTTATTTCTCATATGCTTTAATCATTCAATATAGATCCAGCACAGAACTCAACTCAACATAATTTTATAGAAACACTCAGCAACACATGGTGGAAACACTCAGCAACACATGGATTCCATAATAATCCATAAATAAGTGAACTTCATAGAATACTTAGTAGAATACATTCATCCCATAAACTTTAATAAAATCATCCAATTAATATACAACATACAAACTTTAATAAAATATCAAGTAAATAACAAAATAACATGCCAACTTTAGTAAAGCATTAAAACAAGTATTTCTTTAAAACAAGGTCATAATATACAAAGATTAAGTTATTTAATCCCCTTTCTTATTAGATTAGATTCAAGTTATTCATTATAACCATTATTTCAAGTTACTTAACCAAAGCATCATTCATGTACCCTTACTAATTTTTTGGAAGCATTTCATCAAACACATGGTATACAAAGCTTAATTCTTATGAAAATAAATGAGAATCTAACATAAAGAATATCTAAACCATGGTTATCATAGTACTTCCCCATACCTTGCTTTCTTAAGTTGAAATTTTAGCAACAAACTTCCAAGTGCTCTAAGCTTCTTCACGTGAACTTTCAAGGGTTGTGGGCTTTGGTTTACTTTGGAATTTTAGTGAAAGGAATGTAGGAATGAAGTAAGTTGTTTCAAGTGTAATTGCCTTCATTTGGTCCCCACCACCCTTATTTATAGGCTAGGTAAAGTGGCTTTGTAGAAAAATCTCCAAAATCATCATTAATTTGCTTTTGATTTGGTTTATTTTCATTGGTTAAAGCTTTTCCACCATACAAGTGTCCACTTTCTTGAATTTTCTCAAGCCTTCCCTAATCCTCTTGATAGTGCAGGTGGATTTGCTCAGCTTGGAGAGAAATCTTCATCAATTTCGTGGTATAGCTAGGTATTAGAGATATTTTGTGCTTTTCCTTCATTCTTGAATTTTCCCCAAAACCCGTTTAGTAAAATAGTGTTTCTGGATTCTTTAACCGTTGGATCTCCTTGAAATTTTAAAGGTATAATCCTATATCATATATGTAAATCTTGACCGTTGGGATCTTTGAAATAATGTCTATAAATATCCACGTGGTCTTCCAAAGGAGACAAAATAAAATTTGCTTCAAATATCTCTTAAGCATTTATAACCTAGTTTTCCAAATGGTCCAATGGCATGTTACATGGCTTATTAACCATACAAGTGTCTTGTTTCTTGAGTTTTCTAAAGCTTTCTTCCTTCTTCTTGTAACTCCACGGCCATATTGGATTTTTGGAGCAAATATGTTGCAATTTTACAAATTTCACATAATGGCTTGAATGGCTAAGATTTTAAAGATTTTAATGCTTTGTTGGAATTAATTTATGTTTTGAAATTAAATAACATTGCTTCTATAATTTATGGAAGCTTAATCCTTATTGGTTTGATAGGAGTAAAAAACCTAGAAATCTTTTGGAACTAGCTTAAGTGTGACAACATTCTTAAAATGTCACATAACTTATTTTTATCTAATTTTTCATTGGTTCATTTTGTTTTTAATTAGTAAAATATCTAGACTTCTTTATTAAAGAATCTATTCCTCTTATAATTAAGAGAAAATTTCACAGATCGCATCCTTCCTTTTTCTGTGCTTTTATGAAACTTAGGTTATTCTAAATTAAATCCTTTTTGAACATTTTCCAAAATTTCTAAAAATTCTATTTTCATGGTTTTTCTTTATGAACAATGTTAATAATTCCTTATTTAAAAATATACTGTATTTTTGTCCGATGTTTATAACATTACTGAGGCTATATGGCTTAATCAGGGCCAAAGGGTATTTTGGTCATTTTGTAAAATGTTCAGGGGCATTTGTGTCTTTTCAAGAAGGACATTTGTGTTATTTTTAAAATGTTCAAGGGTATTTTTGTCATTTTATCTAGGAATGCATACTTACAAAAAATTCACATGTATATAAAAATATGAGGGTGTTACATTTATCATTTTTTAATTATTGCAAGTATAACATTACAATACACCATTAAAAAAATAGAAAAAGAAACATAAGTTAAAACACACATCATAATAAGTATAATATTGATTAATAAACATAATTTATCTATTACTCTAAAATTTATATTATAATGTAACAATACCTTACTTAAAATATGAGACTCAAATAAAAATACATAATCATTAAGTTAATCCTTACAAAAAAAAATGAGATTTAATTTAATTTTGTCACTACCTAATGTTATCACAATAAAAAATTCATAACATATAAATTTTGCTTATTAATCAATATTATGCTTATTATTATATTTATTTTTCTATTTTTTCAAATATTTATTATAATGTTATGCTTACAACTATTGAAAAAGGGAAAATGATAAAAATTATATTATATTTTGGATAAATAATCATTTTCATTTTTAAATGTATAAAACGTTGACAAATTCATCCTTGATTGTGTCATTTATACTCTTTCATTAATGATAACTTCATAGATGAATTAATTTGTCATCTTTTTTTGACAGACTAAAATTTAAATTTTTACTTTTTAAAAATAAATTTATTAACGTTTTACGTATTCGATAAAAAATAACTATTAAAAAAAAATCATTTCTCGTGAACGAGACTAGTGATAAAGAAAGTCAAACGACTCAAACCGCTCAACCATCAACATGAGCTGACATAATTAGCAAATAATATTTTCCCTAAATCATAAGTTTGATTTTTAATAAATATGGAAAAATAGTTATTGGGAGAGTTGAATTCTCAATATCTTAGGATATTAGTCCTTTCCGTTCGGCCGACCGAGATACCTTGGTTAAAAAAAAAAAACCCTCAAACCTCGTGTTAAACCCTAATTTCTGTCAGTTGCATTAGCTAAGGAGCTTTGCCGCATGGGTTGTTAAGTTTTGGCCTGTGGCCGTTGCAATATGCAGAGCGAGTTCTACGTTGCGAAGAAGCGCGGAGAGGAGGAAAACCCTCAAACACTCGTTTCCCTCGAACACGACAGTGAGAAGAAGAAGAGAAAGAGAAAGAGAAAGAAGAAAATCGAGGAATCAAACGAGCAGCCCCAGGTTGAGGTATGCCCTAAATCCTTAGTAGACTCGGTTATCCCAATTGTTGCACAAAAGGAAAATGCTGAAACCACCACAGAGAATTCTAACCCAACCCACAAGAAAAAAAAGAAGAAGAATAAGAATGTGCAAGATGCAGAGCAACTTCTGACTTGTGATCCTTCAATTGCGATTGGTGCGGAACCTGATGTTACGAAAGAAGTAGGATCACAACAGAGTGATGCTAATGGGAATGGGGGTTTATGCCCTAAGCCCTTGTTGGACACACCAATCCCAATTGTTCCACAAGAGGGAAATGCTAAAACATCTACACAGAACCCTAACCCAACCCCCCAGAAAAAGAAGAAGAAGAAGAATGTGCAAGGTGCAGAGCAAGTTCAGACATGTGATCCTTCAATCCTAATAAGTGTGGAACCTGATGTTACGAAGGAAGAAGGGGCACAACAAATTTCAGAAACAGCTGAAACAACTACACATAACCCTGCCCCAACCCTCAAGAAAAACAAGAATAAGGATGTGCAAGTTGCACAACAGCAACTTCACACATGTGACCCTTCAATCCCGACAAGTGTGGAACCTGATGTTACGAAGGAAGAAGCAGCAAAACAAGGTGATGCTAATGGGAATGAGGGTTTATGCCCCAAACCCTTATTGGACAAACCAATCCCAATTTTTCCACAAGAAGAAAATGCTGAAACATCTACGCAAAACCCTAATCCACCCCCCCCGGAAAAAGAAAAAGAAGAAGAAGAAGAATGTTGAAGGTGCAGAGCAAGTTCAGACATGTGATCCTTCAATCGTGATAGGTGTGGAGCCTGATGTTATGAAAGAAGAAGGGGCACAGCAAGGTTCAGACCTGCCAGCTGAAACAACTACACAGAACCATGCCCCAACCCCCAAGAAAAACAAGAAGAAGGGTGTGCAAGGTGCACAACAGCAACTTCAGACATGCGACCCTTCAATCATGGTAAGTGTGGAACCCAATGTTATGAAGGAAGAAGGAGCACAACAAGGTGAAGCTAATGAAATTGCGGTCTTTGGAATAAATGAAGAACGCCATGGACCTGATTCAATGCCCCTGAAACACACTCTCCGGAAAAAGAAGAATGTGCTTAAGCCCCAGGGGGATGAACCTGAACCAAAATCAAAGGAGTCCAATAATACACAGCACCCTCAACAATGCTCCTCAGACTTAGAACTGAAAATGAAGATGAAAAAAGGGGCAGAAGCCAATGCTGAGAACTCTGTAGTGTGCCCTAAACCTAAATTGGCACTCCCATCTGACATAGCAATCCCTAATAATTCACAAGTTAACAAAAGGGCAGAACCAACTGAAGCTAAGGTTGAGGATCAGGCATGTTCGAAACCTAAATTAGCATCCCCAATAGACCTGCCAGCTCCAACAAACTCAGAAAATAAAAAAGAGGTAGAACCTGTCCAAAACCCTGATGCACGTGCTCAACCCCCTCAACCTCAACCTTGCTCTGTGCCATGTGCAGATCCTCCGGGTGATCCAGCAACTCCAATTGATCAGAGAAGAAGAAAACAAAAAAGCAAGAGAGGAAAAGAAAAAATAATAATGTGCTCAGAAGAGAAGGTGGTGAACCAAGGGAGCCCATTGCATATGGACATAATCCTCAACCAGGCCCCAGACCAGGTCCAACAAGACCAAGCAACCCCAATAAGCCTACAACCAGCATCCCTGACAGACCAAACAATCCTGGTGGATCGAGCAACCCCAATAGACCCAGAACAGACGATGAAGAAGATAAAGAAGAAGCAAAGGAAGAAGACAACTTCTACAGAGCTGCCAGAAATCTCAATTCAGACATCTACATGCCTTATAGAAGCATCCCCAGTAGACCCAAAAATTCCAATGGACCCTTGCCTTGCAATCTCAACAGACCCCGAACAGGAGATGTCAAAGAAAAAGAATAAAAGGAAAAGTAAACTTAAAAGTGAAGCGGTAGAACTCAACGAACACTACAAGGTGTCTGAAGCTGCTCCGCCTGAGTCCCCTGTTCAGAAATCTATATACCATACAAATGCGCCCTTGATCGACCCAATAATCCCAGTGGGCCCATCTCCCCCAGTAGACACAGAAACCCCAATAGACCAAGGTCAGGAGATGACCAAGAAAAAGAGGAAGAAGAAAAAGAGGATTGTGATCATAATTGAAGGGACAGAAACCAATGAACACGGTGTCAAGCCACCTGAAACCCTAGTTCAAAGATTTGCATATCCTACTGTAGCAACCTCAATAGACCCAACAATCCCAGTCCCAGCTACCCCAATAGACTCAGCAACCCCAATAGACAAAGGTCAGAAGATGAGCAAGAAAAAGAGGAAGAGAAGTGCCCTTATAAGCGAAGGGGCAGAACCCGATGAACATGATGACAAACTACCTGGAACCCCAGCTCAGAGATCTATACATCCTATAGCAGAACCCTCAATAGACCCAACAATTCCAGCAAGCCAAACTGCTCCAGTAGACCCAGCAACCCCAGTAGACCCAGAACCCAAGAAAAAGAGGAAGAAGAAAAGGAACAGTGCACTAAAAAATGAAGGGTTAGAATCTGATAAACACAATGCTGATCGAATTGCAGAAACCCCAGTTCAAAAAACTGAAGGATGCACAACTGAAAATTCTATGGTATGTAGCAAGATTCATAGATTTATTATTATTTTTAGTGGTTGTATTATATGTTGCTGTGATATTTAAAAATCATAAGCAGTTCCTAAGGAACAGTGTTTTTTTGTTTTTTTGAGATTGATACAAATTGAATTTTCCCATAGTAGCGTATAAATGGTAATTTGGTATTTCCAGGGCAGATGCAATGTAGAGCGAGCTGATAAAACCCTGGTTCAGATTACTGACACTCTCAGAGTGACTAAATCTCCCTTTAATCCTCATGGTGAAATTTCCTTGGTATGTACTGGGATTTACTAATTTAGTTTCAGCAGTGTATTCTATGTTTCTCTGGCCTGTAGTTCCTAAAGAATGTTTTTTCCTCTGTTTGGAATTAATATGATCAGAGTTAGCTCATTGTAGTATATAAATTGTAACTTGGTATGTCCAGAGATGCCGGGCATGCCGACAGCCTGGTCATAGATTCCAGCAATGCCAGAGGCTGAAATGTCTTTCCATGGATGAGGAAGTTTGCTTCTTTTGTGGGGAAATTGGACATTCCCTTGGAAAATGCGATGTGTCTCAAGCAGGTATGCTAAAATTTTAATGCTTTTCATGAAATGCTTGTATTTTTAATTTTTTTAATGAGAATTGTGTCAAAACTGTATGAAGCATGGAATTGTTAATTTTGCAGTTTTTGATTGAAATTCACATAACAGCAATGCATGGGGTTTCTAATCTTATTAGTCGTAAACATACCAGCTTGCCTAAATAAACATGGTACATATTATTATAGGTAATTGGTGAGGTCTTATCCTGGTGATAACTATTTTAATTTTGCTCCATTGGCTCAGATTTTTAGCCATTCTCTTGGATACCTTATTGAAGATGTTTGAAATTTGGCATAACACAACTAGGGAATATTCATTATATCTTTGGACTTGGAATCTACTTGCCCATACGTTCTATCTCTTTACAATATAATCTTCACAAATCTGTAACGTAACAGGCTTCAGTTTACTTTCTTTCATCTGCTATCTTATGATTCAAAATTGTTTCATTGGTGATGCAGGGGGAGGAAGGTTTGCCAAGTGCTTACTCTGCTATGGACATGGACACTTCAGCTATAACTGTCCTCAAAATGGTCATGGAATCGATCCAAAGGTGTTTTTTTTTTCTTTCTATTATTTTGATTTTAAAGAATTGTCACATTGGTTTTTATTTTTTCCTGGAACCTTTGTATATGTATTGATACTTTTGATTCGTTATCCTAGCTTTTTCCCAGTTATGCTAAGTCTAATCTTTTCATACAATTTGTATTCCTTAGGTGCTTGCAGTCAGTGGGGCTATCAATAGAAGTAAGTCTTTCAACAAGAAACTGGATCTAATTTCCTTTTTCGTTGTTGTTTATGATATTATTTGTATATCATGGTATATCTATGATGTTCTCAAATACAATGGAGTTTCATAACCCTTATTAATATATTTATCTATTTTTTAGGTCTTGAAACATCTTGAAATGGATAATTGATTTGGTTAAGTTTAGAGGTTCATATTTTTGGGTTGTGCATGAGCTTTCCAAATGGGATGTACATTGCATCATTTTTGCAAAATAAGCATCTTCGTGGATGTTTTTAAGAAGAGCCTGTTAGTTATTGAATACCCGGGAAAAGATTTAGGTGGAAATGGATAATACATCTGCCTTGCTTGTGTTTATCTAACAACTTGTGATCTGTCATCAGTGCAAATGCAAATGTTCTTAGTTGCTGTGATATATTTTTTGTTCATGAATTTAAATTTTTTGGACGTAAGACACATTTTCAAACATGGTGTATAAGTTCTCTCTCAGAAACTGCTGCCTCTTGTGCAGAATAGGAAAATAAATTCCGATTGCATATTCTCTGCTTTGGATGTAATTTCGTACAACTGATTCATGGCGTCTCTTTCCTTCAATCCTGAATAATCTATTTACAAGTAAGCATGAAAGGGTAATCATAATTATTATGTCTGACAATTCTCGTTCCATCTGTAGAAGCAGTGGAAGCTCAAAGAGAGCTCTTGCCGAGGTTTAATATGTGAGCAGGGATGGTCTTTCGGATCACTCCAAGTCAATTTACACAAGTACTCGTGCACATGTATAGTTCTGGATCTCGGTTCCTTGGCGGCCTAAGTTTTGATGATTTTATATCATGTCTGGTAGCATGATGTCCCAATTTTTTTTTATATTTTAATTTTAAATCCTCTTATTTAACATAAACGGTAATATTATTTCAGACCTTGTTGGGTTTTGGAATCCATTTTGTATTACTTCGACTAGTTGGGGTAATGCCTCAGTCTACTCCTTGCAGAAGTTAGAATTAAGATAGTGGAGTAATAAGTTCAACACGGGAATAGGCCCCCAAATTTCTGAATTCAGTTGATGATAATAGTTGAGACAATTTGGTTGCAGTCCCTCGGATTATAGAATGGATTGCCTCTCTTGAGTAATGATGTATGAACTTTATTTACGATTATTTTTAAGGTAGGCGGTCAAAATTTTGGGAAGTACTAATTTGGCAATAATTGACCGCATGGAAATATTGAAAATGTTCTGGGCTTAGATATGATATTTTTAACAAAAAAATACTTATATTACTGGGTAAAATATGTTTAGAGTCTACGTAACATTTAAAAAATATTAATTATGTTCTTATACAAAGATTTCTATTAATTTGATACATTGTACAAATAAAAAATATTTTTACTGATTCTTAGTAATAATTTTGTTAGATGGTAATCTGACATGATAAATAAATTTATATATGTAATTTGATTATAAATAAATTAAATAATTTGTGGTAGTTAAAAATTTTCAAAATGATTTAAATAGTTTGACAGTTAAACACCAAAAAAATTATAATTTTATTTTTGCTTCTTGAGTGAACTGAAGACAACTAAAAATATATCTTAATGTTAGAGGGATTAAATTAATATGATTTTTTTTTATGAAAACAAAATTAATATCATTTAAATTTTACAATAACCCAAAACATATTTTATCCTATATTATTTCATGAATCAACAAAGTATCAATATAGGTAGGGAGGGGAGTAATTAAAAACTTGATGAATAGCATACAATCTAGATATTGTAATTAGCACTTTTTTATTATTATTTTTCAATAACTTTAGATTATTCCTATAATTATAACAGTTTTTTTTAATATCATGGTATTAGAAAAATATGTAAGTTGCAAACATGGTATTATCTTTATATGCTTAAATTTTCTCTTAAATGATTTGTTAACTGAGAAAAATAAATTTGATTTTCATTTTATATGATAAAATAAAAATAAAAATTGATTCCAACACGTCCTTTTTTTTTCTTTCTTTTAAGAAAACTATGTTTTTTAATTTAAATTTTTTAAACGTTTTATAACAATTAGATATTTTTTTGTCCAAAATGTGAAAATTTCAACAAAAAGAGTTGTTTCATTACTGTTTTACTTTTACAAAATACAAGTATACGTAGTTAAAAAAATATATTGGAAAATATTTTCTTAAATCAGAAGCTAGTATAAAATGAACGAAAATCTGTATATACTACATAAACTTGGTTCTAATTATTAACTATTACCAGATTAACGTGCACACCATACACCATGCTATTTCTCCTTGGCTAGAATTAACTAGTGAAACATGCACGTGCACATGCAATGCATCGGTATAACACAGTAACGTTCTTCCTTCGTGGATATTATCACCCATTAAAGTTTTGAGAGATTTCAACCTTTGTTTCCTTCCTCAAAATTCTCTTGCCCTCCGTTTTTGTCTCAAAGCTTTCATTGCCTTTTGCCTCCCCCCAAAATAAGGATCTCTTCCTCTGTCTCCCTCATTTCTCTGTTTCGTTCTCATTTCTCCATAGGCTTTCTCTATCAACCGCGACAACATGGTACGTTCTCTCAAATTATGCACTCTTACTATGCCTCTTGATGTAATAAGATGTACAGGGCAACAACATATTGAATATGAAAATGTCAGATTACATAGAGCAATACGCAAATCACATCGAACAATTTTTTATTCTTCATGGAGCAGTGTTAAGAGTAGATATTTGACTTTGCTGACGCCTGCATATTGATGTTGTTTCCATGCTTATTATAACTCCATTGGTTGCAATTTGCATTGCATCTACTTTAATTATGAAAATTGCTAAATCTGCTTAGCGATTTTTCTGATTCTGGGGCTTCATTTCTATAAAAATTTGGAAGGCACATTGATTCATCTGAAAATTTTAGGCATACCAAGAATTTTTTAAATTACACTTCAGAACTTTTTAAACTTTGGTGGGAAATGCAACTAGTTTGGACCATCCTAGCCAAGCTTTCCTCAACTGAGATATGAGAGATCACCTTCGTCTTTTCGACTTGGCGCTTGGAGAGTTGTGGATCGTCCTGATTGAGTAAGCCTACCACCTTCAGAGAGTGGACCTAGGTGGTTCAGTTGGGTTCATATTTATAATAAAAGTGGCTCAATTGTTCCCCATTAATCACTTACTTGCGTTATAGGGCACCCTATTTCCTTCCAGTTACTGAAAGAGTCTATTAAAATAAGCCTAAGGTGACAGATTCTAGGCAAACGACTTATTCCTAGGCATAGAATTCATCCTCCATACTCAGAAGACTTGAAGTCTGGTCATCAAATTTGCATATGAACTCGTACTAATGTATTTCTTTCATTTTCCAAAAACCTATTTTAGGCCAACGCGGCATCTGGAATGGCTGTTATTGATGAGTGTAAATTAAAGTTCCTGGAGCTAAAGGCAAAGAGGAACTACCGTTTCATTGTGTTTAAGATTGAGAACTATGAAGTGGTAGTGGAGAAGCTTGGAAGCCCCGAAGAAACCTATGATGACTTTAGTGCATCTCTGCCTGCCAATGAGTGCCGCTATGCTGTCTTTGATTTTGATTTCACTACAAATGAAAACTGCCAGAAAAGCAAGATTTTCTTCATTGCATGGTAATTTGATATCCCTCAGTTCTTGCACGCATACATAGTAAAGTCATAGTTTTTTCATGTTTGGAGTTTTTTCCTTTTTGAAGTTCTCTAAAAGAAACTTAAACTAATCCAGTAATGCACTTAGATATTTGAAGAATGGAAGAAATGCTGTTAACATATTGCAGTGTAGGATGCTTAGTCTATAAATGAATGTTAGTGAAGTTAAAATATGGTTATATTCATCTACGGTTACTAACCAGGCCCACATATTAACTTTCATATCATGTATTGCATGACACTGCCATATAAGAAAGGAAAACAAATGTTTCCATACTGACTTTGGTATCATATATTTATCTTTACTTTCTTGTTTCTCATATTCAGGGCTCCTGATACATCAAAGGTGAGAGAGAAGATGGTGTATGCCAGCTCGAAGGACAAATTCAAGAGAGAACTTGATGGTATTCAGGTTGAGTTGCAAGCAACGGATCCTAGTGAGATGAGCTTTGATATCATAAAAGCACGGGCATTATAATAATGTCATCCAATTATTCAGATTTCACCCTTTTCCCCTACAGCCAGCCTTGGCAGCACTATTGATTTCTCTTCTTTTTTTTTTTTTAGTAGTTTAGCATTATAAATAAAAAGGAAGAGATAAAATGGTAGCTGATGGAAATTAATGAATATTCGTACTTAAGCTTTAGTTTTTATGCTGAAACAAGATTTGGTATAAAAAGCATCTTAATATTATATTTTATATTTTTCGTATCCCAGAGTAAATAAGCAATACAATTTTACTACAAAGCACAGATTCAACAGGGGAAACATAACTATTTGTAATAGACTAAGTAACTTAATGAATAAGAACATGATATTACTAGTCAATGTTGATTATCGCCATGGTGGATAATGCATACATTGTTGAAGCTCTTGTAAACCTTTGAATGAGATAGCTAGTGGAAGGACGAACGTCAAGGCCCTGCAAATTACATACATAGAGAATGAAAGGGTAAGTAATGAGTTAAAACAGATTGATGTAAAAGCTCAAAGAAAAAATTTCCATTGCTCACCGTACTTGCATTTTCTTATATTTAGATCACCATGTCATTGTGACTCTATATTTGAGGGCAAGCCCTGACACAACGGTAAAGTTATGTCTTGGTGACTAATTGGTCCTGGGTTCGAATCCGAAAATAGCCTCTTTACATATGCAAGGATAAGGTTGCATACAATATCCCTTCCTCTTATTTACGCATAGCCTGGAGTCTTCGGACAATAGGGTACATAGTTTTTTTTTTTTTTTTATATCACCATGTCATAAAGACGGTGTAGAAATATAAAATAAGCATGCCTCCATTTCCTTCCTGTTGACGAGAATGGCACCCAGAACTCCGCAAAACCCCACAGCAAATCCAATTCCGAGGCCCATATAGAACAACGAATAAAATGCAGATGTATCATCATCTTCTCCAATCGGCTTTATGTTGTGGGGGTTTTCATCTTCTGAGCATATCTAAGAGGAGGTCCACAAAGTTGATAATTACCTATATAGCTAAGATTTGTAAAGCCCTGAAGTTGAGTCCCTGATGAGATTTTGCCCATAAAACTGTTGAAAGACAGGTTCAAGGCACTAAGAAAAGACAAACCCGACCTGGATTGAGGAATTTCTCCCCACAGGTTATTGCTTGAGAGATCAATGGACTCCAACTGTTTCAAGTTTCCAATTTCTTTTGGTATTGTTCTAACTAATTGGTTAAGCGACAAATTCATGGATTGTAATCTGGTCAGCATAAATATCTCCAAAGGCACTGTTCCAGACAAACTGTTACTTGAAAGATCAGTAACATACATCCAACTCTTATGATGTAATTCAGTGCCTTTACTAAGCAACAACACAGTAAAAACAAAGTTGTTTGTGGAACCTGCTGCTTCAAAGGGAATGCTGATTTTATAAGTTGAAGCATAAGTTGAATCAGAAAGCATGGCTGTGATGTTATGTAAGCAGTCAGATAATCTGTTGTTTGCAAAATCCATCACCATTAAAGAATTAAGTTGGCATATCTGCGGAGGAATATTGCCACTGAATTGATTCGATCTTAGTTGAAGAGCTTTTAGACTCAGCCCCATCCAGCTTGGCACAGCTCCAGAACAACTGTTGTAACTTAGATCAAGGATTAATAGGTTCTTGCAATTTTTTAGTGACAAAGGTATGTCTCCAAACAAGTTATTGCGAGCCAAATCCAATGAAAGAAGGTTAGACCATGACCCGATTGAGTGAGGAAGCCTGTTATGTTGTTTCTCCCTAATTTAACACTGATTAATGAATCCCAGTTATTCCAACAATCCGTGAGTTCTCCGGATAAAAGATTATCAGCCAGGCCTAACATCTTTAGGTTGCTTCTGTCATTTTGTGGCATAAAAGAGGAGAAATGGATCCAGACAAACAGTTACCATTTAAATTCAAAACAACCACATTTGGTGATAATTGGAAAACATACCATGTTATACATTACATTCTTTGGCTTATAAAGGTACAACTGCATTTCATTGCGACTCTATATATTTTGACCTTGTGTGTACTTCCCCACACCTTTTCCCCTCTAAATTTGCAAAGGGTAACTGTTCAGAGACACAATTGACGATCGTGTAATTTGATGAATAATAGTTTTAAACATATAATGAGTACCTTATGTTACCTGAATGTTGAAGTTAAATTTATTATCATGTTGAACATTACAAATAAAAAGGAAGAGTTAAAATGGTAGCTGATGAAAAATAATGAGAGTTTGTACTTAAGCTTTTGCTCATATGCTGAAACAAGATTTGGTATAAAAGCATCTTAATATATATATTTCTCGTCTCCCAGAGTAAATAAGCAATACAATTTTACTAAAAAGTTTAGATTCAACAAACAGAGGAAACAGAACTATTTGTAATAAGCTAAGTAACTTAATACTTGATAAATGAGAGCATGAAATTACTAGTCAAAAAGTTTCTTATCGCTATGGTCCATAATACATGCATCGTTGAAGCTCTCGTAAACCTTTGGTTGGGTGAGGTAGAAAGTCGAAGGACGAACATCAAGGACCTGCAAATTACGTACATAGAGAATGCAAGGGTAAGTAATAAGTTACTTATTTGAAGAAAAAAACAGATTAATGTAAAAGCTCAAAGAAAAAATTTCCATTGCTCACCGCACTTGCATTTTCTTATATTTAGATCACCATGTGATAAAGTTGGTGTAGAAATCTAAAATAAGCATGCCTGCATTTCCTGTTGAAGAAAATGGCACCCAAAACTCCCCAAAACCCTACAGCAAATCCAATTCCGAGGCCCATATAGAACCATGAATGAACTGCAGATATATCATCAACATCTTCATTTTCTCCAATCGGCTTTGCGTTGTGGGGGTTTTCATCTTCTGAGCACATCTTTGTAAGAGGAGGTCCACAAAGTTGATGATTACCTATATAGCTAAGATTTGTAAAGCCCTGAAGTTGTGTCCCTGATGGGATTTTGCCCGAAAAGTTGTTGAAAGATAGGTTCAAGTCACCGAGAAAAGACAAACCAGACATGGATTGAGGAATTTCTCCCCACATGTTATTGCTTGAGAGATCAATGGACTCCAACTGTTTCAAGTTGCCGATTTCTTCTGGTATTGTCCCTACTAATTGATTATGGGACAAATTAATAGACTGTAATCCGGTCAGCATAAATATCTCTAAAGGCACCATTTCAGACAAACTGTTACTTGAAAGATCAATGACATACATCCAATTACTATGTAGTAATTCACTTCCTTTTGTAAGCAACACTACAGGCACTATAAATTCCAGTGTTTCTCCTGATTCCATGCGAATGCTGAATTCAAAATTTGAAGTTGAATCAGACAGCGTGGCTGTGATGTTTTCTAAGCAGTTGGGTATGGGTCCTGATAATTTGTTGTTTGCAAAATCCATCACCATTAGAGAATTAAGTTGGCATATCTGTGGGGGAATATTGCCACTGAAATTGATTGGATCTTAGTTGAAGAGCTTTTAGACTCTGCCCCATCCAGCTTGGCACAACTCCAGAAAAGTTGTTGTAACTTAGATCAAGCATCAGTAGGTTCTTGCAATTTTTCAGTGACAAAGGTATCTCTCCAAACAAGTTATTACGAAACAAAGACAATGACTTAAGGTTAGACAATGAGCTCATTGAGTGAGGAATCTTGCCTGTTAGGTTATTGCTCCCCAAACCAACATAAATTAACGACTCCCACTTATTCCAACAATCTGTGAGTTCTCCGGATAAAAGATTTTGACCCACTTCTAAGTGCTTTAAACTGCTTTTATCTGTCATGTTGTGGCATAAAAGAGGAGAAATGGATCCAGACAAAGAGTTACCATGTAAATTCAAAACAACCACGTTGGGTGATAATTGAGGCAAGCCACCTCTCAAGTTATTGCCATTCAACCAAGCGACTTTGGAGTTCAGCATCACATTTGACATGTCCCCGTTGATTGAGTTGTTTGTTATAAGAGAAAAATTCAAGTTGAGTAGCAAAGTTCCAAAACTTGTCAAGAGGTTCAAATGAAGCAGTTGATTCATGAATGACTAGAATTCTGAGAGAACTTTGTGTAAATAGCCACGAAGGAAGTTTGCCACCCACATATACTAGCCTCAATTTGTGAAGTTGAAATGGAGGGGCCCATTCAGAATCAAAACCAAATATTAAGTCTGGCGATCCCAAGGATAAGTAGTTTAACTTTGAAAGAGACAGTAAATTTCTTTCAGAGACAATTCCTGTTAGAGAATTATCAGCAACTCTAAGGGCTTCCAAGTTGAATAGTTTCCCAACATTTTCCGGAAGATTTCCATTCAAGTCATTTAACTCGAGATTCAACACAATCAAGGATGAAAGATTTCCCAAAGATGTGGGAATTGGACCAGAAAATGAATTGTGAGAAAGATCAAGTTCTTGTAGTTGTTCAAGTTGTCCTATCCAATTTGGAATGGGTCCATTGAGAGCATTATAAGACAAAATCAAGGATTTGATGCTTCTAATGTTCAACAACATTTTAGACAGTTGGCCATGTATCTTGTTTTGGCTAAGGTCAATAATAGAGATGTCACAACTTAGATTGAATAACCAGCTGGGCAACTCATCGGATAAAAAATTATTGTCAGCGAGATCTAGAACTTGAAGTGAAGTGAAATTGGCATAGTGAATGGATGGATAGATATTTTGAAGCTGACAACTCTCCAAGTGTAACTCCAAAAGTGAAGGGAGCATGGTCACTGATTGAAGCCAATTAGTTTCCTTATGAAGATCAATACCACCAAGGTTAAGATATTGCAAGGAGGAAAGGCGGAAAAGCTAATGGAGATTATCAATGAGCAAATCATAATTATATGACAAATCAAGAAAGTGGACCTTAGAGGAGTTTCTAAACTCATGTTGGATACCCATGAGAGCATTATTGCTCAAATCCAAGTAGCTTAAGAAATCAAGTTGGAGCAAAGATAGGTTGAGTTCACCTGTTAGGCAGTGCAATTCATCATCTGCATGACAAGGGAGATTGATGTCAGTAACTCTGCCTGTGATGTTGTCACACTGAACTCCTGTCCACTGACAACAATCTTGTTGAGTGAGCCATGAAGAGAGCATGCCTGAAGGATCTGTGACTCCTAGTTTGAAGTTTAGGAGTGTGTGCCGGTCCTTTTCGTTGCAATGAACCTTCAAACTGCACGTAACGGAGTTGAACATGATGGAGCATAGTAACCAAAGCAAAGCAAATTTAACGTTGGAGGGCAAGAAGGCATCCATGATAAGGCTAGAAGATGGGTGGGAGATATGATAGTAAGGGATCGCCACCCACTGCAGTTTTTTATTTGTATGTTTGATGTTATCCATGACGTGGGAACTAGGAAAGTTGACTTGAGTCAATGGAGTTGTCGTGTTGCTCTCAAGTCAAGGTTAAGTCGGGGAACATGTTAAATAAAAACCCAAGATAGTGACACAGCGGAAATGTAGAGAAAGAAGAAAAATTTACTCGGACACTATACACGCTCAGATGGAGGAAGAGAGTTGCAATTCAATCTCTCAATCTCAAGACAATGATAGATTCAATGATCCAAAATTCACGCGACTCTGTATATTTCACAACCACAGACACGGCCAATATAAAATTCACACATATCTTTGATTTTATTGCTCATCCAAGAAAACAAACTTTAAATTTCTGGATGCAAATGACTAATCAGATCTCTCAAATTTATATTTATACTTTTAATTTATATTATCTTATCAATACTATCTGACTATGTTGAAATTGTTGTTTTTAGTGAAGAAAGAAAAAAGAGGTTACATCAGAGAATGAGAAAGTTCAAAGTATAGAAGGAGGAAAACTTATGAGAAAGTTCAAAGTATAGAAGTAGTTTAAATTGGTCTTGATGATACCAATTGATGGAAAATTATTAGCCAATAACACATAAATACAAATTAGAACATGTTGAGTATGCCATAAAATCTAATAGATTGTCAAAGACATATTTGAATTCGCATTTATCTTTCAAATAGAAACCCTTAATTAATCTTGAGATTATTACTGCCCAATTTTTAAGAAATTGTTTGAAAGAATGCGATTAAGAGAGAGATAGTCATAGAGAATAAATTTGTGTGATAGGATAACAAATTTATAATCCTTTAGAGTAGATAGAGACCTTTTACTGGACTATTTACTACATGATTGATTCAATCCATTACAGGTGAATCTTATTTATAATCTTATCTAAAATAGTCTGTAAATCACCTATGATAATTATCATATTTTTAAATGTTGATTGATGATATTAAAAGATAACGCATCAATTATTGATGAATAATAATCCATAACCAGTATTTTAACATATATAATTTCAAACCACTTAATAATTTCTCTGTGGATTTTAGTTCGGAGGAAAATATCTTCTCTTCGTAAAAGAATTCTTCGAATAATTTTTTTAAACCTAATCTTTTAAAGGAGAATAGTTGTTTGAAGCTGAATTATTGAAGTTTCCTTTTTGAAATTATTCCTCTCCCGCACTCCGTTGTAAGCCAAATAAGAGAATATGGAATTCTAATCCAGTACTTGTAAAGTATATCACGATTAAGTTAATGAAGTGGCAGTCTATGTAAATGAAGCTTGTAGATTACTCGGTATTTTATTAAATAAATATATGGCTAGCATAACTTTGTTCAATTATAATGTTAATTAGTGTTGGAAATCGCTCCGTCTTAAATGTTGACTCAAGTCTCAGTGTTAAAACTCCACAAACCTTAAGAAGTCATATTCTATTGGGTGACTCTTAGGTGTATGACTCAAGAAATCAGATACTTGAGTGAATCAACGTAGATCACCTCTCTCTTTCATATAAGTCATTAATGGAAGAGATTGAGGTACTCTTTATTGTTGTTGAGAGACTTTGAGAGTTCGTAAGCTTCTGAGAAAGAGTTTTCGTTTGAGAGCCTCAAGTGACATTCTTGAGAGTATATTTGAGCAAGCCATGTACTTTGCATTTGAATCTATTCTTGACGAGTTTGACATATTGTATCAAAAGTCTTCCTGGCGAGTCCAGACACAACGTGTCCCACAGGTGTTGCGGCGGTATAAGGGTGAGAGCACAGTTGGTTCACCATTAATAGAGAGGTTGAGAGAACCACCACCTTGGTGTATTTGATTATTTGTAACCCATTATTTTATATAGTAGAAGTTTGATTTTGGATTAATGTCCCGTGGATTTTACTTCACATTGAAAGTTTTCCCACATTAAACAAATTGTCTATGTGTTGTCTCTATTTCTCCTTTCTTGCGCGTTTTTATTTCACTTCTGCAGATTCTATTTGAGGGTTTGAACATAACCCAACAATTAGTTAATTGAGAGAAATCATCTCTATCTCCTAGGAGCCAGCCCACCTCGCTCGCTGATACTCTTTTGAACTGTAGATTTCTGCAGATTCTTGCCTTTGCTAGCTGAAAATTAAATGGGTTCAGATTCTTTTTATGTTGTGCTCCGCTTTAATTACTTTGTTCTCGTTATAACGTTGGAATATTCCATCCAACACCAACTAACATGTTCATTTACATCCTTGGTAGAAAACCATGCATGTCACTAAACCCAGTGGAATTCAAGCTTCTATCCACTTATTGATGGAATTATATACCATTCTTTACTTTCAATCACCAGGGATGTCGTCAATATTAGAACATGAATAAAATCCATAACCTAAAGTATATATATAGCATTAGCATATGATTCTCTTATCTTATGCACGATAAGTTTGAATCTCCTTTAGCTATTTTAGTTCAAACAATCTGTTTTTTTCTTCCTATAAAAGAGAGAGTTGTGTGTAAGAGGCATGGCTCAGTATGGTTATGCATATATACCGAAGCGCTCAAATATCCACCTACAATGTTGGCAATGTAAGAAACATTGAAACAGGTGCAAAGCCATTTGCTCCCTACGTCCCCAAATTTAGTAACCATGAACAAAGTGGATTTATGAGCAAATTCTGGCATGAGAGGACCAATGAGACAGAACACTGTTGGATGCTAGCAGGCCTTATTATGACGATGACGAGAGGAGGAGCTTTTTTTTTACTTAAGCGGAGCTTTTTTCACAAAATCACTCTTCGATCCCAGTGAATAACATTTCATCTTTCTGTTTCTTTTTCTTATATTGAAACTTATGGCCAATCTTGTCATTTCGTCACAAAATCCACTTAGCCTATTTTTCTTTTGCTAGCCTTCGCATGTACTGCCTTCACTCCACAGTTCACAGGTTGACCTTTTCTTTTTACACTTTTCTTTTTCATTTTTGTTGCTTATTTGATGTAATGCACAAATTTTTCATGTAAAATTGGACTAATCAAATTATTTGTTGAATCGCAATGTTTACTTATGTATAATTCCACCTATGAGTTGGTTATAAAATAAGTTATTATCTTATCATAGTCAGTAGAGTTTATGATAGTTTTAATTTTAATATTTTATTTATTTTATTATAGTTATATTTTAATATATTTTTTATTTTTAATAAATTAATTTTATATAGTTTTCTATTAAACACTGTGAGTAGTTTTAAATAAAGTTAAATATTTAATTTTAAAAAATTATATATTTTTTTACCAAACAACTTTTTTCTTAAAAAGCAACTTTTAAGCTAAAAAAAATAAAATCACCAAACAACTTCTACTTTTAATTTTAAGATCTTATTTTGAACTTTTACTTTAAATAACATAATTTTAAGCCAATAAAAGGACGGGCCAAACATACCCTTATACTAAATGCTTATGCGGTTACTGCTAGCAAGTGTTGTGACTAAAATCAAGAGTTTCATGTTCATTTTCGTCGAACCTTCTCCATTCTGGTGGGTCCAAGTGTTTGAGCTCCCACCCGAGGGTGACGCACGCTAGGATTCGTCGTCATGTGGGATTGGGACCACTCTTTCAACCAGCGTCTCAACCTGTGGATGATAGGGCATTTTTATCTTTTATAATATAACAAATTTAATGTGATAAAAAATATATTTAAATTTAAAATAAAAATGTAAAAAAAAATATTTGTATCATTTAATCATGTTTTTGGAAGTTCAAAAAATATTGTATCCTTTAAAAAATCAGTTGACAACAAATCAATCACAACATCAATTTTTTTGTCAACCTTTTAGGATGCATTAGAACTTAGAAGAAAGCTGACATATTTTTTTTTAAAAGGGTAAATATATTTATATCTACTTTTTTATATAATATTTTCAGTCGTTGAATTTTTTAATTATTTTGTTAAAAATTAAAATCTTTAAATTTGATATTTACTTCACTTGTTAAATAAATTTTACACAATACAATTTATTTAATGAATATAATTGTTTATAAGTAGTTTGAAATAAAACCAAAGCTTTTAAAGAATTTCACCAAATACCTTTTAATTTAAATAATATATATTTTAATTAAGTTAAAAGTATCGGGAATAACTACCTCCTTTTCAACTTTAAGATATGAAATGACTACTTATCTTTTACTTTTAGATAAGATTCCAAGCTTCAATCCTTGTGAATAAAAAAAAATATATAAAACAAAGATTTTTATTAAAAATGATTAGTTAAATTTTGAATGAGTATTAATCATTAGACGTCAATAATACTTTGTACTTATAATATGAATAAAAAGTCATTAAAATTCTGTTTTATTAATTAAAATTTCTAAAATATTTTTAATGTGTGAGATATTTTAAATATGAATACGAAGCGTCGTCTTTGCGTATGCAGAACCCGTATATTCAATAATTCAATTTTCTTCAATTATGATAATGATAGTCGATAGATTTTGGGATCCAAAATTCACGCAACTCTGTATATTTCACAACCTGAACAACCAATCAGTCTTTTAAGAATGGAATTGGTCATTTAAGTCGGTCTAGACATTGGATTAACAAATACTATTTTTAATTATTGTTTTTATGTTATGTTATTTGTGTGATTTTTGTTATTTTTATCATTTTAAATCAAATATATTTAGTTATATTTTTTTATTAATATTATTTTATTCTAAAAAATATTTCACAAAATAATCTATAAATTTCTTAATTTTAAAATTTTAATTAGTTTTTACATAAGATAATTATAACTTAATAAATAAGTTATTAATAAAATGTAAATATGTAAATTTTTAGGATTCATTTTAAGTATTCAAGGAGAGTTGTTCTATCGGACAGATTGAGTGCTCCGAAGTGTTTATACGTAAAAGAATAAAAAAGATGATATATACAAGTGAATTCTATTTTAAGCTGCCAAGGAGAGTTATCTTATTAAAGTTGCTTAGGAAGACTTTTCAAGGGAACTCCCTAACCAATGCCCATTATTTATGGAGTTCATAAATAAAAATAATTTACTTAAGGAGATCATGAATGGAATTTTTTATTTATTAAAAATTAAGTTTTGAAAGTGTCATCTTTAAAAAAAAATCAACTTGAGAGGGCATTATGAGCATTTATCTAAAACAAAAAGTAATATATATTCTCTTTTTCTTATTATAATTATAGTTTAAGAGAAAAAAATTCCTAAATAATTTTTTTTAATTTTTTAATAGAACATTAATTTGTTTATTTTACTTCTACTTTTATAATATTAATGGTTAAGAATAATATTTATATATGAATTGATGATAATATAAGATTAATTTTGTGAAATTATTATTCTTTTTATTTATTTATTTTTTCTTTTTATCTGTGTAAAATAATCTACACCAGAGTTTTTTTTTGGGGATATAGAGAGTATATATAAATTAGCTGACACTGAAAGTTAAATGCAAGGCCAACTCCTTCTTGGAAAATATCACAAAGGAAATTGCTCATGAATTTGGAAACATCACACTCGAAATTTAAAACAAAAAACGAATGTGAGTGGCAGCAAATACGTTCCCAAAATACATTTATCCTACAATTTTTTTTAAAATTAGTGAAATTTGTTTATGAAAGTGTGAGGTGTTGATAAATAGGTATTTAAATTTTGCAATTTAATATTAAATTAATCATAACAATATAAATTATTATCAAATTAATTTTTAAATATTATAATTTAAAAATAAGATGATCTAACAAATTTAATGACAAGAATAATATGTCATATATATATATATATATATATATCATATTTAAAGATTAAATTTTTATTTTTATTTTTTAAAAATCAATTTATGATCGTATTACATTTTAAAATACCAATTTCATTATTTATCCTTTTTTGTTCTTTTTATCCTAGAAAACTGAGTGATTCTTATTAGCCAAGAGAAATCTTTGGGTAACCATGAGTGTGGACTCAAACGTTGCGTTCCATCTGCCTTTGGCTCTGTTGTTCCTTAAGGATATGTTTGATTTACAGAAGAAAAATAGATAAGAGATGAAAATATCCCTATGCAAAAGTGGGAAAAAAAAGCCAACCATTAATTGAAAAGTTAAAATATCTGCATACTTGGCAAAAACATCCCTCTCGCACCATGCCTCCCACGCGAGATAGGTATTTTTGTCTTTTACATAACACATCTAATGTGATAGAAAATATATTTAAATTTAAAATAAAAATGTAAAAAAAAATTATTTGTATCATTTAATCATGTTTTTGGAATTCAGTTGACAACCAATCAATCACAACATCAATTTCTTTGTCAACCTTTAAAATAGGATGCATTAAAACTTATTAAGAAAGCTTCCACCACACATACTAAACAATGCCCCGTCCTTTTTATCTTTATTTTTAAAATATAAAAAACTGACATAATTTTTTAAAAAGAGTAAATATATCTATATATTTTAAAACACTTTTTTATATAATACTTTTAGTCGTTGAATTTTTTAATTATTTTATTACATATTAAAATCTTTAAATTGGATTTGTACGTTCTTCACTTGTTAAATAAATTTTACACAATACAATTTATTTAATGAATATAGCTGTTTACAAGTAGTTTGAAATACGGCAATTGCCAAAGTTTATTAAAAAAATTGACAATAAATTAAATTTAAGGATCTTTCACTCATATCTTCATTCATTTAACTTATTTATGATGATTGTGAGAGTTTATTTAATAATAAATTTTGTAATATATATATATATTATAAAACTTTATACTATAATTATAAAATTTGATCTTGATTCATTAATGGATCAGTGGTCCAACTGGTGAACTAATAATTGATTTGGTTTGACCTCATATATATTAAAAATAAAAAATTATATATGTATTTATTATATATAAGTATATAACGAATATTATTTGAGTAAAAAGAATTCATCCATACTCCAAAATAAATAAATAAAAAAATTGGTAATAATCAAAAATATAAAATTAACATTTTTTTTTTGTAAAATTGATCGGGTCGAACTGGTTCAACCAGAATTCGATGACCTAATCGACCGAATTTGATCGGGTCATATCAGATCAATTGTTTGACCGATTCAATAGTGGAACCAGCATGATTAAACCATCAGGTCTCAATTGGATTGGTCTGACTGAGTTTCATAATAGTATTTTATACCAATAATATAAGAATATTGCTAACATATAATAGTATGAGATGAGGTGTATTCTATTTATATATGGGGAAAAACCTATATTTAAATAAAGAAAAATCTAAATATAAAAATGAACACATTTTCATGTATACCTGAAAAGTGTTTAAGATTTCAGAATTTGTTTTTCCCAGTAATTCTTCTCTCACAATTGCACTTGTTAAATACTTAAGTTGAACCTTCCTTGTTGGCTTCTTAAATGTGAATATGAAGATTTTGATTTTGCGAAAGTTGGGCCTTGATTGAATAATTCAATTTTCTCCAGCTATCCGATAATGATAGATTTCACAACGACGGACAACCATATTAATTAATAAGACGAATTGAATTGTATGAAAGTTTATCCAATCTAAATTTGTGTGACTGTGGCAAAAGATAAGGTTGTCCTTTTCTTTTGAATATTCCAAAAGGTCAATATCTTAATTTTAATTGAGTGAAAATAAACATGGCGATAACTGGTCACGAGGTGAAATGGTGAATGATGGTGGGGAGAAGAAGATGCACGTATGGGTTAGAAGGGAAAAAAAAACTTATAATTTTGGTGACATCCTTTGAGAGTTATATATGAGAGAAGAAAGAAATTAGTTTTTTATATTAAAAAGTAATAAATAATCACGGTAAATTATAGGATAAACTATCTTGTGGATAGTATACCGCAGTACTGATCATATGTTTGTTTGTTTTTTTTTTTTTATACTTAAAAGCTATTTTTAAGTTAAAGCTAGAATAAGAACTCTAATATAAAAAAATTCGAATATTAACGAATTAACTTATTTGCAACCATACGTGAAGGACTGGCGCACTCAGGCACGCACGCATTTGTCCCCACATGATAATAAAATACATGTAAATGTCTCCAACCACCTCATTTTAAACGTGCCAAGAACAATCCCTCCCAACAACTTCATGAATTGCAACCATCGCATTAACTTATCGCTGTATTTAAAAGAAAAAATAAGGATCTTTTTATTTTTAATCAGTGTCTTAGGATATCATTAGTTAGAAATTAAAAAAAAATTATATGATCGACAACGAAAATAATATTATATACAATACAATTTTATATAATCCAATAAATATATTTTTACTTTAAATTCTTTAATCAATATTTTTTTAAGAAAAAGATGAGGAGAAATTAAAGATATAAGAGTATCTTTAGTCCTAGATTTTGAGTAAGGATTTTGAATTCAAGATTTGATCTTCACTAGATATCTTATTAAGGAAGGTGAAGAGATATCCACCATATAAAATGAGTTATTGTAGAAAAATCCTGAAAATCTCCACATTGTTCAAAAAAGAATTTTTTTCTTTTCTTTTCTTTCTCTCTCCCTAAGAAAAAAAAATGTAAGAGATCTTGAGATATCTTTAATATTACCTGACACTATGATGTTTATCAAAAATAATTTAGAATCTCAATTTATAATCTACCACTAAAGATGCTCTTTCAAGTAAATATAGGGCCGGTTCTGGGCCCATTCAAGGTGTCCAACCGCACAGGACCCAAAAAATAAGGGGCCTCAAATATTAATTACTACAACATATGTTCAATATTGAAAACTAGAGGAGATGGTAATGCCTATTTTTAATAATCAAGAGGTCCAAGGATCAATTCCCACCAACAACAATTTTTACTACTTTTACATTTCTTGATACACACCCAATTTTTTCCTCTCTCCTCCTTCCTTAATTCACTTTTTACTCTCTTCAAAACCTTCAAACTTCAATACTTTTTGGTAATATTTATTGAACAAAGTATTTTTCTTATTTAAATGAGTCATTTATTTTTAAATTGTCAATTGAGGGTCCCGTTTTCTAAAAAAAAGAAATATTAAATAGAGCCCCGAAAAAGTTTGCCGCGCCCCTGAGTAAATATTAAATATAATTAGTGTTTTAAACACCTTTTTCAAGTTGCAATAAGACTTTTCTAAAAAAAAGTTACAATTTGACGAATAATTATATATATATATATATATATATATATATATAACTAAATACAACGTAAAATTATTCCTTTGCACTCTTAAAAATAAAAGTTATATTAAGTCTTTTTTCATAATTATTTGTACAAATAAATATAATAAAAAAATTATTACTTTTACATGTGTTTTTAAGAACCCTAAATAGGCATATGTATCTTATATTATTTCACGTGTTTGGAAGAAATTAAAACGTGGTTCTTGCATGCACTAGATGATGTATATATATATACGTGGAAGAATGATGACGTGCATTTATAATTGTTACGGGAGATTAATGAGATTAATCTTATCTATATCTTTGTATTTTAAATTGGTTTGTTATATATTTTAAATATAGGTTAGTTGGTTTGTTATATATTTTAAATATAGGTTAGTTGTTAGTTTGTTAGACATAATCTTATCTAGTTATTAGTTTGTTATCTAATTTGTTATACTTTGTAACCTATAAGTACAGAGTTTTATTATCAATAAAATTACTTCACACATTTCTGTAAATATCTTCTTAACATGGTATCAGCCTAAGATCGATTCCTGTCACTTTATTCACAATGACTACACCACCAGATTATTCATCTCCATATTATCTCCACTCTTCTGATCAACCTGCTCAACCACTTGTCACACAGCTCCTCAATGGTGACAATTACCCCACTTGGAGTCGAGCTATCATTATGGCATTAGAAGCAAAAAATAAACTTGGATTTATTGATGGTACCATTCCCAAATCTGAACCAAACAGTCCAAATCTTCCATTATGGATTCGTTGCAACAGTATGGTCCAATCTTGGATTGTACATTCAACCACCCCAACAATTGCCAATTCCATTATCTGGATTAAGAGTGCACGTGACATTTGGCTTGATCTTCAAACTCGCTTCAATCAGAAGAATGCACCACGGATTTTTGAAATTCGTAGAGCAATTTCTAATCTAACTCAAGGCAATAATTCCATCTCTGCATACTACACGATATTGAAGGCATATCGTGACGAACTTGAATCTTATCGCACACTTCCAGCATGTGCTTGTGGTATTGTGCCAAATTTCAATGCCATCTATGATAATGATCATCTCCTGGATTTTCTCCAAGGGTTAAATGATTCATATGCTTCTGTTAGAAGTCAAATTCTTCTTATGGACCCACTTCCATCAGTGCCAAAAGCATATTCTCTTTTTTTACAGGAAGAACGTCAACGTTCTTTATCAGATTCTCGATCTGTCACATTGGATCAATCAGCAATGTCTGTTCAACATGCTTCATCCCGCAATGCCAATTCTAAGTCTCAATATCATTGCTCTATTTGCAATGTTGATGGTCATTCTGACAGTCGTTGTTACTCAAAAATTGGATATCCTTCCTGGTGGAAACATGATGTTGGTTCTAAGAAATCTCGGCGTGGCTCTACCAGTCGTTATAATCGTGACTCGGGATCTTCTCTTCAAGCTCATTCAAATGCTGCTGTTATTACACCATCTTCGGATTCTTCACCTCCGAATAATTTAACTTCAACTCAGGTTCAACAGCTTCTTTCTCTCCTTAATACTGGTAATGAACAACCTGCTGCAAACTTTGCAGGTACTTCTTTCCGCTGTTTTGCTTCTTTTAAACCTCATTCTACCATTTGGATTCTAGATTCTGGTGCCACACATCATATGGTATCTGATCTGTCTCTTTTTCACTCATACAAAAAAGTATCTACTTCTGTTAAATTGCCTGACAATCAATTGGTTCCAATTCACCATATTGGTTCTGTTTTTTTAAAACCAGGTCTTTCAATCTCAAATGTCCTACATGTTCCATCTTTTCACTTTAATCTCTTGTCCATTAACAAACTTTCCACAGACACTAATTCTTGGATTACTTTTACTCCCACTACTTGTTTCTTACAGGACCAGAAGACGAAGAAGATTACTGTGATGGGTGAGCAACATGGGGGCCTTTACACCATGGATAATTCCTCTGCTGCTTTTGTCACTTCTGCATCTTTTGGTTCTCATTTTGATTTGTGGCATTGGCGCCTTGGACATCCAGCCATAACTTTATCTCCACAGTTCAATAATTTAGATTCTAGCATTAAGTTTTCAAATAAATGTACTTGTACTGTTTGTCCTTTGGCTAAACAGTCTCGTTTAAAACCAGTAGATTTTCCCATGGAGCAACATTTGAAATTCTCTCCATCACATGGTACTACATTATCTGATCCTTCCCCATATCGTCGCCTTGTGGGTCGCTTAATTTATCTTACAGTCACACGTCCAGATATCACTCACTCGGTCAATATATTAAGTCAGTTTATGCATGCTCCTTGCCAATCTCACATGGATGCTGCTATTCGTCTTGTTCGTTACCTAAAGGCCACACCTGGGCAATGTCTGTTTTTTTTCATCTAATTCAGACTTCTCCCTTCGTGCTTATTGTGATTCAGACTGGGCTAGTTGTCCCATAACTAGACAGTCCACAACTGGTTATTGTATTTTTTTGGGTACTAGCATCGTTTCTTGGAAAACAAAAAAACAAAGTGTGGTTTCCCGTTCATCCGCTGAAGCTGAGTATAGAGCAATGGCAAATGCAACTTGTGAAATCAGTTGGCTTTCATATCTTTTGCAAGACATTGGCCTTCCCATTTCCGGATCAACTCCTCTGTATTGTGATAATCAATCTGCTCTTCATATTGCTTCCAATCCGGTTTATCATGAGCGCACTAAACACATTGAAATTGATTGTCATGTTGTTCGTGAAAAAATTGCTTCTGGTCTCATTAAAACTATGAAAGTCAGTTCAGTGAATCAAATAGCAGATATATTTACCAAGTCTCTTGGTAGAGATCAGTTCATGTACTTAAAAGCCAAGATGGGTGTTTCAAACTTACACACACCATCTTGAGGGGGAGTGTTACGGGAGATTAATGAGATTAATCTTATCTATATCTTTGTATTTCAAATTGGTTTGTTATATATTTTAAATATAGGTTAGTTGTTAGTTTGTTAGACATAATCTTATCTAGTTATTAGTTTGTTATCTAATTTGTTATACTTTGTAACCTATAAGTACAGAGTTTTATTATCAATAAAATTACTTCACACATTTCTGTAAATATCTTCTTAACAATAATGCCAACCAGATAATTAACTTTCCTTTATTTCCGTTGAGTGTGACAATCGGCATCCTTAATTTAGCATTAATATGAGATGGTATTGCATCAACAACCCCTAATTAATTAATTTTCTTGCTATAAATAGGGGAAGGTTTTGCATGGAGTTGGCATCAATTAAACGCATATCATCAATTACCTAGCATGGCTTTGTGGAACACAACGAATGCAGTGTCATTCCGCTTTCACAAGTTTGGTGATGACCAAAAGGATCTGATCTTCCAAGGTGATGCCACGTCTTCTTCCAGTAACATACAACTCACAAAGTTAGATACTAGAGGAATCCCAGTGGGTAACAGTGTGGGGAGAGTGTTATACTCTGCTCCATTGCACCTTTGGGAAAGCTCTACCCAGGTCGCAAGCTTTGAAACCAGCTTCACCTTTTCCATCTCATCAGCCTCTAATGGTCCAGCTGATGGCCTTGCCTTCTTCATTGCACCATATGACTCTCAAATCCCTCCAAACTCTGCTGGGAGCAACCTTGGACTCTTCCCATCAAACCAAGTTGTTGCTGTCGAATTTGACACCTACCCTAATCGTGATAGGGGGGATCCAGATCATTTACACATTGGAATCAATGTCAACTCTATTGTCTCCAGGGCAACTGCTAGGTGGGAGTGGCATAATGACAAAATAGTCACCGCACACATCAGCTATAACTCTGCCTCTAAGAGACTCACTGTTGCTGCTTTCTATCCTGGCTCTCGAGCTGTGACACTCTCCCATGATATTGAGCTCCACACAGTGCTTCCTGAATGGGTTAGGGTTGGATTCTCTGCTTCAACTGGACTGCTGACACAAAAAAATACCCTTCACTCATGGTCTTTTACCTTCAACAACAGTGTCGGATGATTCTGGTCAATCACTTTCCATCTTAATTAATCTCATATAGATATGTTAAGTTGTGTTGTGTGCCAATAATAAGGACAAGTAAGGAGTACTATATTACGTACTACCTAGTCCATTACTGCTTAATTATGTACGTGTCTGTTAACAATATATATTATGAGTAATGAATATGAATATTATGTTATTAATTAAGAGTACAATATCCAACATTATCATATCCAACCAACAATATCAGGAACAACATAAGAGTCACATGAGTACATGACCATGCAATTTAAACAATAGGATTTATATAAGAACTTCTGTATTTGTTAAAAATCTACGGAAGATTTACGCATGAACTTAATTGCAAATGAGAGTAAAGTTGAGAGGAGGACCTTATAATGCCACAATTAATTGAAACTCTAGAAAAAAATGCAACTAAACCAAACTAAAAATAAAGCATAACTTCAGAGGTTTTTAACATTCAAAATACACATAAAAAAGTCCAAATCAAATATGTCATGTAATACTTATATTTAAACATCAATAATTTATACACAACAAAATTCATTATAATTTTTTTTAGAAGTTTTGAACTTAATTTGTACAATTTAATTTGTTATTGTGCAACAAAATTCAAAACAAACATTTTTTCTAAAAATAAAAAATTATTTTCAGAAAATAAAAAATATTTTCTCAAACCAAACACCCACCTAAAATCCTTTGTTGTCGTTTTCTCATTTGTTGGAGTTGTTTCTTGGGCTCTCATCAATTGGGCTTTTCGTTCCATCACATTGCATCCCTAATGAATTGTTTCAGTCAACCTTTTTTTTTTTTACTGTGTTGGTTGTCTTCATTAATTCCTTTATTAGTTAAAATGCAAATTGTAAATTTTTTTACTGTTTGTTTAGAAGATGTCAGGTGTGAAAAGTTGTCATTTATAGTCCTTCTATTTGCTTATAGTATTAATATTGATTGATGATTGGCGAATTTCTTTTTAGCTTCTGAAAAAAAAAATTGTGTGATGAAAGTTGTTGGTTTAATTTTTTAATCTCACAAACAATGACTTATACACATGTTTTCCATAACCTGAATTTCCCTCCCTCCCTACCTTTTGTTACAGTAATTTTTAGATAAATACTTGTAGTTAGTTAGGACATGTATTTGACTAGTAGTTGGGATTAATCAAGGTTGGGAATCAACTATATACCCATTAATGCAATTCGATAATGAAGAAAGCAATATATTTTGATCCTGTTTGAACTTTAAAAAGTATTTTATTTGCAAATATTTTTTTAATATTAATAATATATTGTTATTATATTAAAAATAATTTCTATAAATTTATTATCATCATTATCAAGAAAATATAATATATTTAATTTATTAATCTTTAATGAGTATAGTAAATATAGGTAAAATACTTGTTTCTATTAATGAATATGTGATTTTTAGCTACACTTTGAAGTTGTTAGTCTAAGTTTTTTTTTTTTTTTTTGACAAAGTTGTAAGTACAAGTTAGTGTCTCTTATCTGCACCGTTGCCAACTGTAGATATCACCTATAATGATAGACAAGTGCAATTATAGATAAAAACTGAAGCGGGGAAAAATGATGCTATGATCCGGCGGCACCCCTCTGGTTAATAATGAAAGAAGGAAAGAAATAATTCTCTTGAATCCGCATTGGTTCTATTCTTCAAAAACGTGTGTAGACGAGCGATATAGATCATAAGGAGCCCATAGATGGTCGAGAATGCATGGCTGGTTTTACCCTTCCCACTCCCATGCAACAAACTAATGGGCCCAGGATGCAGTCTCCTACATTTTCCTTCAAAGTTATCTCCGCCCAAGCCATGCTGGTTCCATCTATGATCAACCGCTTTTATGTTCCCTGCCAAAACCAACAGAAACTGCGGAATAGACCCCAAATGATAGATCCTCTTCTGCTGCTTCTGCACCGCCATCCACTCCTCCACCTTCTCCGTGTACCTCTCCTTCCTCCACGTGTCCACGTCCATCACCATCACCCCGTGTTGAAATAGCACGGCTTCCTGGAACGTCTTCGCCAGAACCGAGTCCCTACAAAATTATTGTTTTAAGTCCTTCTAGTGAATTTTTGTTTTGCTCCCTACAAAATATTTTTCTTTGATTATTATTTCTAAAAAATGAAATTATTATTTTTGGTCCATAGTTCATTTTAAGATAGATAAGTAACATTTATTTAAAAAATTTAGAAGAAAACAAATTGAAGGTATCATATGCTGATAACACTAATATGTGTTACCTATGATGGCCTATGATGGTCACTTGACCTTTCATAAAAACATAAATAATTAACAAGTTCCATGTAATAATAGTGGGATCAAAAATAAAATTTTAACTTTTTTGAGGAATAAAAAACGAAGAAAATTTTAATAAAACTAAAATCAAAACATGCTAATTTTATAAGGAATAAGAATATATTTATATATGAAATTTATTAAGAATGGAACTAATATAAATTTTTGTTTCAAAATTAAAATGAACTTGTTTATTAATAAAACAAAACATAGAAGTAGTACATTAAAATAATATGTTAACAAATTAATGTTATGCAGTATTTGCCTAATAATCTCATTGATATTTATTCAAAAAATTATTAAATAAAAATATAAATATGAAAGAGTACCATGAACATATTATTTTTAATACACTTTTTATTGTTATTTAAAATTTATTAAATATAATAAAATTATGAAAGTGACTCGTCAACAATCTGTTAATAAAAACAAGAAATATGTTATAAATAAGCTGGATAGAAATTTAGAATATAAAAAAAATTAAAGTAAATAAAAATAAGTGAGAAATAACATAAAAATATATACATTTAAAAGAAATAAAAAAAATTAATATATATAGAGAGAGAGGATTAGAAATAAGAATTAGAGAAAGAGTATTAATTTAATAATTTATCTACAATTATTTGTAAATTTTTTATTAATAAAGTGATTTAACACAAATAATTAATGTGCTAAAATTAAGATTAAACAAAGAATATTTAAGTTATTTTTGGTTAAAACAATTCTTATCTATATTTTATGTATTTTCTAATCAAATTCTAAATTAGTCAATGTTGCTTATCACTTAATGTTGCGTGGTATACAAATAGCGAGATATTGGAGAGGAAACAATGTTGTCAATGGCATCAGGTGACAAGCGTACGTCAAATTTGCCACGGTGGATTGCAAGTTGTTCATTGAAAGATACCAGATAAATACATGTTTAATTACTTTTTTTAATTTATTTGTTAAGTTTAATTTGATCATCTTATTATTTAAAGGTTCAATTTGATTTTATTTTAAATGAATTTTATTTTAAAAAATTCAGAACAAATAAAAGAAAAATTAAATTAAATTGAAGCCATTTTAATAATGTATGATGGTAATATGAGTTATAATATATTGTATTATAGTCTAATTTGCTTAGAAACTCCCTTTTTGACTGAACTTTTCTTTCAACAAAATTTGAGAAAGGGAGGACATTGCAAAATTGCCTTTTATGGCTACTAAAATAGAACCACTGAATATTAATTTTGTGAATAGAAACAAAGAAATTAAAATGATAGGGTTCACACAATTAACATCTATAAAATGTATTTAAATTGGACTTGATATCAATTGATGAAAAATTATAAGACAATGATACATAGATATAAATTAAAACATGTTGAGTATGCGATAAAACCTAATAGATTGTCAAAGAAATATTTGAATTCGCATTCATCTCCCATAAACATGACTTGATAATAGAAATCCTTAATTAATCTTGAGATGATTACTATCCGATTTCTAGGAAATTGTTTGAAAGAATGCGATTAAGAGAGAGATAGTCATAGAGAATAAATTTATTTAATAAGATAACAAATTTATAATCCTTTAGCAGTAGATAGAGACTTTTTACTGGACTATTTACTAAATGATTGATTTAATTCATCACAAATGAATTTTATTTGTTATCTCATCTAAAACAGTCCGTAAATCAAATATGATAATTATTATCACTACTAGAAAATATAGTTTTAACATCGATACGTTCATGAATCCCAGTTATTCCAACAATCTGTGAGTTCTCCGAATAAAAGATTATCAGCCAGGCCTAACATCTTTAGGTTGCTTCTGTCATTTTGTGGCATAAAAGAGGAGAAATGGATCCAAACAAACAGTTGCCATTTAAATTCAAAACAACCACATTTGGTGATAATTGGAAAACATACCATTTTAATTACATTCTTTGGCTTATAAAGGTACAACTGCATTTCATTGCGACTCTATATATTTTGACCTTGTGTGTTACTTCCCCACACCTTTTCCCCTCCAAATTTGCAAAGGGTAACTGTTCAGAGACACAATTGACAATCATGTAATTTGATGAATAATAGTTTTAAACATATAATGACTACCTTATGTTATGTTGAACATTACAAATAAAAAGGAAGAGTTAAAATGGTAGCTGATGAAAAATAATGAGAGTTTGTACTTAAGCTTTTGCTTATATGCTGAAACAAGATTTGATATAAAAGCATCTTAATATATATATTTCTCGTATCCCAGAGTAAATAAGCAATACAATTTTACTAAAAAATTTAGATTCAACAAACAAAGGAAATGAGTAGAAGTGTAATTTGTTAGGATTTGCTGTTAGGATGTTACCTATTGTTATGTTACAAGTTGTTAATACTTCTGTATATATATACCTCATTGAAGAGGAAATGAGTAGAAGTGTAGAACGTTATTCACAGAGTTAATATTTTAACATGGTATCAGCTGTTCCGATCCAAGGTTAAAGTCCCACATTGCTTCCTATATTCTTTTCCAAAATAAAACCCGACCTGTATTTTTCCTTTCACTCGAACTCTTCTTCCCCTCAACCTGACACTTATTTCCCTTCAAATCCCTAATTCCCAAATCTCCTCCATGGCAAATGTAACTCAACCAGAAGATTCTACCTTGATCCCACCCAACACCTCCAACCCCCCATCCAATATTATCATTCAACAAGATAACTCCTCTCTTCCCATCACCATCATCCTTGATGACTCCAATTACCCTCTCTGGTCACAATTAATGGACATGCGTATCGGTGCAAGAAACAAGTCTGGATATCTCACCGGAACGACGAAGAAGCCACCAACTGAAGACCCTATGCATGATGCTTGGGTCACCGAAAATAAACGAGTGAAAAGTTGGCTCATTGACTCCACGAGCCCTCCATTGATGCAACGCTTCATTCGCCTTGAATCTGCCTCTGACATCTGGAATGCTGCCCTTCGTACATTCTATGATGGTTCCGATGAATCTTGTCTCTTTGAATTGAATCAAAGATCCTTCAACACCAAACAACTTGGTCGACCCCTATCTACATACTATAATGAACTTCTCTCGATCTTTCAAGAGATCGACCATCGCATGTCTTCCCAAGCTACAACCGTCAGTACAGTCGTTGAAGCACACTCTACATTAGCTCGTCTCCGAGTCTATATATTCCTCAGTGGCTTGGACCCTGAATTCGACCAAGTTCGTGGCGAAATACTTCACAAGGATCCTAAATTGGACCTTGAACACACATATGCTTATGTACGCTGCGAACTTCAACAACGGGTCACAATGAATCGTCCTCTACCTTCTTCGGAACCCTCTGCACTGCTGACATAAACTCCTCGGCCTCCTCAGCATCTGAAGCCCCGCAAAGCTACTTCTCCCCAGAAGACACTGGTTTGCTCCCATTGCGGTGATTCTGGTCATACTAAAATCCGCTGTTATGAAATTATTGGCTATCCCCGAATGGTGGGACTTCACCAAACGTCCTCATCGGAAAATTCAATCAAAAGCACTTCCTGTCATGACTGATGGTGATTCCTCTTCTCTTCCCCAAGCTAATGCTGTGTATGAAGGTATTCTGGTAAGTCTCTTGCTTTTTCTGCTCACTTTATGAACGATACATGGATAATTGATACTGGCGCTTCTAATCATATTATTCGAGATTTCGCTGCCTTATCTCACTTCACTTCCTCTACAAAATCTACCATCACCACTGCCAATGGTGGTACTGCACCAATTACGGGTCAAGGCTCTGTTCAACTATCTCCTTCACTCACCCTTGATTTTGTTTTTGTAGTTCCTTCACTTGACTTTAACTTATTGTCTGTGAGTCAACTTACCTCTCAGTTAAATTGCACTGTAATTTTTTGGCCTACCTTTTGTGTATTTCAGGACGTCCAGAACAAGGTGATCCTTGGTTATGGTGTTAGACATGGAAAACTTTATTATCTCCAAGTTTCAGCAAGTGAAGATTAATTACATTGGCGGGCTTCTACTACCAACTCCTGTGATTCTGCTACTTCAAGCATCTGGCTATGGCATAAAAGACTCAGACACCCCTCTTTCGTTTACCTTAAAAAATTATTCCCCAATTTCTTTTCCAAATGTAATCCTTCTGATTTTACATGTTCTACTTGCATATTGGCCAAGAGCCATCGTATTCCTTTCTATCCAAGTTTGAATAAAAGCAAAATTCCTTTTCAAGTGATTCACACTGATGTATGGGGCCCTGCTAAAATTGCTTCCTTCTCTAACTCCTTATATTATGTTACCTTTATTGATGAATGTACCCATATGACTTGGGTTTCTTTACTGAAACATAAAAATGAAGTATTTTCTGCATTCAAAAAATTTCATAGCATGGTTTGTACTCAATTTACAAGCCATATCCAAATTCTACAATCCGATAATGGCTTAGAATATATGGATAACCTTTTCTCTGAATTTCTCTCCTCCAATGGTATTAAACATCAATCTTCATGTACTTATACCCCTCAGCAAAATGGTCTAGCTGAACAAAAAAATCGTCAGCTCTTGGAAGTATGCGAGCTTCCCTCTTTGAAATGCATGTCCCTCCTAGGTATTGGGGGGAGGCTGTCCTTTTAGCCACATACCTTATAAATCGCACTGCTTCAAGTACTCTTAATTTTCTAACTCCTCAACAGCATCTCGAATTCTATTTTCCCATCCCTCATGTGTCCAATCTTGAACCTCGCATCTTTGGTTGCACAGTATTTGTTCATGTTCCCAAATCCCTATGTACCAAACTTGACCCCTGTGCCAAGAAATGTATCTTTGTAGGCTATTCAGACCTCCAAAAAGGTTATCGCTATTTTGATCCCCAAACTCACAAAATGTATGTTACTCTTGAAGCCATTTTTCATGAATCAGCACCCTATTATTCAGGGGGAGCCTCCAATTCTTTTTCTCAGGGGGAGAGTCCACTACAAATTATGGGAGAAGAAGAAATATGGTTATCTACACCTATGACCTCTACTACTGCACCGACTCTTCCTCAACATAGCCCATGAGATATCAGTCACACTCCAGGACCAGAACAAGCTAATGTAAATGATCCCTCACATACTGAAACTCCTTGTCTACCTCACATAACCGAATCACCTATTATGGATGCTCCTGAAGTTCATATAGAGACTACAAATGAGGTAATTTCTGACCAGAGCACAACTCCTTTTTTACCTGCACATTCAACACTTAGAAGGTCTAAGAGAACAACTAAGGGCATACCTAAACCAGTATATGAACTTGACCAAAAAATCAAAGTAAAATACCCAATAAGCAGTTATGTATCATCTCATAGACTATCGAAATCATATGCTCTAACCGTAGATCAATTATCTGTTGTATCTATTCCTAACAGTGTGCAGGAAGCTCTAGATGACCCCAACTGGAAAAATGCTATGAACACAGAAATGGAAGCACTCTAGAAAAATGAAACTTGGGAATTAACCCCATTACCGAATGGAAAGAAGACAATTGACTGCAAATGGATATTCACTGTAAAGCTCAAACCTGATGGAAGCATTGATAGATACAAGGCAAGGCTTGTGGCAAAGGGTTATACACAAAAATATGGGGTTGATTATCAAGATACATTTGCACCAGTGGCAAAATTGAATACAATCCGGATCCTACTCTCCACAGCTGCAAACCGAGACTGGCCACTAAAACAATTTGATGTCAAGAATGCATTCCTAAATGGGGATCTAGAAGAAAAGGTCTACTTGGAGATTCCACAAGGAGTTAAGATGGAAAATAAAAAAAGGAATGTAGTATGCAAGCTTAAGAAGGCTCTTTATGGCCTCAAACAATCTCCTAGAGCATGGTTTGGAAAATTCTCAATGGCAATGAAGAAATTTGGATACAAACAAAGCAACTCTGATCATACCTTGTTCATAAAGCATAATGAAGGGAAGATAACTATACTCATTGTATATGTCGATGATATGGTATTGACAAGGGATGATGCAGAAAAAAATGAAGTCACTAGAAAAGTGTTTATCAGTTGAGTTTGATATGAAAGACCTCAGCCATTTGAAGTATTTTCTTGGTATAGAGGTGGCAAGATCAAAAGAAGGTATATTTTTGTCCCAAAGAAAATATATTCTTGATTTATTATTCGAAACAGGCATGTTGGCATGCAAAACGGCTGATACACCTATTGAAATGAATCACTCACTAGTTATATATCCAGACCGGATTGATGCAAATAAAAACAAATACCAAAGACTAGTTGGGAGGCTAATCTACTTGTCCCATACAATACCAGATAGTACCTATTCAGTGAACATAGTTAGTAGGTTCATGCATTCACCAAGTAAGGAGCATATGCAAGTTGTATTCCGGATTCTAAGATACCTCAAAGGTTCTCCAGGGAAAGGTTTACTATTTTCAAAACACAACAAAGCTTGCATAGAAGGTTATACAAACTCAAATTGGGTTGGTGACAAGACAACTAAACAATCCACTTCAGGGTACTTCACATTTGTGGAGGGAAATTTAGTTATTTGGAGAAGTAAAAAACAAAAAGTAGTGGCAAGATCTAGTGCAGAAGCAGAATTTAGAGGTATGGCATATGGTATTTGATATGCTCCTAGCATATAGTGCTTTTCAAGCTTTTAGAAGCAAAGAATCAATCATAAACCATTGATAATTGGCCATAATTGCTACAAACTTTGGTTGTTTCTTTTCTTCCATGCTCTCAATTAATTTAAGCGTTTTTATAGCAGGAATACAACAAAACAAGCCTGTTTGAGCAAAGCTATGTGGCGCCACCAGCGCCAATGTTGCGCTATTGGTGCCAGATTGAATGGTTTGCAGCATTTCTTTCTGCCATCCCACACCACCAGCGCCAACCCCACGCCATCAGCGCCAGATGCAACAATCACAATGATTTTCTCTGCAATCTCACGCCACCAGCGTGAGATCCACACTATCAGTGTCAGAAATGAAGAAAGCAGGGCAATTATCTCTGCAACCCCATGCCATCAGCGTGGATGTTCACAGTCTGCAATATCAGCACTCTGCTGAGGGTAAATTGGGAATTTCACCTCCCCAAATATAAATACCAAAACCCACAGCTGAGGGAGGGACTTTTGGCACGAAATATCACTGAGGAAAGGCTAGAGAAAATCTTTGAGAGCTTAGCTAGGGTTTGGGAGTTGAAGGACCAAGTGGAGCTTCTTCTCTTCTTCTTCTTCTTCCTGCTTGCACTCAGTTGGGCATGCTTCTTTTTGTTATATCATTGCCAACCATGATTAGGTTTGACTAGTTTTCATTCGTAGTTAGGGCCAACACTTGATGTAAACTTCCTTTGGATTTGATTGGATCCTATTATCCTTTTATATCAAGTTATTTCACTTTACTTTGCTTGAATGAGTATTTATATCTTGTTGGAACTGATCATTCTAGTGGGATATTGAGAGCTAGAGTTCACAATAGGAATATTGGAATTCTATGTTTGGACTTGGGTAAAGTGACAAACTTTACATTGTCTAGGAATAGAGATGTATATTTGCAAATCATTTAATGCATCAATTTAATGCTTGACCTCATGAAAGCTACTAAGGAGTTAGGGTTTTTAATTGGGTTGAAGGGTCTATGTCACTAAGGGATTGGGACTTGACTACGAATTATTGAAGATGCATGACTTGAGGAACTTGTGATAAATGAATATAGTAAACAATCCATGTAAAAAGGTGGGAAGCATTTAGTGTGGGTTGCCCTAACTACTATCGTTCTTATATCGTTATAATACCAAATTACTTGTTCATAAGCAATTAATGTTCATAGTTCTAGTCTTTAAATTCAATCGTTTACACTTACACAACACAAAATTTCCTTTAAACATTTGTCATCCAACTTATAGATATTAGTTATAATACAATTAGTGCATCAATCCTCGTGGGAACGATATCTCTTTCTTATCACTTTATTACTTGAAACGAACTGTATATTTGCCGAATTCGCAACAGTATTTGTGAACTCTTATGAATTAAAAGCATTTTGGCCGAGTTAGGAATTATTTATGATCAACCCATGAACTTGTACTGTGACAATAAAGCTGCCATAGAAATAGCCCATAATCCAATTCAACATGACAAAGCTAAACATGTTGAAGTGGATATACATTTCATTAAAGAAAAGCTAGAAAGAAGGATCATTCAAACTCCTCATGTAAGATCTGAAGATCAGATTGCAGACATCTTGACCAAGGCAGTTTCTGGAAAAATCTTTGAAGAAATGATTGACAAGTTGGGAATGACAAATATTTATGCCCCAACTTGAGGGGGAGTGTTGAAAGGAAATATAAATTTCAAATTATTGTTACTGTAGATAGAATCCATATTGTTAGCCATCGTAATTGCTCTATAATTTGTTAGGATTTGCTGTTAGGATGTTACCTATTTTTATGTTAGAAGTTAATACTTCTGTATATATATACCTCATTGAAGAGGAAATGAGTAGAAGTGTAGAACGTTGTTCACAGAGTTAATATTTTAACACTAAGTAACTTAATACTTGATAAATAAGAGCATGAAATTACTAGTCAAAAAGTTTCTTATCACTATGGTCCATAATACATGCATCGTTGAAGCTCTCGTAAACCTTTGGGTGGGTGAGGTAGCAAGTCGAAGGACGAACATCAAGGACCTGCAAATTACGTACATAGAGAATGCAAGGGTAAGTAATAAGTTACTTATTTGAAGAAAAAACAGATTAATGTAAAAGCTCAAAAGAAAAAAATTCCATTGCTCACCGCACTTACATTTTCTTATATTTAGATCACCATGTTATAAAGTCGGTGTAGAAATCTAAAATAAGCATGCCTGCATTTCCTGTTGAAGAAAATGGCACCCAAAACTCCCCAAAACCCCACAGCAAATCCAATTCCGAGGCCCATATAGAACCATGAATGAACTACAGATATATCATCAACATCTTTATTTTCTCCAATCGGCTTTGTGTTGTGGGGGTTTTCATCTTCTGAGCACATCTTTGTAAGAGGAGGTCCACAAAGTTGATGATTACCTATATAGCTAAGATTTGTAAAGCCCTGAAGTTGTGTCCCTGATGGGATTTTGCCCGAAAAGTTGTTGAAAGATAGGTTCAAGACACCGAGAAAAGACAAACCCGACATGGATTGAGGAATTTCTCCCCACGTGTTATTGCTTGAGAGATCAAAGGACTCCAACTGTTTCAAGTTGCCAATTTCTTCTGGTATTGTCCCTACTAATTGATTATGGGACAAATTAATAAACTGTAATCCGGTCAGCATAAATATCTCTAAAGGCACCATTCCAGACAAACTGTTACTTGAAAGATCAATGACATACATCAAATTAGTATATACTAATTCACTTCCTTTTGTAAGCAACACTACAGGAAATATAAATTCCCGTGTTTCTCCTGATTCCATGCGAATGATGAATTCAAAATTTGAAGTTGAATCAGAAAGCGTGGCTGTGATGTTTTCTAAGCAGTTGGGTATGGGTCCTGATAATTTATTGTTTGCAAAATCCATCACCATTAGAGAATTAAGTTGGCATATCTGTGGGGGAATATTGCCACAGAATTGATTGGATCTTAGTTGAAGAGCTTCTAGACTCTGCCCCATCCAGCTTGGCACAGCTCCAGAAAAGTTGTTGTAACTTAGATCAACCATCAGTAGGTTCTTGCAATTTTTCAGTGACAAAGGTATCTCTCCAAACAAGTTATTACGAGACAAATACAATGACATAAAGTTAGAAAATGAGCTCATTGAGTGAGGAATCTTGCCTGTTAGGTTATTGCTCTCCAAACCAACTTGAATTAACGACTCCCAATTATTCCAACAATCAGTGAGTTCTCCGGATAATAGATTTTTACCCACTGCTAACATCTTTAGGTTGCTTTTTTCTGTCATATTGTGGCATAAAAGAGGAGAAATGGATCCAGACAAAGAGTTATTAGCTAAATTCAAAACAACCACATTTGGTGACACTCGTGGCAAGCCACCTCTCAAGTTATTGCAATTCAACCAAGCAACTTTAGAGTTCAGCATCACATTTGACATGTCCCCGTTGATTGAGTTGTTTGTTAAAGACAAAAATTCAAGTTGAGTAGCAAAGTTCCAAAACTTCTCAAGAGGTTCAAATGAAGCAGTTGATTCTTGAATGGTTAGATCTCTGAGAGAACTTTGTGTAAATAGCCACGAAGGAAGTTTTCCACCCACATATACTAGCCTCAAAATGTGAAGTTGAAATGGAGGGGCCCATTCAGAATCAAAACCAAATATCAAGTCTGGCGAGCCCAAGGATAAGTAGTTTAACTTTGAAAGAGACAGTAAATTTCTTTCAGAGACAATTCCTGTTAGAGAATTATCAGCAACTCTAAGGGCCTCCAAGTTGAAGAGTTTCCCAACATTTTCCGGAAGACTTCCATTCAAGTCATTTGACTCGAGATTCAATACAATCAAGGATGAAAGATTTCCCAAAGATGTGGGAATTGGATCAGAAAATGAATTGTGAGAAAGATCAAGTACTTGTAGTTGTTCAAGTTGTCCTATCCAATTTGGAATGGGTCCATTGAGAGCATTATAAGACAAAATCAAGGATTTGATGCTCTTAATATTCAACATTTTAGACAGTTGCCCATGTATCTTGTTTTGGCTAAGGTCAATAATAGAGATGTCACAATTTAGATTGAATAACCAGCTGGGCAACTCATAGGATAAAAAATTATTGTCAGGGAGATCTAGAACTTGAAGTGAAGTGAAATTGGCATAGTGAAAAGTGAATGGATGGATAGATATTTTGAAGCTGACAACTCTCCAAGTGTAACTCCAAAAGTGAAGGGAGCATGGTCACTGATTGAAGCCAATTAGTATCCTTATGAAGATCAATACCACCAAGGTGAAGATATTGCAAGGAGGAAAGGCGGGAAAGCCAATGGAGATTATCAATGAGCAAATCATAATTATATGACAAATCAAGAAGGTGGAGGTTAGAGGAGTTTCTAAACGCATGTTGGATACCCATGAGAGCATTATTGCTCAAATCCAAGTAGCTTAAGAAATCAAGTTGGAGCAAAGATAGGTTGAGTTCACCTGTTAGGCAGTGCAATTCTTCATCTGCATGGGAGATTGAGGTCAGTAACTCTGCCTGTGATGTTGTCACACTGAACTCCTGTCCACTGACAACAATCTTGTTGAGTGAGCCATGAAGAGAGCATGCCTGAAGGATCTGTGACTCCTAGTTTGAAGTTTAGGAGTGTGTGCCTGTCCTTTTCGTTGCAATGAACCTTCAAACTGCACGTAACGGAGTTGAACATGTGGAACATAGTAACCAAAGCAAAGCAAATTTAACGTTGGAGGGCAAGAAGGCATCCATGTCACAGTGGCGGAATTAGGGGGGGGCTAGGGTGGGCCACTGCCCCCCCTAAAAAAATTAGTAAAAAAAATGAAAATAAAAGGAAAAAAAAAAGAGAAAAGAAAAAATATTAAAAAAAAGTAAAAAGGAAAAGAAAAAAATATAAAGAAAACATAGTAAAAAAAAGAAAACAATATGAAAACAATAAAAAGGAAAGAAAATATAAAAGAGGAAAACAATATATAAAAAAAGGAAAGAAAATGTAATAAAAATAAAATGGGAAATAGAGATAACAGAAAAAGAAAAAAAGGAAAGAAAGATGATAAAACAGGAAAAAAATAATAAAAAGGAAAAGAATAAAGTGGAAGAGGAAGAAAGAATACTATAAAATGAAGAGGTCTGGACACAAAGGAAACATAAATCTCAAGAGAACAGAAGGAGTCAAAAAAGTTGTTTCATTTGGTAAACCAGTGAAAGATAAGAGTTTCAGGTATCCCATCATTCCTTTCTTTTTTCCTATTTTTCTCTTTCTTCTTCTTGTTATTATTCTTCCAAAATAAAATAAACTACTATTTGCGCCCCTTATTGGAAGAAGAGGTCGTGCTCGAAATGAACAAGGTGATTTTTCTAAAAAAATTTATAGGATAAATATCTTTTGTGCTATAATTGATTATCAATTACAAGAATTAAATAGCAGGTTCAATGATAATACTGTTGAATTATTTGCTTTGAGCATGACTTTAGATCCAAGAAACAAGCACAAGTCATTTAATAGTGATGATATTTGCAAACTTGTTAATAAATTTTATTCTAGAAATTTCATAGAGCAGGAAAAATTGCATTTGAAAATGGAGTTACAACATTTTGAGCTTGACATTCCTAAACATCCAGATTTGATTAATTTATCAACTACATTTGAATTATGTCAAGGGCTAGCAAGAACTGGAAAGTTCATCATTTACCCTCTTATTGATAGAGTAATTAGACTTACACTCACTCTTCCAGTTTCTATAGCAACTACTGAAAGATATTTCTCAGCTATAAAGATAATCAAGACTAGACTTTGAAATAGAATGGAAGACCAATTTCTTAATAATTCTTTGATTACATACATTGAAAAAGAAATTGTTTTGAGTTTTAGCACAAATTCAATGATAGATGATTTTAACAATATGAAAACACGTAAAGTAAGAGTCAAGTCATGAAGTGATTTTAATTTCTGTAATAGTTTTTTTTATATTAGATTTGTATGGTCTTCGGAGTACTTTTATTTATGATATAATTTTTTTTATATTCGCTCCCTCTCAATAAAATTTCTGGCTCCGCCACTTATCCATGATAAGGCTAGAAGATGGGTGGGTGATATGATAGTAAGGGATCGTCACCCACTACAGTTTTTTATTTGTAAGTCTGATGTTATCCATGACGTGGGAACTAGGAAAGTTGACTTGAGTCAATGGAGTTGTCGTGTTGCTCTCAAGTCAAGGTTAAGTCGGGGAACTGTAGAGAAATAAAAACCCAAGACAGTGACACAGCGGAAATGTAGAGAAAGAAGAAAAATTTACTCGGACGCTACACAAACTCAGATGGAGGAAGAGAGTTGCAATTCAATCTCTCAATCTCAAGACAATATTAGATTCAATGATCCAAAATTCACGCAACTCTGTATATTTCACAACCACAGACACGGCCAATATAAAATTCACACATATCTTTGATTTTATTGCTCATCCAAGAAAACAAACTTTAAATTTCTGGATGCAAATGACTAATCACATCTCTCAAATTTATATTTATACTTTTAATTTATATTATCTTATCAAATACTATCTGACTACGTTGAAATTGTTGTTTTCAGTGAAGAAAGAAGAAAGAGGTTACATCAGAGAATGAGAAAGTTCAAAGTATAGAAGGAGGAAAACTTATAAGAAACTTCAAAGTATAGAAGTAGTTTAAATTGGTCTTGATACCAATTGATGAAAAATTATTAGACAATAACACATAAATACAAATTAGAACATGTTGAGTATGTGATAAAACATAACAAAGACATATTTGAATTTGCATTCATCTTCCATGAATATGACTTGATAATAAAAACCCTTAATTAATCTTGAGATGATTACTGTCCAATTTCTAGGAAATTGTTTAAAAGAATGTGATTAAGAGAGAGATAGTTATAGAGAATAAATTTGTGTAATAAGATAACAAATTTATAATCCTTTAGAGTAGATAAAGACCTTTGACCGATCTATTTACTAAATGATTGACTCAATCCATTACAGATGAATCTTATTTATAATCTTATCTAAAATAGTCTGTAAATCACATATGATACTTATCATATCTTTAATTGTCGATTGATTGATGATACTAAAAAAATAATGCATTAATTATTGATGAATAATAATCCATAACCAATATTTTAACATATATAATTGCAAACCACTTAATAATTTATCCGTGGATTCCAATCCAGTTGTAAAGTATATCACGATTAAGTTAATGAAGTGGCAGTCTCTGTAAATGAAGCTTGTAGATTACTCGGTAGTTTATCAAATAAATATATGGCTAGCATAACTTTGTTCAATTATAATGTTAATTAGTTAATTGGGAGAAGTCATCTCTATCTCCTAGGAGCCAGCCCACCTCGCTCGCTTTCTACAGATTCTTGCCTTTGCTAGCTGAAAATTAAATGGGTTCAGATTCTTTTTATGTTGTGGTCCGCTTTAATTACTTTGTTCTCGTTATAACGTTGGATTCCATCCAACATCAACGAACATGTTCATTTACATCCTTGGTAGAAAACCATGCATGTCACTAAACCCAGTGGAATTCAAGCTTCTATCCACTTATTGATGAAATTATATACCATTCTTTACTTTCAATCACCAGAGATGTCGTCAATATTAGAACATGAATAAAATCCATACCCTAAAGTATATATATAGCATTAGCATATATATGATTCTCTTATCTTATGCACGATAAGTTAATTTGAATCTCCTTTGGCTATTTTAGTTCAAACAATCTGTTTTTTTCTTCCTATATAAAAGGAGAAGGGTTTTAAGTTAAAAAACAAAAGAGAGAGGTTAGGTGGGTGTAAGAGGCATGGCTGAGTAGTGAGTATGGTTATGCATACCGAAGCGCTCAAATATCCACCTACAATGCTAGCAATGTAAGGAACATTGAAACAGGTGCAAAGCCATTTACTCCCTACGTCCCCAAATTTAATAACGGTCATGGTTACTCAGAGGGGCACGTTACCAAGAAAAAAATAATTCCAGTTGCTAGCAGGCCTTTTTATGACGATGACGAGAGGAGGAGCTTCTTTTTTACTTAGGCGGAGCTTTTTCACAAAATCACTGTTCGATCCCAGTGAATAACATTTCATCTTTCTGTTTCTTTTTCTTTTAGTGAAACGTATGGCCAATCTTTCTATTTCGTCACAAAATCCACTTAGCCTATTTTTCTTTTGCTAGCCTTCGCATGTACTGCCTTCACTCCACAGTCCACAGTTCACAGGTTGACCTTTTCTTTTTCATTTTTGTTGCTTATTTGATGTAATGTACAGATTTTTCATGTAAAATTGGACTAATCAAATTATTTGTTGAATGGCAGTGTTTATTTATTTATAATTCCACCTATGAGTTGGTTATAAGATAAGCTATTATCTTATCATAGTCAGTAGAGTTTATGATAGTTTTAATTTTAATATTTTATTATAGTTATATTTTAATATTTTTATTATTATTATTAAATTAATTTTATATAGTTTTTAATTATTGTTAATATATATACTTTTCTATTAAACAATTTGAGTAGTTTTAAATAAAGTTAAATATTTAATTTTAAAAAATTAATATATTTTTTTACCAAACAACTTTTACGTTAACAGCAACTTTTAAGCTAAAAAAATAAAATCACCAAACAACTTCTACTTTTAATTTTAAGATCTTATTTTGAACTTTTACTTTAAATAACTTAATTTTAAGCCAATAAAAGGATGGGCCAAACATACCCTTATACTAGATGCTTATGCGGTACTTAAAAAAGATGAAGCTTTGAATCTTGGCTCATCCATAATTGAGCGTGATTGTAAGTTTATTTTTTTAATTGGTTTAATATTATTTTTTATGTATTATGTTTTATAATTGTTTTATTTGATACCTTAGGTTTTAAAATTTTCACTCTAATTCTTTAAATTTGTAAAGTGTCTCATTTTGATTTTTTCTCCCGATTTCTGCTAGCAAACGTTGTGACTAAAATCATCACTATCTTTATTTTACTTTAAAAATTAAAAACCACTATAATAATATTTTAAAAATTATTAAACAGCACAAAACAATCTCAATGATAATGGTGAAGAACAATTTCTAGATTTGATTATAAACTCTCACAATTCCTAAAATTATCTAAAACCACAACCTCATAATCGATAAAAAAATCCTCAAATCACCACCTCACAATCAATCATCAATCAAAAACCCCTAAAATCACAACCTCACAACCCCAAAATCAAAACCCTAAAATCCTATCTACTGCCACATGTGACCTCTTCACCAAAAAATGCATCAATGTGAAAACACCAGAAGATGCAAATCGAAGATCTCACTTGTGGCTACAGTAGACGCAGAGGAGTTCGTGGTGCTAGACATCACAACTTTTGCAGAGAGAGGTGGTTTCTGGTGAAGAGTTTGCAAGATTACATACCACAATCTCTACAAGAGACGTAGCCCATGTAGACGTTTGCTGCTTTTTTTGTGTCCTCATTGCCATCCTTTGTAGCGGTGAGGAGGTTAAGGTCAAGCACGCCGAAATCACAAGGGACATAGTCGGCATCATAGGTTCGGGACACCTCGTCGAGAAATCAATAGCTCCATTATGGTGGTTGGATTAGTTGATTTGAGGTTGGGTTATGATGATTTTGCCAATAATATCTGTACCATAAAATCCATGAACTCTGTAGTTACTCGACTAGTGGTGTTTATGTATCATAACACCTATGAACTCGACAGTTAATCGGCTAGTGGTGACCACTAGTTTCCCAAGATCATGCACGACGCTTAGAGGAACAGTTAGTTATTGCAACCTCCTCAAGGTCGAACACGTATACATAGACCCAAAGAAAACACAACAAAGTATGTTTTAATCATTCCATACACCGATACATAAGCACCTCGAACCCAATTGACTTGATCGTCAGAATCTTTTTTGCAGGTACTTTCCCCGACATCAGGTCAAGAGATCAAAGATTCCGCTCGGCTATAGTTCACCACAGCTCATTGGAACTCGACCACAACTCACTACAACTCAGCCGGAACTCAACCACAACTCAGCTTGAACATTTGGTGCTCACCGTGTGACTGAGGAATTTTTTCCTTCAACCATAAAATGGTAGCGACAAGGAGAGCTATCCTAGGTCGTCTGCATGCTCCACCCGAGCGGAGACATCATAAATGCAGGAAATCAGAGCACAGATGGAACAATTACACAAGAAAACTTAGGTCAACTTAGAGGCCTTGAGGCAAAAGCACGAAGCAGACATATAACGGTTAAGGGAGGAGAACGCGAACCTCAGAGAAAGGCTTGACATCCATCATCCACCTCCACCACCCCTACCACTACCCACCCCACCACACTCTCCATCCTTTCAAGCACCCATCATGCCGAAACAAGAAACCAGGAAAAATGTACCCAACTATCTTCCTACAGTAATCGAGAGGAAACCCCAATTCACTTTAGACTTAGGTCCCTCAATATATATCCATAATGATGTCATTCACTTGCACTCATCTGTCGATGGCATCATGGACATACCTTTGCCCATTTCCTGGAAATCGTTGAATATTGAAAGATATGACAATACATAAGTTCCGGACGAACATCTAAACGCATTTACCACTCAAGTAAATTTATATTAAAATGATGATGTCGTGTTGTGCAAGGTCTTCCCTATCTTCCTTAAAGGACCAACACTGACGTGGTACAAATGCTTACCCCAATGATCTATTGATTCATCCACAACCTTAGCCCAACATTTTGGATCGCTATATGCAACCAATCACCCTCATCACACAACATCTATAGCTTTGGTCAATTGTGTCAAGCTAATGATGAATAGTTACGATCATTCATGGAAAGATACGTAGCCACCTCCATCAAAATTAGAGATCTTGACCCTGGTGTCACACTGTATTCCATTATCACGACACTAAAACCTGAGTCGTTCGCCAACAGCCTTTGTCAGAAGCAACCCAAAGATTTGGACAAACTCAGAGCGAGAGCGATAAGATATATACAAATGAAGAAATTGTCTGCTTTCCACAACCAAATATGTTCTGAAGGGTCATCCCTAGGACTTGGAATGCAACTCACTTAAGGCCTTATTATAGTTAAAACTGGGTAGTGCATGTACTTTTTTTCCTACTTCAGTATTTTTTCCCACTTGTAAAAAAAAGGTTTTCGCTAAAGAGGTTTTAACAAGGCACACCTTAGTATCCATGTAAAAGGATGATCCCTTACGAACTAAATCATCAATGAAATTCTTTTACACTATACATTGCCCAAGTTATATGTTTGTTCATCTGTTTTGTTATATCCTAGTCTATTTAATTGTATATGTCAAGATTAGTTAATAATGACCATAGGTCGGATCTGAACCTCAGCTTTTTCAAGCACTTCCCAAGAGATCAGATCTGAACCCCAGCTTTTTCAAGCACTTCTCAAGAGGTAGGATCCGAACCTCAGCTTTTCAAAGAAAACATTCACCAAGTATAAAACAATGATATATAAGGAAAATTAAAATTCACCTTAAACTTGTGTAACATATATGCTCGGTTTATTCAACTCAGCAATACCCATCACGCGAGTTTGGCGGGCTTATGTACCGTACAACCCATGAACTTGGCATATGATAAAAAAACTAAAGTCTTCATTATGGTCGGACGACACATAAAACTATCATTCATAATGAACTCAGAGCTTGGGGGGCTTATATATCGTACAATCCATAAACTCAACTGTTACTCGGCTAGTGGTGGTCACTAGTTCCCCACGATCACTCACGATGGTTAGAGGATCAATTAGTCAGTGTAACCACCTCAATCTTGAATGTGTATATATAGATCCAAAGAAAAGACAACAAGGTACTTTTTAATCATTTCATACACCAATACATAAGCACCTTGAACCCAACTTACTTGATTGTCAGAGTCTTTTTTGCAGGTACTTCCCCAACATCGAGTTAGGAGATAGGAGATTCCACTCAGCCACAACTTGTAACGCCTCGTTTACTCTCTCGTGTTTGGTTGATTTTAGGTAAAA
>CM023960.1:27343512-27363216 GCA_013407115.1 Glycine latifolia | reverse complement strand
CAAACAAATCAAAATGTATAGTCATTAAATTAATCTTTACAAAAAAAATGAGACTCAACTTGATTTTGTCATTATCTAATGTTGTTATAATAGAAATTTAAGAATAACAAACAAATTGTGCTTACTAATCAATATTATGCTTATTATTATGTTTGTTTTAACTTATGCTTGTTTTTCTAATTTTTAAGTGTTTATTGTAATGTTATGTTTGCAATGATTAAAAAAGAGAGAATATGAAGATTAAATTATATTTTGGGTAGAGAGCTCACAAATTTGTCCCTAAATGTGTAATGCGCTGACAAATTCGTCCTCGATATTAACGGTAACGAACGAAAGTTAACGGAATGATAGATTTGTCACACTTTTTTCACTTTCAAGGGCAAAAATTTAAATTTTCATCTTTTAAGGACAGATTTGTCAACACATTACACATTCAATGATGAAAATGACTATTTATCTTTTAATGAACTAGTGATAATTCGAGATAATTTTTATCACCAATGAATGTGGGTTGTATTGTGGGAAATGAGTGAATATCTCATTAATAGACTTCCCAATAAATCAAGAATATAAATTTAAAACTACTGAATTAATACATCTGAAAATGAGTCTTATGTTTTTTATAATTAAAATGAAAAAAATGCAGTCTTTGAATTTTATGTAAAGGGCCACCAGAGGTAGGATTATATTAATGCTAACACCATTCAACACATCCAGATGATGTTATATGCAGAACTTGCATAGACACGTCATACAATTTTAAAATTCCGGCACAAGTACAACAACATCAACCTCAGCCATATCTCAAACATGACAGACGCAGAGTTTACACGGATATCAACATCACACCTTTGTTGGTTTTCAGAATATTTTATAATTCCGTTGAACTTAACTCCTACGGCTTAGAGCATGAAAACCTGAAAAATGAATGACCACAATAAAAATTGTAAATTATTTTATCACTATCTCATATAAAGAAGTGGTGGTCTTAAAATAACAGTAATTAAATATCACTATCCGGTGGAGGTATTCCCAGACTTAGATGCTTAAGGTAGAAATCTTATTTCATACCTTTAGCTGATGCAAAACCTTTCCAGATAATAAAAACAGTTATTAAAATAAATAAAAAGATACCTCATCAACCAAATGAAGTGCTCCCTAGTGATCGTGAACACCAAATAAAAATGCCATTTGAGCCTTCCTTTCTCTCATAAATGTCCAATCTGGTGCCTCTGAGAAATACATGATTAACGTTGCAGTTCAACATTGTATGATATATCTTAGTATACAAGAAGGTTGATAAGAAAGTCCATAGGCCCAACATCCTTGTAATATATTTGGGGTCAAACATGAAATCTAAAAAAAAATTGAAAGTGAATGTCGTTCCTCTTGAGGACAGAGGACAGCTGAATGTGCAGGTTAGGTATCAGCCAGACCAAGCAGCTATAACTATTGAGAACCTACTTAGAAAATTCAGTGATGAATTTAGAGGATATCATTGAATTTCAGTATTGACAAATTTTGGATATTTAACCTTTTGATGTCCTGATGAATTATGCCCTCTATCCCAGTCAATTTACTTTTTGTTTTTAAAATTGTCAATTTCTACTTTTTATTATGAGATTGTTGTATCCTTGTACTCTTTTCAGTGATATGTCATATACTGCACACCAATACAAGAAGTCTCATGTTGAAGTGGTAAAATCATTTTCCAGAGTACTGGGGGTAGGGGAATTAAAAAAAATGGATTCAAACCCTCAAGTACGAGAATGCAAATCAATTTGTAAGCGCACATTTGGTTTAAAAAATGTTGCATTGGTGGGGACACTGATGACTTGTTTTCATTTCCTATATATTTTCTGTTTTTAAATTTTCCAACTGTTTTCACCATTTCCCGTATAAATCTTTAAAACAAAGTAACCTTATTGCAATTATTAGTGAAAACAATAAAGAATTCCACAAACCAAACACATCGTATGTTGATATCAAGAAATGACTCATACAAGAATCATATACAACAATAACTAAAGCCTTTTTCCACTAGTGGGGTCAACTAAATTCCTACATTGATTAAGGGTGCCAGTATTTAATTTTAAATTAAAAAAAATGTTACCGATTAATAATGTCATATGTAAATGAAAAAAGTTGCTAACTATTAAAATGAAGTGAAATAGATTTATTATAATTTATAAAATTTAACTACATAGAAAAACACAAATTACTACACTTTGCAATGATCAAAGCATAATTAAATAACTGAAACAATATAGTGTAAACTAATTAAAAGGGTTATTAAGCTAGTTACCAGTCAGTAGTAGTTATATTCTGTTACCAATTCGGTTAGTCATTTCTGAGTGTAGTTATGAAGTAGTAGTTATAAATAACTCTTCTCTATTTGCATTACAGCTATCAGTAACTTCTTTATTTGAGCTTTGTGACCCAAATGGGGTTTCCAAGGATGTGGATTGGGTTGCATGCAGTTTCAGTTCATGTTGTGGCCTTGGTGTCAATGTTGTAAGTAAAGACAGAATGGAATAAAGAAATAGGAACAACCAAGGAACTCAGTAAATGTTAAACTTTTCCCAACACGTAACTGCTACGACTTCTTGTTCTACTTCTCGTAACTGTAGGTGTAAATTATTAGATACCGTCACGAAAAAAAACCTAACATGAACAACAATGCATATGTTTGTCTCGAATAGTGGGTTTCTCATCTCACCTCAACATACCACTTAATAGTAGTAAAAGACATGGTAATGGGTGATTAGGCATCATTAATAAGTGTTATTGTAAGAGTTAGTTAAAATCATGTCTTGTAACATGATTTGAAAAAAAAAGACATCTATTTATAGTGAAAACTACTAAATCTACAATTTCAGAACAAATACCATTTAATAGTTAAAATTGTAGGGATGCAAACCTGGTTTCAGCTTTCCAAATGGTGTCAAGACCTTTCCCAAACGCAACAAGTAATGAAGACTTCCTTTCTCTTATGGTAGACCGCACGAATTTTTTTAAAAAAACTAGGCACTTTGGTATCTGTCCCGAGAATTGGCTGTATATTTAATTTTTAATATATTTTATATTTTTTCTGCATTTATTTTTTAAATAATTAAATTAAAAAATTATTTATAAATTTTTAAAAAATTGAAAAAAAATAAATTTTACCAATTTTTTATTTAAAAAAAGTGACGAAAATCATAAAAATCTTTATTACCTAAAAGTCGTAAATTTTTTACGAATTTGAAATAGTACAGTTTGTTTTATTTTAAAAAAAAAATTAAAAAACTTAACTTAAGTGATAAAAAATATTACAACTTTAATTAAAAAGTAAAAAAAATCGATTACAACTTTAAAATCGTATATTTTAAAAAAATTATATCAAAATTGTAAATTTTTTTATGACTTTAATTTAAAAAAATTAAAAATTATAAAAAGTTTTAAAATTTGAAACTTGAAAATGGTAACATCTATTATCATTTATTTTTTTAAGTAAAATTTTAAAATTCATCTACAAATAGTAATAATAAAAAAATACCTGTTAACAAGGATAGACCCAATAAGTTCGCTTCTGGACGGTTCCTTCATTATGATGTGGTACGGATATGAGTCAAGCAAGCACGGTTGCTTCATTACTAGTACAAGCACTCATGGTTGTCAAACTCGCGATTTAAATCACAAAATCATCCGATTTTACAATTCTACATACCCTCCGCGAGTTAAATCGCACGCAAACTCATTTTCGGAGTAGAATCGCGAGTTTGATAGTGATTTGGCAAGTCTGGGTTGAGGCAAAACGGCGTCGTTTTCCACTGCAGTGGTTGTTAAAATTGAGAGAGAGTGTGTGTGAGATCGGAAGTGGCGAACACACCTAGGGGTGGCAATTCGTGTTCATGGGTCGGGTTCGGGTAGACCTGGGTCTGACACGAATACAAATAGGCTCAACCTGAACACGACACGATTAACAATTCGTGTTATAAAACTCAACCCAAACACGACCCGTTTATTACACGGGTTGACACGATACAACCTGAATTTGAGCACAATTTGTTTTTACCCGACCCGACCCGACCCGAGTAAAAACAAAATGATATTCATTCAAATCATATTTAATCTGTTTAATATAATTCAAATAAAAATAAGTTACATTTAACTTCATCAATCCAATATGAAAATATAATTAAATGCAACATATAACAAATGTTTCATTCTTACAGTAACTTCTTCCACCAAAATAAAAATAAATTACTATAATAACCATATAAAAATAAATAAAAATAATAGTTATGGGTCAGCGGGTTAACGGGTTAACCTGTAACCCGACACGATTTTTTTCGTGTTAAATTTTTTTAACCCGAACACGACCCATTTATTAAACGGGTTGACCCGAACACGAAAAAATCGTGTCGGGTCTGGGTCGGGTTGACGGGTCGTGTCACGAATTGTCACCCCTAAACACGCTTGCGGTAGCTGGAGATGGCGTCGGAGGCACCGTCTCTCTCTTTCTTTTTTCCTGCGTTGTGGTTTTGATCCCTACCCCAAACGAAACACACCGTCTCCTCTTTCGGAACCTTCGCCACCCTTCTCCATCCTCATAAGCTCCAACTGCCGCAATGGAATTCTGGCCAACTGCCAAAAGGCCACGTGAAGGCGAATTTACGAGGCCGGGCGTCTCTTCCGGTTAATGCTCACGAACCATATGAGATGTTTAGGGAGCTTTCCGGTAGGCATCAGTAAATTAGATTATATTATTATCAATTCCCACTTACTTTTGTAAAAACTTTTTCCCCCTTGCAATTCCAACTCAGCCAAAGAATCAAAGGGCAGATGATATGTCTTTCTATCCATCCTGATTGTTGGATAGAAATTGAAATCCGACTTTATGCGAGCAAGGTTCAAAACAATATAATCTGTCCTTCTATAAATCGAGAAAAAACATTTATCCAAAAGATTTATTCATTACTACTACATAAAACACTACATTACATAAACAACCACATATGCCTTTCCTATAGAACCAGAGCTTTAAAAGCATCATGTTATGCTAACTACATTAATGATTTTCGAAACAAAAATAAGTCAAAGGGTAGGCCTTAACAGGTAGAAAGAAGATAAAGGAACTACTTTTTTTTTTCTTTTTTCTAGTCTCTTAGAAACAATTAAATGATGAAATTTTTGAAAAATAATTAAAATGAATAAATTAATTTTGATACATGCAACAAGTTTAATATATTTTAATTTATAGCAAATAGTAGCTAAAAATTATATCAAATTTGATTGTTAATGATAATTAGGAATGTGTTTAAAACGCTACTTATTAAAATTTATCATCTATATAATATTCAAGCTCTATTATTCATGACTCACGAGCATATATATCAAATCCAGACAAATAGTTACCTCACAAATTCTTTTTTAAAGGCAAAGCGTTTGGGTAATATAGCAATATAGCATTTGGGTACTATTCAATATTAATCGTAATATAGCAACGAAGAATCACACTTACCCACGACGGAGTTTCAATGGCGAACAAAAATGCCTCAAGCGGAGTAATTGGTAGCCAAAGCCAGACGATAAGTACGAATCCAAAGGGATTCTAATGAGAATCCAGACAAAGGATTCTAATGCAGTTGCAGAGAAGGAGATGAGATGAAAGGGTGGCAGAAGCGCAGAGAAAGAGATGAGATGAAAGGGTAACAGAAGTGCAGAGAAAGATGAGAGAATAAAAAGAAACATAAATCCTAAAGATAAGATAAGATAAGATGATTATGGATTGGGCTTCATTGAGCCCACACATTTACAATACCACACCTTTTTTATTGTCAATTTTTTTTAACTTTTAATATATATATATATATATAATAAAATTTATATTATTATTACAGGTTAATAGATCGGGTCATCGGATCAACGGATCTGTAAATCTAAACTCGTAACCTAACCCGTACATGAACGATTTTGATCGGTTCGGTTTGGTTTTGACCCAAATACATAAATGACCCAACCCAAACTGTTCTGATTGATTCGGATCAGTTCGGGTTCACGGGTGACCCATACCCGTGAACACTCCTACATGAGAGAAGAAAGAAATTAGTTTTTTATTAAAAAATAATCAATATTCACGATAAATTATAGGATAAACTATCTTGTGGATTGCATCCCGCAGTACTGATCATGTGTTTGGTTTATTTTATTTTTATTTTTTTTACTTAAAAGCTATTTTTGAGTTAAAGCTACAAATAAGAACTTAAATAAATAAAAAATTGAATATAAGTAATTATGTTTTATTTATACATATTTTTGTTATAATTATATTTTATTTATCATAACGACCACACAAAATTAATAAAATAAGTTTAATTTTGTAATTTTTAAAAAGTTAAGTAATCATTTTATCTAAAATCTATTAATAAATTTAAAATTTAAAATATATAGAATTTAAAAATTTTGAGATTTTATTCATATGATTCAAACTTTATATTGAACCGAGTTATTCATAAACTGAAAAAATATTCATGTTAAATCCGAATTGAATTTGAATTAAACTAAATATTAACTAATTAACTTATTTGCAACCACACGTGGAGGCATGACGAACTCAGGCACGCGCATTCGTCCCAACATGATAATAAATACTAGTAAATGTCTCGAATTGAACCACCTCATTGTAAACGTGCCAAACAGAACTATCCCTCCCAACAAGGCAACAACCTCACCTCATGAATTGCAACCATCGCATTAACTTATGGCTGTATTTCAAAGAAAAAATAAGGATCTTTTTAATCAGTGTCTTAGGATATCATTAGTTAGAAATTTAAAAAATATTTATTATAAAAATTATATGATCCACAACGCAAATAATATTAATACAATATAATTTATATTATCCAATAAATATATTTTTACTTTAAATTCTTTAACCAATATATTTTTTTAAAAAAAAGAGGGGGGGAAATTTGAAGGTATAACGGGTAAATGTTAAATATAATTAGTGTTTTAAACACCTTTTTCAAGTTGCAATATATACGACTTTTCTAAAAAATTGTTGCAATTTGACGAATAATTATATATTTTTTTAAAACTAAATAAACATAAAATTATTTCTTCGCATTCTTAAAAATAAAATTTATATTAAGTCTTTTTTCATAATTATTTTGTAGAAATAAATTGAATAAAAAAACATCACATAACTTAAAAAAATTATTACTTTTACATGTTTTTTAAGTTGCCTAAATAAGCATGTGTATCTTATATTATTTTTGCTTGAATGAAAAAAAAAAATTGGAAGAAAACGTGGTTCTTGCATGCACTAGACATCTTATATTATTTATTTATACCGTTTAATAATTACTTAAATCATGATTAAATTGCTTATTAAACTAGTAATTTTACAATCGATCGATGCACTTGAAATAAATTATTAGTTCCGATATAATTTATAAACATTGTTAAAATAAAAGTATCGCTAGCCTCTGTACAAATAATGTAAGATAAAAAAAAGAAAAGGTAATGGTGAAGGCCGGATCGACCACGTACCCATATAATTTATCTACCCTATCCGTTGCATCTAGAAACTTAACGCTGTACAGTATCACAATTAATTCAATACCAGCTCAAATCTTCTTTTAAAACCTTGAATTAAAAAAAAGCATAGTAGCAAATATTACAATCAGTAAACTGGGAATAGATTATATTAGCTCCGCAGTAAAAAAAGAAGAAGATTATATTAGTAGCTGTAATATAATTTATAAACATTGTTAACTAATTGATGATAAAATTATGGCTGAGCTCTCTGTAAGTAAAAAACAAATTATCGATAAAAATTATGAAAGTTATAGGAATAAAAAAAACTGTAATGATGTATATATAAGTGAAAGGATGACGAGGTGCATGGCAACCACATAATTAACTTTCCTTTATTTCCGTTGAGTGTGACAAACGGCATCCTTGATTTACAATTAATACGGGAAGGTATTGCATCAACAACGATCCCTCATTAATTAATTTACTTGCTGTAAATAGGGGAAGGTTTTGCATGGAGTTTGCATCAATTAAACATATATCATCAATTAGCATGGCTTTGTGGAACACAACGAATGCAGTGTCTTTCCGCTTTTACAAGTTTGATGATGACCAATAGGATCTGATCTTCCAAGGTGATGCCAAGCCTTCTTCCAGCAACATACAACTCACAAAGTTAGATGGTCGAGGAAACCCAGTGAGTAACAGTGTGGGGAGAGTGTTATACTCTGCTCCATTGCAGCTTTGGGAAAGCTCTACACGGGTCGCAAGCTTTGAAACCAACTTCACCTTTTCCATCTCATCAGCCTCTATTGATCCAGCTGATGGCCTTGCCTTCTTCATTGCACCATATGACTCTCAAATCCCTCCTAACTCTGCTGGGAGCAACCTTGGACTCTTCCCATCAGACAAAGTTGTTGCTGTCGAATTTGACACCTACGTCAATCAGAATAAGGAGGATCCAAATTATAGACACATTGGAATCAATGTCAACTCTGCTGTCTCCAAGGCAACTGCTAGGTGGGATTGGCATAATGACAAAACAGTCACTGCACACATCAGCTATAACTCTGCCTCTAAGAGACTCACTGTTTCTGCTGTCTATCCCGGCACTCAAGCTGTGACACTCTCCCATGATATTGAGCTAAAAACAGTGCTTCCTGAATGGGTTAGGGTTGGATTCTCTGCTTCAGCTGGACAGCAGAAACAAGCAAATACCATTCACTCATGGTCTTTAACCTTCAACAACAGTAGCGGATGATTCTGGTCAATCACTTTCCTTCTTAATTAATCTCATCTGGCCATGTTATGTTGTGTTGTGGGCCAATAATAAGGACAAGTAAGGAGTACGTACTAGAGTACGTAGTAGCTAGTCCACTACTGCTTAATTATGTACGTGTCTGTTATTTCACTTTTATGAGGAATGAATATGAATATTATGTTATTAATTAAGAGTACAATATCCAACAATATCATATCCAACAAACAATATCAGGAACAACATAATAGTCACTTGACAATGCAATTTAAACAATAGATTTAAATACAGTTCAGAGAAAGAATAAGAACTTTTGTATTTGTTAAAAACCTACGGAAGATTTACGCAGGAACTAACTTAAATTGCAAATGAGGGTAAAGTTGAGAGGAGGACCTTATAATGCCACAATTAATTGAAACTTGAGAAAAAACATGTGACTAAACCAAACTATAATTCAGAGTTTTTTAACATTCAAAATACACATAAATAGTCCACATCAAATATGTCATATAATACTTATATTTTAACTTCAATAATTTAAACACAACAAAATTCATTATAATTTTTCTTACAAGTTTTGAACTTAATTTGTACAATTTAATTTGGTATTGTGCAACAAAATTCAAAACAAACGTATTTTCTAAAAATTAAAAATTATTTTCAGAAAATAAAATGCAAATTGTAAATTTTTTTACTCTTTGTTTAGAAGATGTCATGTGTAAAAAGTTGTCACTTATAGTCCTTCTATTTGCTTATAGTATTAATATTGATTGATGATTGATGAATTTCTTTTTAGCTTCTTAAAAAAATTGTGTGATGAAAGTTGTTGCTTTAATTTTTTAATCTCACAAACAAATAGACTTATACACACGTTTTCCATAACCTGAATTTCCCTCCCTCCCTACCTTTCTTTTTGTTTTTCGTCACCTATATTTTTGCTTGTGTCATTTTTCTTCATATAGCTATAGCCAAATGTGCCACGTGCCTTTAATTAAAAGTAGGAAAACAATAGGGTTTTTTTCAACCTTTTATTGCAGTAATTTTTAGTTTGATTAAGACTTTTTTTTTATTAACTACCTTCAATCAGAAGTCATCTTGAATGGAAGCATTCCTGAAATCCTAAGAATCATTGCAAGTTGGCCTTGATCCTATTAAGATTTTAATTATTTGATTTTATTAGTTTTTGCCAGCTAAGACAATAATAGATTCTTTTTTCAACCTTTTATTCCACTAATTTTTAGATAAATACTCGTAGTTAGTTAGGACATGTATTTGACTAGTAGTTGGAATTAATCAAGGTTGGGAATCAACTATATACCCATTAATGCAATTCAATGAAAAAAGCAATATATTTTGATTCTGTTTGAACTTAAAAAAGTATTTTATTTGCAAATATTTTTTTAATATTAATAATATATTATTATTATATTAAAAATAATTTCTATAAACTTATTATTATTATTATTATTATTATTATTATTATCAAGAAAATATAATATATTTAATTTAACAATCTTTAATGAGTAGTAAATATAGATAAAATACTTTTTTTCTACTAACCAACATGTGATTTTTACCTACAGTTTGAAATTGTAATTAGGATAAGCTTTTTTTAACAGAGTTGTATGTAGAAGTTAGTGTCTCTTATCTAAACCGTTGCAAACGGTACATATCGATCACCTATAATGATAGACAAGTGCAATTATAAATAAAAACTTATACTAGCAATCTAATAATCATCATTACAAAATCTCACAAAGTTTGGACACTCTAAGTATCCAAATATTATTTGTAATTACATATTTATCTATTGATCATTAACTTTTAGTGACAGATTTTAACTATCATTAGAAGTCAAATTTTTTTTAGTGTCACTTCAACAATGATACAAACTTTCCATAGTGCCATTCTTGAGTTCATTAGAGTTTGGCAACTTACAGCTTATGAATCTCTATCTTTCAATGAATATGCTCAATGGTCCAAGTCCTAAGGCATTTATATGAAGCATGACTTCAATTCAATGTGTATTTAGGTTCATAATAAATTCTCTAAAGTCATATATTTGATTTCATGTTTAAAAAACTGATTTTGAATTAAAATAATTTTAAATAATTTTTGTGCTAGGTAAAAAGTATTATGTTAAACTTTACTAATATCTTACTTTTATAATATCTAAACATAAATTATAGTATTTCAAAATCATGGGACGGTGGGGGAGGAATTTTTAGTTTACTTGGAATGTTAGATTATGAATATTTATTTTTCATGTTTGATATAAATTTTAAAAAATAACATTTTCGAGAAAGAAGGTTTTCTAGGAATGTTTTTTAACGAGTTTTTCACGAAAAAATCATAAGAAAATGTGAGAATCTTAATTTTTCAAGTTAATTTTTTTACTATAATAATAATATCATAGTACTCTTATTAGATTAATTATTTTAATAAATAATTAAAGTATTTGATAAAAAAATATCACGTAATTTTTGAATTTTTGGAAAAGTTATCTAAATATTTTAAAAAAATTATGACCATCCCAATATATTTTGTTCATTCTTAGGAATAATAACTCTTACGATTTATGATTCTCCAACATAAAAAAAAATTATTCCCTATTAAACATCCATTTTTAATTAAAATTAATTTAATTCAGAATTAATTTTATGAACTTTCATTCAAACCGGCCCTCATTAAATCCCTCCCGACTCAGATAATGGTTTTACTTACATTCCATCATAGTTTGCTAAGTTGAAGAGCCTTGTTCATGCAGTTGAATCTTCAATTGAATAAACTAACTTCAATTCATCATTTATAAATAATAATAAAATATCTATCATTTAAAAACCTTATATTTATCAGGAAACAAGTTTCGAGGAAAAACATTTGGATGCAACATATATAATCCAGAGGAACTGTATTTTAAGCAATAATTAATGAATTGGCGATGGCTTGCAGTTAGGACAACGGGAAAATCTAAAATACATTGATTTCAAATCAAATTTTTCTAAGAAGATATTTATTGCTAGATCTTGAGTTCAAGATCTGATATTTATTAGATATGCTAATAAAGAAGTTGAATAGATCTCTAACATTAAGAATGAATTTTTGTAAAAAAATATTTTTTTGTCTCTCTTCCTAAAATCTTAAAATGAGATATGCTAATAAAGAAAAAAAATAGAAGAGATCCTGCAATATCTTAGATCCTAAGTGATATTATGAGATCCACCAAAAAGTGGTCTAAGATTCCAATTTAGGATCTACAACTAAAGATTGATTTGATTTCAAATACAATCATTTATATCCTTTAAAATAGGAATAATAAATTATAAAAGAAAAAATTGCTAAAAAAGTAATACTCAAATATTTTGTCTAAAGGAGAGAAAAATATATTATCTTTATAATAATTTTTAAAGAATATAATATTATCCTAAGAAAAATAAATTATTTCACTGTCTTTACAATGATACTATAAAATATAATTAATTATTTTATTAAAAATGAAAGATAAATAATACTTAATATTAAACTTTTCAAATGAAAATAAATATCATAATTTTAAAATATCATATACAGTATATTAAAAAATATTAAAGCTAAAAGAATAAGGGAATGTCTATACATCCGTCCATGTCCACAATAAATGGATGTGTAAATTAATGAAAAATTAGGTGAAAAATAAAGATATAATTTATAAAAACATAATTAATGTTATCTTCAACTTTGAAAATGAAAAATAAATAAAACAAAAAAAAATATTATAGGAAAGAGAATGTAATTTAAGGATATATGAAGGAGAAAAGTGTAATTTAGTTATCCAGGTATAAAGAACAACACAACTAGGTCACAGGGTGAAGAACAAGACAAGTAGCGAAGTTTGACATTGAAGAAGAGAGTGACTAAGTGACCGTCCATTTTTCTTTATGGATAATCCTCTTTGCTTTAGTTTTTTTCAACAAGAAAAAAAAGGTTTTTATAAAGTAGCCTTATTTGTAAAATGTACAAGTAAGACAATTCCATATTTATAATTCACGTTGTTCTTTAAATTAAACTAATACTGATGACATTTTCACTTATGCATACACACAAGTTCATTAGAGGAGACGTACTTATCCATTCAATCTAATGGATTTAACTCTTAAGAATTGTTTCTTGTTTCCTTTTTCAAAGTTTATGTGATAACAAGACAAAATAGTGCGGTGAATGCATTCTGTAGAATAGACACAATCATGGAATAATATTATACATATAATCCAATTGAATGTAAGCTGCATAGTGACTTGCTTTTCTTCATGTTAGTGTTCTAACTTCTAACTAGAATTATTTGTCCCGATGAGTAGACTTTGAGTTGGTGCCTCATTGGCATTTTATAAAAATAAAATAAAATCTTCATGTGAAGTGATGGATTAGCATGAATTTGAATATCGCCATTTATCATATAAAATCTATATATGCTTGTTTTGGATGACAACTAATTAATCAAAATATATCTAACTTGCAAAACAATTGTTTTCTTCTCTTCCCATCCATATATTTAGTTTTTAAAAATATTATTAATCTATTCCCTGACGTGATCAAATTCATTTTCTTTAGCTAGGTAGGAGAATATAATAAGGAAGTGACCAAGTGAGAAGGTAAAATGAAAGTATAATATATATTGAACATAATATCATCTAATAACAAATTATCATACATTGATAAATTTATTTTATTTTTATAATTATTATTTTGAAAATTATAATTACCATAATGTCTGATTGGTTTATGGTGTAAAGTAATACACTATCAACATGTCAACATTTGTCCCATGTGTGCAATTGAGTTGAGCCATGGTGGCAAAAAAAATTGCTTTTAAAAGTGACCATCTTTTGGATGTAGCGCCCACAGACACGCCCACAAATAAAAGAAGATATCCACAACCGCACGCCTTATACCTTGTATTACAAGGCCACACAAGTTATCAACGCTTCATTCTCCTCTTCCTACTTTTCACACCCATTTTCCTCTTCACAATGGAGCCTCGGGTACTGCTTTTCATTTTCATTTTCATATTCAATTGTCTGCAGATTTTTTTATTTTATTTTCTTTCTTTGTTTCCATTCCACATGCACATATTAAAGCTTCTTTGGTTATATTTATATTATGTATGATTTAATTTAAAATTATTTGATTAAATTTTTTTTTAGTTATATTCTATCTCTATTCATTTGCTGTTCCTTCACTGGATCCATAGTAGAAGGTGGTGTTGAAGGTCCTTACTATGACAGATGACAAAACAAAGAAGAAAGCAATAGAGGCAGCTGCAGATATCTATGGTTGGTATTTACTTATAAATTATAATTGCATTTTCATTTGCCACACAAACCATATTTCTTGGTTATAGAAAACCTTTTATTTTTTTTTATTTTTGTGCCTTGCATACATACTAATTTGTTCGACTTTGAACAACATGGGTTGATTCGATTGCTGCAGCTCTTCGTTAGAGACTGAGTGAGTTAAAACAATTTACGATCCCACTTTTGAGAAGAAGAATATAAGGAAAGATTACTCGGTTCAGTGGAAGGGTGAGTCAATGCAAGATGGGAAGAGAGATTGAATGGAAAAGAATGTCGCACAGAAAGAAACATTCCAGTTTGATTTCCATGCCTGCAGGAAAGATAGAAGATCGGGAATGCCGAAATTGAATAATATCTGTTTGTTTGTGATTCAAAGAAAAGTGCTTGAACTGCACTTTTTCCTTCAAATGGTAAACATCGAAAAAAACAGTGAATCGTAAATTCCACCTATTTACTACTACTAAGCATGGTCAATGTTATGAACATTATTAATCAAATGACTTTCGATGCTTAAAATATGCCAACAACGAACTTAGGCATGACTCATGCGGAAGAAGGTAGTTACAGATATCCGATGAACTTGACCATTTAAGCTGTAAATGGAATTCTCTTCTACAAAACTGGCATCAGATCCATCAAATCTCAGAAAACAGGGTATCTGTTGGAATGCTTAATAGAAAGAGTAGTTTATTTGGATTTGGCTACTTTGATGAACGTATTATTGCAGCATCGGTTGTCATACGCGCATGTTTCAAGAAAAGTGCAATCAGCTCAGTAATCTTCATCCGTTGAAGAAATAGATTCAACATGGCCACTAGATTTTAAATTTTTAAATGCAATTTTATATAGAAACTCCAGTTTTTCTATACTTTTTTTCATGTTCTGATATATCATACAATTTTTTACTAATTCAAAGTACATAAATTATAAATTTGAGACATCTAACTACTCATTTGCCAGTTTGTTTTCTTGGATGAGAAAAGTAAGATCAAAGTTTCAAGAGTTCTTGCTTCGCAGTAGGATTCAACGCCCAACAATGGAACATTAATTTTTATTCTTCCTCCCTGTGACCTAGCCCCTAGGGGAATCTATTACCCAAAAAAAAAATTGCATGATCAATTGTCCTGTTAGGCTATTGTGTCTTGACTGTAAGTATAGGCCTGCCAAACGGCAAGTATGTAATATTCTGTTCATTTGTAACTGACCAATTCAATCAAGAATAATGGTAAAAAAAAAAAATACAAAGGCAGATACATGAGCCCTTGGACCTGGACGATGAATGTACATACTAACGTTCAGGATTCTGAGTCCCCAATCCCATCAGCAGAAACCCTATGAAGCCGTATTATCCTGTATAATGGTCAACTGCAAAAACAAAGTTATAATTTTTGTGAGTGCAGTTTCAAAAATAAACCTAATAATACTAATAGTTAAAAAGGGAGGAGGGGTATGAAAAAAGAGCCTTAGGGGTGAGTGAGGAATAAGCTATTCTTTTTTTTTTTAAATTGCATTGACCAAAAAATGTTGAAGCCAATTAAGTTCAATTATCATCAGTAAAGAAATGGTACACCAAAAAATACAGATAATTTGTTAACTTTATGTGCAATTTGTGTCCCATTCAAATTATCTTAAAAAAGTTTGAAAAGACTTGAGACTATGTACATGAAACACTACACTGGCCTACATAAGAATCACTTAGCATGGCAAACCAGAGAAAATTAAGCCAAAATTTGTATGTAGAGATTGAAGAGGAGGAGCCCTGGAAAAAAAAAACAATTGAATATGACATTTGTGGTTCCTAACTAGGAAAATTTTCTAACGAAAAAAGATGGAAATTGGTGAACAACAAAAGCAATTGCAATTAGTTGTAAACAATTATAGCAACACTAACTAGTAACTACCACTTTGGAAAGTGGCATTCAAAAAAAGAGAAAAATAAACATGTAATCATGTACTTTATCTTCAATACCATTTGATTATACAGATGATAGTGTTTTTAGGCCAAGAAGAGTTGTTATCTACTATGAAGTTATAAACTTCAATATGCCTAACAGCATAGGAATCTGAAAGAAAAATAAAAAATATCTCATGCAAGATGAAATTTGCATTAGTGCATATGCCTAAGCTAAGTTTGGACTTGGCGCTCCCATTCTGCATAATGACAGATATGCCTGTCATGCATTGACACATTACAAAATATCAAGCCAACAAATGAACCATAACAATAACCTGACAATAAAAGGGGATAAGCTTTCCAATCTTCATCAGGAATGTGGCAGCAAATTAAATGGCTGTCTCTAAAGCCACAGAAAAGCAACCAACTTAAGCATGTGAGCAGAAAGCAACACAAGAAATTACTGCATCTCTGGCTATTGTTGGCAATTTCTATAAGCTGCTGTTGCTTGCTCTGAATTTGTGGAAATACACCCATGAACCAGGAGACTCAGTCTTTCAACTCAAATTAAAAGAAGATTTTAATTATAAATAATAAATTTAATCCCAAAATCATGAATGAAAAGACATAAATTTCAGCTGATATAAAACAATAATCAATAACATTGAAAATGATGCCACTTTCAATATCAAAAGAAGAAAGGGATTATGGGATTAACCAATTTAATCAATAGAATGTCAAGCATCCAGTTTATAAATCCTTTATATACACTTCATAAGTTATGAATTGTTATAAAAAGTCAAAGAATTAGTTTACATAACTCCAGTTATAATTTAGATTACATAAGCTCAAACAAAAATAGTTACTACCAAAAGTGCATAAGTTTACACTATAAAGAAAGAAACAAAGACAATTGAAGCACCTTATTCCTGACAAATGCAAGAAGATATGAAGCAAAAGGAGCATAGCCTAAAATTTAATTTTTGAATGTATAAAAAATATGGAAAATTAGTCTTGCATATAATTTAATAACAAATTGATCTCTAATTTGTAACTTAATGTCAAATTGATCATTAAAAATATAATTTACTATCAAATTGATCATTAAATATTATAATTTAATGATAAAATGATTTAACAAATATAAGAACATATCTAATTTGTCACACTTTTATATATTTAAAGACTAATTTTTTTTCATCTTTTAGGAATCAATTTATCACTATATTATACTTTGAAAGATAAATTTGATTTTTTTTTTAAAATTCCATCAGTGAAAAAAAGAAAAGAAGAAAAAAAGAAAAAAAACAAAAGAAATTAAAAAATTGCATGACTGCTATTGATGGCGCTGCAAGATCGGAAACACAGTATGCCACCATTGAAGGTGTGACTTCACGCTCTTTATCCAGGCTTTTTTGCCGAATAGGAATATTTTTTTATTTTTATTACCATTTGAGAGTAGAAATTAAATAAATTATCAAATGTGGTAAATCATAACAAGTTGTACTATTTCAGTTTAAAGAAAATTTTTAAAAAATAAAAGTCTTGACATAAGTTATGACTTTTAACACAAAAGTCGTAACACTTATTACGATTTAATTCTATTTGATAATTTATTTAAATTCTATCCCAAATGATAATAGAAATAAAAAATTATCCTTATTTGATAAAAAAGTTATTTATCCAAATAAAAGAAAAGGAAAAAAGTGAGAGGAAAAAACCAACCATTAATTGAAAGATACTTTATTGTTGGATGTTAAAAATATCACATCTTCAATTTTAAATCTATTTCCAAATCTAATATTAAAGATGTTTTATAATCAAGTTGATTCAATTTATATTAAAATATAATATACTTAACATAATTAAATCGTTTCATTAGTAAATTTAAAAAATATTAACAATTTATCATACTAGATTGTGAAAATAAGAAGTTTAAATTTACCCCCCAAAAAAATTGTTACATATATCGCGTATTAGGCTTAGGCTTATACATATAAACTAGTAAGTAACCCATGCTGATGTACATGTCGCTCCGTTATATTTTTATAAATTAATTTTAATTTTTATCTCTATCATAAATAAAAATATTTTTATTTATGATTATTGATAAAGTAATTTAAATTAATTAACTTTGGTTGTCTTATAACAAAGAATCAAATTATTATTTTCTAATAAATATATTAACTAAATATTATTATGCTGGTTATCGTAATAATTGAATTAAATAAAAAGAGTTTAAAAATATCAAATCTTTTTTAAATTTAAATAATAAAAATATAAATATTTTGATTTTTTTTAAATGTCACCATTTCATTTTTTGGTTATTTGTCCATTATTTTATATGATGAAAATTTAAAAGTAAATAATATATTTAATAAAAATAAATATTGTTGATTGTTTGATATGTAGTTAAATATTTTTTTTTTAAAAAAATTCCTGTGACGGTTCACTCATGATAGTCCAGAGAATAATTATTTCCCGTAAATGATAATTATAATTTATATCATAAAAAGATGAAATTAAAACTAATTTACATTATAATATAGTGAGTAAGTAATTTAAAATTTTCTTGCAACAAAAAATATTTTTATAAATTAATTTTAATTTTTATGTCTATCATAACTAAAAATATTTTTATTTATGATATTATTGATAAAATAATTTAAATTAATTAACTTTGGTTGTCCTATAACAAAGAATTGACCTATTATTTTCTAATAAATTTATTAACTAAATGGTATTATGTTGATTACCGTAACATTTGAATTAAATAAAAAGAGTTTAAAATTTTCAAATCTTGATTAAATTTAAATAATAAAACTATAAATATTTTGATTTTTTTAAAATGTCACCATTTCATTTTCCAGTTATTTATCCATTATTTTATATGATAAAAATTTAAAAATAAATATTGTTGATTGTTTGATATATAACTGTGTTAAATACTTTAAAAAAAATTGTAACAATTCACTCATGATGACCTAGAGAATAATTATTTCCCTTAAATGATAATTGTAGTTTCTATCATAAAAAGATGAAATTAAAATTAATTTATATTATCATATAGTGAGTATGTAATTTAAGATTTTCTTGCAACAAAAATTATTTTTATAAATTAATTTTAATTTTTATGTCTATCATAACTAAAAATATTTTTATTTATGATATTATTGATAAAGTAATTTAAATTAATTAACATTGGTTGTCCTATAACAAATAATTAACCTATTATTTTCGAATAAATCTATTAACTAAATGGTATTATGCTGATTATCGTAATAATTGAATTAAATAAAAAGAGTTTAAAATTTTCAAATCTTAATTAAATTTAAATAATAAAACAATAAATATTTTATTTTTTAAAATGTCACCATTTCATTTTTCTTTTATTTATCCATTATTTTTTATTATGAAAATTTAAAAACAAATAATATATTTAATAAAAATAAATATTGTTGATTGTTTAATATGTAATTGTGTTAAATACTTTTTTAAAAAACAATTTCGTGATCGTTCACTCATGATGGCCCAGAGAATAATTATTTTCCGTAAATGATAATTGTAGTTTCTATCATAAAAATATGAAATTAAAATTAATTTACATTATAATATAGTGAGTAAGTAATTTAAAACTTTCTTGCAACAAAAATCATTTTTATAAATTAATTTTAATTTTTATGTCTATCATAACTAAAAAT
>CM023960.1:27315328-27330750 GCA_013407115.1 Glycine latifolia | reverse complement strand
TTTAAAGTCGAATAAAAAAAAGTAGAATTTTAAAGTTATAAATATTTTTACGACTTTAATTAAAAATATAAAAAAATAAAATTTGTTATGACTTTAAAATAGTAAATTTTATTAAATAACTACAAGAAGTTGTGAAGTATTTTATTAAAAAAATAGAAATTGTAACAGAAATTATAATTTTTAACTCAAAAATCGTAATATTTATTACGATTTATCTCCAATATGATCATTTATTTAAAATCTACCTCTAAAAGGTAATAATAATAATAATAAATCTACGGTAAAATAGCCGTTTGTAGCTTTGTGCGGAACTTAAACCCGACTCATTACTGGCGGATCACACTGCATAAAATATTTTTATAAAAACATATAATAGGTTTGATTGTTTTACTCCTAAAGCCTATAACCATTTGTTAGTAGTTAAAGAAAGCAAATATTTATTTTATTAGTTAGAAAAATAAAAACAAGAACAAGAAAATACTACAATCTACAGTAGTAAACAAGACTCCCACAGGGCCACGGACCACAGCGTTACCTAAACAAGAAGTCCTACATAAGTTGAGGAGGACATGAATCCCATGTGATTAGAGTATCCTGAGTTTATAGGCCTCTTTTTGTAACCAGTTCCTTTACCTAAAGACATGACCTGAACGGCAGTTGCCAAAGTTTATTAAAAAAATTGACAATAAATTAAATTTAAAGGTCTTTTACTTATAGCTTCATTTATTTAACTCATTCATGATGATTGTGAGAGTTTATTTAATAATAATTTTTTTAATATATATATATATATATCTCACAATTGCACATGTTAATTAAATACTTAAGTTAAACCTTCATTGTTGGCTTCTTAAAATGTGAATATGAAGATTCTGATTTTGCGAATGTTGGGCCCTTGATTGAATAATTCAATTTTCTTCAGCTATCCGATAATGATAGATTTTACAACGACGGACAACGATATTAATTAGACGAATTGAATTGTATGAAAGTTAATCCAATATAAATTTGTGTCACTTTGTGGCAAAAGATAAGGTTGTCCTTTACTTTTGAATATTTCAAAGCTCAATATCTTAATTTTAATTAAGTGAAAATAAACATGGCGATAACTGGTGACATGGTTAATGATGGTGGGCAGAACAAGATGCACGGGTTAGAAGGGAAAAAAAATCTTATAATTTTGGTGACATCATGTGAGAATCATGAGAGAAGAAAAACTTAGTTTTTTATTTAAAAATAATAAATAATCACGGTAAATTGAAGGATAAACTATCTTATGGATAGTATACCACAGTACTGATCATATATTCACATGTTTGGTTTATTTTATTTATATTTTTTTACTTAAAAGCTATTTTTAAGTTAAAGCTACAAATAAGAACTTAAATAAAAAAAATTGAATATAAGTAATTATGTTTTATTCATACATACTTTGATTATAAAAATGTTTTTTTAGTTAATATATTTTTATTAATTTTTGCTATATTTAAATTTTATTATCTTTTTTATTTAATATATATTTTTTAGTAATGTTAACATTTTTACATGAATTTAAATGTTGTTATTAATATTAATTTATAATATATGAAATAAAATTTTATTATTTTTTAATTTTGTTAATTAATTCTTACAATTACCATTAAGTTATAACATGATTTTTTTTAACTTAACTAAAACACTAACAATATATTAGTTATAACATGATTTGTTTTAATTAACTAAAACTGTAATAATATATGATTTTTGTAATTAACTAAAATCCTAACAATATATAATTTTTTTAATTAACTAAAACCCTTTTTTACAATTAATTTTTTTTTTTTGCAAAACCCTCAAAACACCACTTTAAAGTCGTGAAGTGTCCCACGATTTCTACATATTTGTGTGCTATTTTTACAAATGAGTAAAATATTAATTAATGCACAAAGTCCATATAATAATAGAACACTATGAATAAAATAATACAATTAACATGCACCGTGAATTATAGAGCATGCCCAATAAAATCATACCACATGCACCTAGCTTCATAAAATAATAGCACATGCACTAAAAAAATATTAAATTAAAAAAGGAGTTATACAACTTAAAAGTCCTATACACAGAAAATAAAAATAAAAAAGTTACACGACCTTAAAATCATAAACCCAAAAAAGAAAAAAAAAAGACTCACACAATTTTAAAGTGGTATAAAAAAAGGAGTCACTACTTATCAATACTTTACAACTTCAATTAAAAATGTAAAAAGAAGTAAAATTTACTATAACTTTAAAATCATAAATTAAAAAAATTACATTAAAATCATAAAGATATTACTGACATCAGTTAAAAAAATAGAAATCGTAATAAGAATCACTACTTCTAATTCAGAAATCATACGGCTTACTTTGTTAATTTATTTAAATTCTACCCCATGATAATAAAATTAAAAATGTTTCTTTTTGTTAAAAAAGAGCCCGACAACCTCATGAATTGCAACCATCACATTAACTTATCGCTGTATTTAAAACGTGGTTCTTGCATGCACTATATATCTTATATTATTTATTTATACCGTTTAATAATGACTTAAATCATGATTAAATTGCTTATTAAACTAGTAATATTACAATCGATCGATGCACTTGAAGTAAATTATTAGTTCCGATATAATTTATAAACATTGTTAGAATAAAAGTATCGCTGACCTCTGTACAAATAATGTAAGATATATAAAAGAAAAAAGAAAAAGAAAAGGTAATGGTGAAGGCCGGACTACGTACACCCATGGAATTTATCTACCCTATCCGTTGCATCCACAAACTTAACGCTGTACAGTACCACAATTAATTCAAATCTTCTTTTAAAACCTTGAATTAAAAAAAAAGTATAGTAGCAAATATTACAATCAGTAAATTGGGAATAGATTATATTAGCTCTGCAGTAAAAAAAGAAGAAGATTATATTAGTAGCTGTAATATAATTTATAAACTGATGATAAAATTTTGGCTGAGCTCACTGTAAGTAAAAAACAAATTATCGGTAAAAATTATGTAAGTTATAGGGATAAAAAAAAGGGCAAATAGTCATTTTTGTTCCTGAATGTGTAGAGTACAAATTCATCTTTGAAATATGAAAATTCAAATTTTTGTTCCTAAAAGTGAAAAAAATGTGACAAATTTATCTCTCCGTTAACTTTCGTCAGTTACCGTTAATTGAAAAAGTCTATGTGACACATTCAGATACGAATTTATCTACACTTTACACTTTCATGGATGAATTTGTCAACTCTCTACAAAAAATATAATTTAATCTTTATATTATTCTTTTTTTAATCATTACAAGCATAAAATTATAATAAACATTTAAAAATTAGAAAAGCGAACATAAGTTAAAACAAACATAATAATAAACATAATATTTTGATTAATAAACATAATTTATTTGTTATCCTGAAATTTCTGTTATAACATTAGGTAATGACAAAATCCAGTTGTGTCATAATTTTTTATAAGAATTAACTTAATAGATATACATTGTTGTTTGAGTCTCATATTTTGAGTAAGTTACTATTACACTAAAAATTTCAAAACAAAAATATGATATAATACCTTACCCAAAATATGATACTCAAACAAATTAAAATGCATAGTCATTAAATTAATCCTTATTAAAAAAATGAGATTCAATTTGATTTTGTTATTATCTAATGTTATTATAATAAAAATTTCAAAGCAAAAAATAAATTATGCTTATTAATCAATATTATATTCATTATTATATTTGTTTTAACTTATATTTGTTTTCCTAATTTTTAAGTGTTTATTATAATTTTATGTTTGCAATGATTAAAAAATGGAGAATATGAAGATTAAATTATATTTTGGGGAGAGAACAAACAAATTCGTCCCTAAATATGACTTATAGATTCTTTCAATTAATGGTAATAAATGAAAGTTAACTGATAGATAGATTGGTCGCACTTTGGTTATTATGAAGACAAAATTTGAAGTTTAATCTTTCGGAAACGAATTTATTAACATTTTACATGTTTAGGACAAAAATGATTATTTATCAAAAAAAAATTGTAATGATGTATATATACGTGGCAGAATGACGACGTGCATGCCAGGCACATAATTAACTTTCCTTTATTTCCGTTGAGTGTGACAATCGACATCATTAATTAACCATTAATTAATACGGAAGGTACTGCATCAACAACCCCTAATTAATTTACTTGCTATAAATAGGGGAAGGTTTTGCAATGAGTTTGCATCAATTAAACATATATCATCAATTAATTAGCATGGCTTTATGGAACACAACGATTACAGTGTCTTTCCGCTTTCACAAGTTTGGTGATGACCAAAAGGATCTGATCTTCCAAGGTGATGCCACGTCTTCTTCCAGCAGTAACTTACAACTCACAAAGTTAGATGGTGGAGGAAACCCATTGAGTAACAGTGTGGGGAGAGTGTTATACTCTGCTCCATTGCAGCTTTGGGAAAGCTCTACACGGGTCGCAAGCTTTGAAACCAACTTCACCTTTTCCATCTCATCAGCCTCTATTGATCCAGCTGATGGCCTTGCCTTCTTCATTGCACCATATGACTCTCAAATCCCTCCTAACTCTGCTGGGAGCAACCTTGGACTCTTCCCATCAAACCAAGTTGTTGCTGTCGAATTTGACACCTACCCTAATCGTGATAAGGGGGATCCAGATTATAGACACATTGGAATCAATGTCAACTCTATTGTCTCCAAGGCAACTGCTAGGTGGGAGTGGCTTAATGACAAAATAGTCACTGCACACATCAGCTATAACTCTGCCTCTAAGAGACTCACTGTTTCTGCTTTCTATCCTGGCACTCAAGCTGTGACACTCTCCCATGATATTGAGCTCAACACAGTGCTTCCTGAATGGGTTAGGGTTGGATTCTCTGCTTCAACTGGACAGCAGAAACAAGCAAATACCATTCACTCATGGTCTTTTACCTTCAACAACACTATCGGATGATTCTGGTCAATCACTTTCCATCTTAATTAATCTCATCTAGCTATGTTATGTTGTGTTGTGTGCCAATAATAAGGACAAGAAAGGAGTACTAGAGTACGTACTACCTAGTCCGCTACTGCTTAATTATGTACGTGTATGTTATTTCACTTTTATAAGTAATGAATATGAATATTATGTTATTAAGAGTACAATATCCAACAATATCAGGAACAAAATAAGAGTCACATGACAATGCAATTTAAACAATAGGATTTATATACATTTCAGAGAAAGAATAAGAACTTTTCAATGAATATGCTAAATGGTCCAAAGGCATTTATGAAGCATGACTTCAATTCAATGTGTATTTAGGTTCACATTAAATTCTCTAAAATCGTGTTAAAATATTAATTAACGTGATTTCAAATTAATTTTCATATATTTGATTTCAGGTTAAAAAAATTGATTTTGAATTAAAATAATTTTAAATAATTTTTGTGCTAGATAAAAAAATTATGTTAAACTTTACTAAATATCTTGCTTTTATAATATCTAAACATAAATTATAGTATTTCAGAATCATGGAAAGTTGGATAGGGAAGAAATTTTTAGTTTACTGGAAATGTTAAATTACGGATTTTGTTTTTCATGTTTAATATCAATTTTATAAATGTAACATTCATGAGAAAAAGGCTTCACATGAATGTTTTTTAACGAGTTTTCCACAAAAAAATTTCATAAGAATAGGTATGAATCTTTTTTTTCAAGTTAAACTTTTTTATTATAGTAAAAATATTATATTACTCTTATCAGATTAATTATTATAGTAAATAATTAAAGTAATAGATAAAAATATCATGTGATTTTTGGAAAACTTATCTAAATATTACCAAAAATATTTATGATCAACCAAACATATTTTATTCATTCTCATGTATCATAATTCTTAGGATTTATGATTTTCAAACGTAAAAAAATTTATCCCCTATTAAACGTCCAATTTTAATTAAAATTAATTTAATTTTAAATCAATTTTGTGAACTTTCATTCAAATCCACATTAAATCCCTCTACGACTCAGATAATGGTTTTACTTAAATTCCATCATGGTTTGCTAAGTTGAAGAGCCTTACTCATGCAGTTGCATCTTCAATTAAATAAACTAACTTCAATTCATCATTTATAAATATAAAAAAATATCTATCATCTAAAAACCTTATATTTATCAGGAAACAAGTTTCGAGGAAAAGCATTTGGATACAACATATATAATCTAGAGGAACTGCATTTTAAGCTATAATTAATGAATTGGAGATGGCTTGCCAATTTAGTTAGGACAACTGGAAAATCTAAAATACATTGATTTCAAAAGTTCAATCTATCTAGGAAAAATATCAATGTCGTCGCATCTACGTCTATCTAACAATAAGTTGGATGGAGATGCTTCCTCAAAGTCTAGGGAAACTTGTAAAACTACTTTCTCGAATATATTTCAAACAATTATTTTAATGGCCCCATTTCTTAAATTAAAGTCTCTAACTCTCTATCAACATATAAATCTACTTCACTGATCTTTCTGTAAATATATAGTTATATAAATAAAACTTAGCGATGATCCATTAACAAGTAATATAATGTACTACGTACACATTATATACTTTCATGATTATAATATAATTTTGAATTAAATGAATATATAATATAATGTACTACACATATTATATAAAAAAAACTTTCAATCTATGGGAAAAGAATGGTCATAAATTACGCTCCAGTTATGGTATTTGAATCCTTGCAATTAATAACCAAATGAGTGGTTCGCTGCCAAAAATATTGGCTCTATAAACTTAAGACACAACACAAACCAATCAAAATCAATATGTCCAACTTAGACCAAGTCAGTTGCACAGTTCAGGCACACTCCTAAATCCTAATAGTGTTTTGCACAAGCTAGGAAACGGACCATTAATATAAAAATACTTGTACGGTTTGCATAGACTGAAATAGAACCTAATTTGTACGGTTTGAAGTACAACACCGAAGCTATACGCCTGTCTGCCACACAAATCTTCTTCCAGCCGCAATACCATTTTCCGTACAAAACTTAACATCGACACCATAAGTATTTACCCTCGAATTTAAAATCTGTAAAAATATTGCCTGTGAATTTTTCTGCAGATTTAAAATCCAAAGAAAAATTACCAGCAAAATTTTCTGTAGATTTTAAATTCATCAGAAAATCCCCCGTGGATGTAAAATCTATAGCACTGTTTACCGTGAAAATCTGAACAAAATTTCCCCAAAAATATCAATTTTCCACAGAAAGATCGTTGGAACAAAATTACTATATATATATTTGTTGTAGAATTTTTTTGCAGAAAACTAATTATCTATGATAGTGTTATCTGAGAAATGAGAATCAAAATCCACGATAAACTTGTTTCTATAGAATTTAAAATAAAATGTGCAGGAAAGTCTTGCATATAAAAATTATGTAAGATTAAAAAAAAAAAAACTATAATGATGTACTTGGAAGAAGGACCACATACGTGCCCACCACATAATTCACTATTCTTCATTTCAGTTGTGTGAAGAGAGGGTGCCCCAATCACAATTTTGCGTCCTTAGTTTACAATAAATAGGAAAAGGTTGTCATCATATATTTCAAATTCTTCCCCCTTCTTTTAATATTTTACATTTTTACTATACAGATACTAAGCTGCAAATTGTTTATATGATTTATGAATAATGACAAGTTTTCTTGGTTCAAATGACTATTCTGAGTGGAATGATATCTATGCCTTCTGCTCATGCTTGTAAATTGTACCAGGCAGGAGTGTGTAGAAGTAGAAGGCAAAAATAAAATGGTATAGTGCAAATCCTTCTGATTGAAGAATGAGTGAAGACAAAAAATGGTTTTCAAATCATTCTTCTGAGTTCTCAGAGATAGATAACTCAAACACAAGATTCTTTGATGAGCAAAACATTTTTGTTAATCATTTATTGAATCATTTGGTTAGTTTGGCTGTACACATGGTCAACAATGAGACCGAAGTCTACCAAATTTTATGACTGTTCTACCCTTAAAGTCTGCAACCATTTTGCTAGTTACTAATTTTTTTTCGTACGTAAATTACTGAAAATAAGAAGAAAAAAACAAAAACTCACGACTGTTTCAATAATTTGTATGTCCTCTGCATCTTTGTGCAACAAGTGCCACCTCAACAAATTGTACTTACTGACATTATGCTCAACATGTGAGCAAATACTGAGAACCCCATAATAGTTGGAGACTAGCTAGTGATTAAGTGATATAACTACTAGCGAAGATTGATAAATTCTGTGTGGTGATAAAAAATATCATGAGTACAAGACTGAATAAAGATAAAGGGTGGGAGGGGGAATAAAGGGTTTTATGTGAAACAATGGAGTGAATCGTAATCATCGAAAAAAAGAGTGAATCGTAAATTCCACCTGCTTACTACTACTAAGCATGGTCAATCTTATGAACATTATGAGTCAAATGACTTTCGATGCTTAAAATATGCCAACAACGAACTTAGGCATGACTCATGCGGAAGAAGGTAGTCACAGATATCCGATGAACTTGACCATTTCAGCTGTGAATGGAATTCTCTTCTACAAAACTGGCATCAGATCCATCAAATCTCAGAAAACAGGGTATCTGTTGGAATGCTTGATAGAAAGAGAAATTTATTTGGATTTGGCAACTTTGATGAACGTATTATTGCAGCATCGGTTGTCATACGCGCATGTTTCCAGAAAAGTGCAATCAGCTCAGTAATCTTCATCCGTTGAAGAAATAGATTCAACATGGCCACTAGATTTTTAAATTTTTAAATGCAGTTTTATATAGAAACTCCAGTTTTTCTATACTTTTTTTCATGTTCTCATATATCATGCAATTTTTTACTAATTCAAAGTACATAAATTATAAATTTGAGACATCTAACTACTCATTTGCCAGTGTGTTTTCTTGGACGAGAAAAATAAGATCAAAGTTTCAAGAGTTCTTGCTTCGCAGTAGGGTTCCACACCCAACTATGAAACACTGAATTTTTATTCTTCCTCCCTGGGTCCTAGCCCCTAGGGAAATCTAGTACCCAAAATAAATTGCATGATCAATTGTCCTGTTAGGCTATTTTATCTTGACTGTAAGTATAGGCATGCCAAACGGTAAGTATGTAATATTCTGTTCATTTGTAACTGACCAATTCAATCAAGAATAATGGTAAAAAAAATACAAAGGCAGATACATGAGCCCCTGGACCTGGACGATGAATGTACGTACTAATGTTCAGGATTCTGAGTCGCCAATCCCATCAGCAGAAAAAATGAATAACCTCAATCCTATGAAGCCGTATTACCCTGTATAATGTTTAAATGCAAGAACAAAGTTATAATTTTTGTGAGTGCAGTTTCAAAAATAAACCTAATAATACTAATAGTTAAAAAGGGAGGGGTATGAAAAAAGAGCCTTAGGGGTGAGTGAGGAATAAGCTATTCTTTTTTTAATAGTGTGTTGACCAAAAGATGTTGAAGTTAATTAAGTTCAATTCTCACCAGTAAAAAAGTGGTACACCCAAAAGTACAGATAATTCGCCAGCTATATGTGCAATTTGTGTCCCATTCAAATTATCTTTAAAAAGTTTGGAAAGACTTGATTGAGACTATGTACATGAAACACTGCACTAAAGTGGCCTACTTAAGAATCACTTAGCATGGCAAACCAGGAAAATTAAGCCAAAAGTTGCATGTAGGAGATTGAAGAGGAGGAGCCCTTGGAAAAAAACAATTGAATCTGACATTTGTGATTCCTAAAAAAGGATGGAAATTGGTGAACAACAAAAGCAATTGCAATTAGTTGTCAACAATTATAGCAACACTAACTAGTAACTACCACTTTGGAAAGTGGCATTCAAAAAAGGAGAAAAATAAACATGTAATCATGTACTTTATCTTCAATGCCATATGTTTATACAGATGATAGTGTTTTTAGGCCAAGAAGAGTTGTTATCTACTATGAAGTTATAAAGTTCAATATGCCTAACAGCATAGGAATCTGCAAGAAAAATAAAATATCTCATGCAAGGTGAAATTTGCTATAGTGCATAGCATCCTAAGCTAACTGTTTGGACCTGGCGCTCCCATTCTGCATAATGACAGATATGCCTGTCATGCATGAACACAGTACAAAATATCAAGCCAACAAAATGAACCATAACAATAACCTGACAATAAAAGGGGATAAGCTTTCCAATCTTCATCAGGAATGTGGCAGCAAATTAAATGGCTGTCTCTAAAGCCACAGAAAAGCAACCAACTTAAGCATGTGAGCAGAAAGCAACACAATAAATTACTGCAACTCTGGCTATTGTTCGCAATTTCTATAAGCTGCTGTTCCTTACTCTGAATTTGTGGAAATACACCAATGAACCAGGAGACTCAGTCTTTCAACTCAAATTAAAAGAAGATTTTAATTATAAATAATAAATTTAATCCCAAAATCATGAATGAAAAGACATAAATTTCAGCTTATATAAAACAATAATCAATAACATTGAAAATGATGCCACTTTCAATATCAAAAGAAGAAAGGGATTATGGGATTAACCAATTTAATCAATAGAATGTCAAGCATCCAGTTTATAAATCCTTTATATACACTTCATAAGTTATGAATTGTTATAGCAAAAGCCAAAGAATTAGTTTACATAACTCCAGTTATAATTTAGATTACATAAGCTCAAACAAAAAATAGTTACTACCAAAAGTGCATAATTTTACACTATAAAGAAAGAAACAAAGACAATTGAAGCACCTTATTCCTGACAAATGCAAGCAGATATGAAGCAAAAGGAGCATAGCCTAAAATAATTGACAAAAAATATCAATTGTATATTATGAAAAAATGAGCATACAGGTTCACATGTCAGTTACTGAGAGTAGAAATAAGTGAAGAAAGAAATGAATATTTAGGGGGGGACTACATACTTCATTTCTCCAGCCTCTAATCAGCTGAACAAACAACAGGTCATTGGTCTCAGTTGACCAGATCAAAAGTTGATGCCTATAAGTTAATAGATACTAAGCCTTATGTCCTTTGAATCTTGAATGTATGTCGGCATACTTCCCTTTCTCTGTCATCTGTCTTATCACTTCATGAGCATCGGCAGTCTTTCCTGCTTTCCTCAAACAACTCGCTAATGTATTATAGACAACAGAATTTGGACTACAACCTTTGGTCTCCATTTCCTTAAGCATTGAGCACGCTTCATCAAATTTTCCTGCCATACATAATCCCCGAATTATTGAATTGTATGTAAAATCATTTGGAACTTGTTCTCTAGAAATCATATCTTGATACATTTCCAGTGCTTTCTCAATCTCACCAGCCACTACATATCCTGTAATCATTACAGTGTAAGCCACCACATCTGGCATGCATCCATTCACTATCATTTCATCAAAAAAATATTTGCAAGCATCCAGATTCCCAGCTCTGCTGAGTCCATCTATCAATGTAGTGAAATGAAGCACAGTTGGTTCTATACCCATTTCTCTCATGTGATTTAAAAGATTGAGAGCTGCAAGCGGTTTGTCCCCCTTGCCGAGAACATGAAGAAGAATATTGAAGGTGTGGAAATCTGGAGAAAATCCATTTCTACCCATCTCATCAAGCAGTCTGTGAAACTGATCCAACTTTCCTAGTCTGTACTTGGCATACATGACAATATTATAAGTTAAAATATCTGAAGGAAATCCATCAAGCAACATCTGTTGATAAACCCACTCAATCAACTTGTACTGGTTTAAAACAAGAAGACCACGCAGGATTGCATTGTAGGAGTGCTTAAAAGGCCTGAAGTTAAACGCCTTTGATTTTATGAACCTCTCCACTAAATTCTTAGCCAATCCTGCCTCACCACAAGTACGGATCAATATGTTATTTGATTTTATATTAGGAAATTGATTATAAAATTAAAATTAATTTTAAATAAACTTTTACATATTTAATCTCATACAGGAGAATATTTAAGAATTGATTGTAAGTCTAAATTTTTTAAATTTTAACAACTTTAAATAATTTTATTTTAAATAAAATAAATAAATATAAAACTATATTAAATATTTAAAGAATTTTTTTATTTTTGATATTAATTTTATCTCAATTAAAATTATGTCTAATAAAAATTGCTTATGATCTAAATAAGAACAAATTTTTTTAAGATTAAAGCATTCATGTTTTTATAATTTAATGTTAAATTGATTATAAAAAATATAATTTATTGTCAATTAATTTTTAAACATTATAACTTTAAAATAAAATGGTCTTATAAATTTAATTGCAAGACTTATATGTTGTATTTTTTATATATTTAAAGATTAAATTTTTATTTTTATTTTTTAGGAACCAATTTATTAACCTATCACATTTTTAAATATCAATTTCACTATTTATCATTTTTTGTTCTTTTTACCGTAGAAAACTGAGTGATTCTTATTAGCCAAAAATAATCTTTGGGCAACCATGACTGCGGACTCCAACGATGCGTTCCTTGTGCCTTTGACTGTGTTCCCTAGGATATGTTTGATTTAGAGGAGAAAAATAAAAGAGAATTTTTTGAATTAAAGTAGAATATAAAAAATATAGATTCCATTAAATTAAATACAAAATTTATTTTAAATATATTTTTCTTTACTTTAAAAGAAACACATTTTTATTGAACTTTGGAGTTGTGTTTCTAGTGGCTAGATTTTCGTATGAGGGTATTTTTTTTAATTATCATTTAGGGATAGATTTTAAATAAATTACTGATTGAAAGTAAATGGTAATAAGTGTTATGACTTATGAGTTAGAAAAATTTTATTATTACTTTTTTTTTAAATTAGGAGTTATAAATTGTATTCCTTTAAGACTTTAGTGTAATTTTTTTAAAAAAATTTACTACATTAAAGTTGTAACAAATTTTGCTTTTTTTGACATTTCTAATTGAAGTCCTACTTTTTTTTTGGATATAGTATTTAAAGTCTTGATACATTTTTTTTCGTTTTTGGTTTATGATTTTAAAGTCGTGTAACCATTTTTTTTGTTTTTTGGGTATATGACTTTTAAGTATGTGACCTTTTTTTAATTTAATATTATTTATAACTTTAGTTTAGTTTAATTTTTTTTTAAAATTTAAGAATTAGTTTAATTTAATTATTTAAAAATAAAAGTAATTTAATTTTTGTAGTTTGATTTAATATTTTGTATGTATTTTTTTATGATTTTATTTAATATTTTATTAATTTTTGTTATATTTATTTTTTACTATATTTAATTTAATGTACTTTTTATATTTTTTTAAGTAATGTTAAGATTTGTATTTTAAATGACTTAAATTTAGATAAAAATATTTTGTTATTAATATTAACTTATAATATATGAAATAAGATTTTATTATTTTTTATTTTGTTAATTAATTCTTACAATTATCATTAATTTAATTAATAATTTGATATAGTAATATTAATTAATTTTATGTTAACATTTATTTAATATATTTACTCAATTCTTTTATTCAGCGCATGTTCTATTATTTTATGAAGCTTGGTGCTTGTGCTATTATTTTATTGTGCATGTTCTATTATTATTCACGGTGCATGTTCTATTATACTTGGTGCATGTTAATTGTATTATTTTATTTATGGTGTTCTATTATTATAGTGACTTGGTGCTAGTGTTTTAAAAGTTGAACGACCCGACCGGTCAGATTAGGATCTAGTGACTGGAACGAGTTGAGTCTGTCAATGAATCGACCATGCTTTTAATCCGGTGTGATCCGACTGGGTTCATGATTCAACCGCTGATTCGACGAATCGAACCGGGTTGCTATTTAAAAAAAACCTCTTTTGGAACAACGTTGTCTTCTCCCTCCGAGCACTCTCTTTGTGGTTTGGTTTTCGCTCGAGGGCGTAGGGTTTTGTCTGTTCATCATCGCCGCAGTGTCATTGGTGGTGGTGTTTGCCTGTTCACGACGCGGAATGTAACGCCCCGTATGCATCCGGTGCATTAACATTGATTTATGGTCATTAAGCGCAGCAATTATCACAGATAATTAATTCGAAAGCGATAAACAAAATGACGTCATCAACCATCATTAACAACACCCACTGTACATCATATATGATGAAGTATCAAAATATACATCATCTGTACACAAATGTACATATAATCCCCTCAGGGTACAAAACCACAAAACAATAGGCATAAATAACAAAAGAATGGAGCCAACATGCTCTCATCAACTATGCGTAGGGTTTATATACAATCTATTCCTGCATGGGCCGCTTGCCCTGGGATCTCTCAGTTTCTCCCTGCGTCTCACCTGCAAACATAATCCCCACACACGGGGTGAAATAAAAATCTCAGTAAACTCAGGGTCCTTGGAGGTCTTTCCTCCCCCTGGTTCACTTCTACATGCATAATATATCAAAATTTACATTTCATAAGCTAGCCCTCATGGCTCTCAAACCATATCATCAGGCTGATACAATATATATACACAAGTATCAAGGGATTCTCATCACCCTGTTAAAAGATCCATCAGCATCACATGGCCATCACAACTCACAAAATATCTCATCACACAGAAACAAAATGTATATATATATATATAACTTAAGGGATAATCATCCCTACTCAGCCATCACGGCCTTCATTAGCAAACAGCATATCATATAGATATCCCTATTCAGATACAACAACATATATATAGAGATATAGATATAGATATATCATATTCCTTGAGAACGTTCATCTGCAGTCAGGTACCTTCTCTAAGGATTTAACCACACATATATCTATGTTATACTTCCTGAGAAAAGCTCATTTGCAATCAGGTACTTTATCTCAAAACACCCTCGGACATATATGGCACTTCCAAGAGATGCTCATCTGCAATCAGGCGCATACTCTCAGGTTTTATCACACATTACTTATTGACCACTTAGAATTGTTCCATATAACTTTGGCTCTAAGGGAAGTCCATATCTAATCCATTCTACTGGCCAGAGAATTCTCTACAAACACAAGATACTATCACCGCATATACCTCATAGAGGTTCTCACTAACACAGTACATTATCCTAGTGTATATCTCATTCAACATTATCTCAATTGCCCACAATATATCATTTACTCAGATGTCTACACATATATGCATCATATACATACCTCAATCACAATCAGGAACATTCAATTCCAATATTCATGCAACATGTTATTCAATAACCAATACTCCCTCGAAGTATGGTGGAACACAAAGGAAGGGAATCACTCCCAAGAACAAGGAGCTTACCTGCTCTCAGCACTGTACCGGCTCTCCCGGATCTGTGGTCACCACCACCAGTGATGTCAGAATCATGCCCTACACAAGAGC
>CM023960.1:27218546-27300328 GCA_013407115.1 Glycine latifolia | reverse complement strand
TGAAGCAAAAGGAGCATAGCCTAAAATAATTGACAAAAAATATCAATCATATATTATGAAAAAATGAGCATACAGGTTCACATGTCAGTTACTGAGAGTAGAAATAAGTGAAGAAAGAAATGTATATTTAGGAAGGGGGAGGGGGGGGGGGTTAGGGGGGTCGGCAAACTTCATTTCTCCAGCTTCTAATCAGTTGAACAAACAGCAGGTCATTGGTCTCAGTTAACCAGATCAAAAGTTGATGCCTATAAGTTAATAGATACTAAGCCTTATGCCCTTTGAATCTTGAATGTATGTCGGCATACTTCCCTTTCTCCGTCATCTGTCTTATCACTTCATGAGCATCGGCAGTCTTTCCAGCTTTCCTCAAACAACTCGCTAATGTATTATAGACAACAGAATTTGGACTACAACCTTTGGTCTCCATTTCCTTGAGCATTGAGCCCGCTTCATCAAATTTTCCCGCCATACATAATCCCCGAATTATTGAATTGTATGTAAAAACATTTGGAACTTGTTCTCTAGAAATCATATCTTGATACATTTCCAGTGCTTTCTCAATCTCACCAGCCACTACATATCCTGTTATCATTACAGTGTAAGCCACCACATCTGGCATGCATCCATTCACTATCATTTCATCAAAAAAATATTTGCAAGCATCCAGATTCCCAGCTCTGCTGAGTCCATCTATCAATGTAGTGAAATGAAGCACAGTTGGTTCTATACCCATTTCTCTCATGTGATTTAAAAGATTGAGAGCTGCAAGCGGTTTGTCCCCCTTGCCGAGAACATGAAGAAGAATATTGAAGGTGTGGAAATCTGGAGAAAATCCATTTCTACCCATCTCATCAAGCAGTCTGTGAAACTGATCCAACTTTCCTAGTCTGTACTTGGCATACATGACAATATTATAAGTTAAAATATCTGAAGGAAATCCATCAAGCAACATCTGTTGATAAACCCACTCAATCAACTTGTACTGGTTTAAAACAAGAAGACCATGCAGGATTGCATTGTAGGAGTGCTTAAAAGGCCTGAAGTTAAACGTCTTTGATTTTATGAACCTCTCCACCAAATTCTTAGCCAATCCTGCCTCACCACAAGTACGGACCAATATATTGAAAGTACGAGCAGTAGCTGGAAGCCCTTTCTCAATCATCTCATCAACCAACCTCCACAATGCCTTAAACTCCTCGCACTCAGCATATATGCTCATAACTAGGTGATACGCATTCACAGTGTGCTGGTAACCCTCTTGCTGACTGCACCACACAAAAAACTTATATGCCAGCTTTGCACACCTGGTCTTATTCTCACAATTTATGTTCTTCAAAATTCCAAAGAGAACCTCCCTCACAAGAAGCCCTGATGGCCTTACACGCAACTCACCTAAAACCAACCTCGCATCGAGACCGGGACCGTCTTGCCGGAGAACCTCAAGGACCCTCTTAGCATCTAACTTAACAGTTTCTAAGAATCCTTTTCTAAGTGAGAATTGCTTTTGCTTAAAACCCCAATCCTCGTTCAAATGGAGCCTTTCATCCACAGTGGAATCATAATCTAAACCTAGTTTTTTCAAAGGCTCCTCAATAAATTGGAACCCATCATCATCAAACGGATGGTTACATAATCTCCGCAAAATAATCAAAGAATGGGAAAATTTATGGACCCTCTTTGAACCTAAAAGGGTTATTGAATTCATGGTTCGAACCCATCATCTCTGAAAAATGCGTAACAACCGCGATTTGGCCAATGGTAGAATCACGTTTCCTTGCAGTGGAAGCTTCAAGAAGCCCACTGTGCTAACGTGTCGATGGATATTCATCGAATCGAAAACCAAGTTTCGCGAAACGAATAGAATCTAGCAGAGAAACGAGAAAAGCATGAAGGGGCAAAATAGCGTACCGTGGTCGGACGATATTTTGAAGTATTTGTCGAAACAATGTTTGGGGACTCAAGGAATGGCATTATATGAAAGCCAAATTCATTGTGTTTGGTTTGAAGTGTAAATGCCGACTTTGCTAAACCCTAACACGGTGGAGCAAAGAAAAAGAAGAAACGTTATTCTTAACGCATCGTTTCATTAACTTGTATTTTTAAATTCATTTGGGTTTGGGCTTTTCTCGTAGAGAATGGTTTGGGCTTTCAAGAATATTATCTTTATTTTTTTATTTCTTAAAAAATAAATAAATTTTTATGACATAATGTTTTTAAATAAAACAAAACATCAATTAATTTTTATACTTTTACAAATTATCATTTCAAAATATAAAAATAATACTCCTTCCACCCCTCCCTAATTATAAGATATATAACTAATTTACACATATTGAAAAAGTTAATTAACTTAATTATTAACATTAAATTATAATATTTATCCTTAATTTGATTGAAAATATATTCATATTTTTCAATCATTATAGGAGAAAAGAGATAATTTAGAATATTTTAATAAAAATAGTTATTGCACAAAATAGATATAATAAAATATTATAATAAGAAATAATTTTTTACTACATCTTATAAATAAAGGTAGAAGATAATACTACACATGCACTTCATCTCAAAAGTAAGAATTCATCCTTTTATTTGATTTCCAGAATCAGATAGTGTGTGGGTACAGTTAAAATAAATCCAACAGATTTTGTATGTCATGAATAATAATTTTTAACTTGTAAATAGATTTTTTGTAGTTAAAATCTTTCCAAATTAGTTTTAGAGGGTCGTGATTTCAAAGATAAATACAATGAATTTTATTTCTTATTCGTTTGTTGAAACAAATGCCAAAAAAATTATAAACACCAAAAAAAATGAAATGGAAAAAGAAAAATACACATTACCATGGGACATTGAATTATGTAAAATACAATCACAGAAAACAATTATATATTGCCACTGTTTTTTACATTTAACCTTATAATAACCAAGTCTCATTCTCGGCTCCAGTACAACAATATCATAATGTAAATTCCACATCTACACAAACATATAATAATTTACACATGAATCCAACACATACAGATACCTAATCACAAGTAAGGAAAGCACAGCACACATTGATTATCCAATGTCCATGAAGAAATTCAGCCAGTCCCTTGTTCTTCAATTGGACTACTCTTGATTTCACCTACAACCTGGTGAACCTGTTCCACTTCTGCACCAGAATTTGTATTCTTTGATAAATCTTCACCTCCTGCAACCATAACAACAGCAAACTCAAAATCAGAATTTTACATATACATAACACACCATTTTGAAAATTGTACTTAGCAAAAGAAACCTCCTTCACCTTTTTCCTCAGCTTTGCCAAACCAAGAGCCAACAACACCCTTAAGCTTGCCAACCACACCTTTTCCTGGACTCTTCACACTGCTCTCTTCGCCGCCATCCAAGTTTCCATCCTCATTTTTCACTGGCTCTTCCTTCTTCTTATGTAAAGCTTCTGAAATTACCTCAGAAAGTGCCTTGTCTTCTTCACCAGGCTTTAGCTTCTCAGCCAAATAGTCCTTCACAGAAGCCTCATTCTTTGTCTCAGTTCCAACACCACCAGTGCTAGTTCCAGTCACTTTGGACTTCACTGCACTTCCTACCCCTGCAACCTTATCATAAACTGGAGCTAATTTCTCAGTCAGAGAGTGAGCAATGTTATTTCCATGTTGTGCAGTTGAGCCAGACATGTTAGAAGCATCCCCAATTTTTTGTTGCTCTTCATTTGTTACCACCTTGTCCTTTGTGGCATCTTTCCCTCCTAAAGCCTCAGAAGCTGTGACATCTTTAGGAGAGACAACTTCATCAGTCTTTGCTTCATAGAGTGGTTTTTCTTCAACTGTGGTTGTGATGGTGTTGAAAGTTTGTCCAGTTTCTGTGGGATTTTCCAGGTTTCTGTTGATATTTGTGGATGTTGTTTCCTGGTTGAACTGATCATGACTTTCAGCAGAAGGATACTGAGTTTGTGTTGCAGCAGAGAGGTGTGGCACAAACTGATCATGGTTTCCAACAGGAGGGTATTCAGAATCAACAACAGTTGGCTGGATATTTGGTTCTGGAGTAGGTTTTGGCTCATCATGCACGTTCATTTTCGCAAAAGATTCCTCAACTGGTGTGATTTTTTCTATTTCATCCTTTCCTGTAAGCCACCACAGATGAAAATCTTAATCACATAGACCATGGTACATAAATATCATTAAGCATGAACACATTTAAAGGTATAATTTGAAAAGAAAATTGCTGGTATTGTGGAATGAACAGTTAAAGAATTCAACTCCAAAAAATTAATCGCAGAACTACAACAGTAAAATATGGAATTTGAACACATGCATGTATATAGTAAAATATGGAATTTGAAATTAATGGGGAGTCAAATCCAACTTAATCAATTTAACCATCAAATATTTTAAAAGGTACACTAATATTAATGCATAATGCAAAAAGTCCATAGCACAAAATGGAGTTATACAACTTTGCTCAATTGTCTTACTTACCTATCACACTTGGATCAATGATTTTGGTTTGATAATTGGTAGGGGAATATGCCTCAGGTCTACTTCCTGGAGCGTGAGGCTCTTCCTCCAAGTCCAAGCCTATTGACTTCTCCAAATTGTCCTTGGGTTGCCCTGCCTTCTCTTCCACAGAAAATGTTTTGGCTATGTTTTGATCAATTTCAGTAGTTGAAGAAACACCTCCAAGTAGTGCATCATGACGGGGTTCTTCTCCCATGACTGTTTTACCTGTTGTACCTCCAGAATCAATTCCTGACTTCCCCAAATTTTCGACTTGCTCAGATGTAGGTGTAGCAGTTTTAACATCTTCACTTTCATGAACTGCACAACATTCAAGCACATAGTCCAACTTAAATCAGATTTATTTTTATTATTAGTAAATTCCTGTTATTAAACGGCATTAATTTTTTTTTTAAAAAAATGTTTCTGAGTTCCTTCTATGTTGAAGACAAAATTAGAAAAGTATCTATGACGAGTAAATGTCAAATTCTAAGGTAATAATTTTTAGTGATATTTTTTTATCCGATTAATTTTTATTTACCCCTCCAATTGATTTTACTCCTCATAGATTTTAAGATTTATGAAAATAGTTCTTGATATCACTTATTGATAACGTGACATGCATTCAAATCAAACATGTTACATCATATGTTATCTCATAATAGTCACCATATGTCACGTTATTGTTGAATGATAACAGGAATTATTTCTAAGAAATTTAAAATTTATGAAGATCATAATCTATAGGAAAAAAATAAAAAATTAACGGACTAAAATTAAATTTAATCATAATGGTCTGAAAAGGTGTTTGAACCCCGGATCTTATTTCACTTTATGGAGAACTAACACTCATCCTCTAATTGCAGATGATTTAGAAAAGAACATACTTGGTGTTTTATGAACTTGTGGGTCTTCAGCCATTTCATCATCCTCGTCTAAGTCATGATCATCAAGGGTATGCTGATCTTCATCGTTATACTCTTGACCACGATCAAGGACTTGATGACCATGCTTCTTAATCGTGTCCTTAATTTTCTTAGCCTTTGCCTTGACCTTATTCAGAACAGACTTCTTCTCATGATCAAAGTGGTCTTCTTCTGCTCCATGTGTCACTATATCCAAAAATTTGAAGTAGAAAAAGAATCAAAGAAAATTGTTCAAAGAAAAGAAAAAACATCATAGGAACATTAATGAAGATGCCTTCAAATATAATACAACTTGTTGCTTCCAAATGTGATTCATATATACCTTGCTCTGAGGCTACGATGTCGGGGTAATGTTCATCGTTCTCATGCTCTACACTTTGAACTACTCTTGAATCCATGATTGAAAACAGAAAAGGAAAGTAACGCTTGCTCGTTAATGATAATTGCCACGCAAATCGAATGCTTAATTACGTTATATGGAGAAGGCCACGACATTCTATGCCACACGTGGCATATCATAAATGGAGACATGTGTGACATAACCGACACATCTCTATCATTTGACACGTGTTGAGTAGTTTAGCGTACGTGGCCTCGTTAACAAAACTATTCTTGTCGTCTTGAACATGCTGATTATGATGAGTGCTAGATATAGAAAGTGGTCGACTTCGGGTAACGATGATGATTCATCCAAATGTGAGTATTTACACACATAAATTGTCCTTTTCAAAGATGGCACTATACAAGTGTCCCTGGCTCTTTGGAAGGAGAGGAAAGCTCAACATAAATAATCTTTTTCTTTATTATTTATTGACAACTAATACACACAAATAATTATGATATTCATCAACTTTGGTTATGATACGTAAATAGAAGTGTCTAGTTTATTCCTTTTCTAGTGTTAATCGTATAAATAATTGTGGACACTTGAGCAAAATTTCGGTACTCTTGTTACACCTTCTCCCTTAATTGTTATCACCATTAATTATACAGTTCTCTCTGATTTTTTAATTTAAAAAAAATGAAAACTAGAAAAGAAAAAAATTGACCTTGTCCATATATGCCAATGTCAAAATTCTAAGGGAAGGAGCACATGATGAAAAAATATTTCCTAGTTACCCCTGCTTTTTTTTTCTTTATTCAGGCATCAATGGTAGGTAACAGCACAAGTCTATTATGGGACTTCTATGTTCATACACTCCTGAATGGTGGGCCTCTTTTCACCATAATTGGGGACTACAGAACTTTGACTTTTTGAGGCTTTGAGAGAAATCAGGCTACAATCCATGTCGTGAATCTTCAAGATTAGTCTCTATAAATTCGTTTATGGTAATGGTTTGTTGGTACTTATATTGAGATAATAAGCAAGGTGAAGAAACGAATAAACAGAAGGCAACAAAGTTGGAAAATTCCTTGTCCCCACCCGCTGGCTTTTTCCAACACACTCTAAACTGTTGTTTCTACTTTTAATTTTTTGTCAAAATTATTCATTAGTGACATTTTGGTATTGTCAAAAATGGTACTGAAAAACCACATACTGTACTTTTCATTTTTATCAACACTGTAAAGTACTTAAGTAGTGTTTTACTTTTAGCAAGAACGAAACTGCTTAAGTAGTTTTTCAATACCTTAACAAAAGAATATAAACTCCTGAAATTAGCTTCTAATTATTGCTTTTGAAACATTAATCAAGGTAACCTGACAGTTGCTTATTCTCATTAGCCTGTTTTTCTGTATTCTGTCCACACTCTCAATCAAAAACAGTTTCTTCTGGTCATCATATAATTTATGCATATGTTATATTGCATGCAAAAAATGTCAAACTGATGATAAAAATCATTGACTACATGGCCTATATGAGGCTACAGCATCATACCCCTGGCTCACTTGCCAACTTATCATACGACAAGAATATTGGATGGACCAAAAGGCCCAGAAAAAATTTGGATGAGGTGAAACTGTTAGTAGATGTACAGGATATATGTCCCAACTTTAGTGCAAACTGCAAAGTACTTGTTAAATTTGTTTCCTCCATTCTGGTGATGATGATAGTCTGCCTCCTTCACCACTCATGTACGTTTTCTGTGAGACACAACACCCGCAAAGAATTCTAGTTATTTTTACCATTCTTGAGATTGCGTAGAGCCATAACAAGCTGTTGTCTTTCTCCCTCTACCTCTGCAAATTTCAGACTAATCTCTGAATATCTTTCTTCCATGTCTTTCAGCTCGCTTTCCATAATCTTGTTCCTTTCCTTTAGCTGTGCAACTTCATTCAAAAATTCATTTATATGGCCCTCACTGTCAAGAGTAAAGAGACAAAATAATAGCATTTAGTTCTTAGATGAGATGTGTGACATAACAACAAATTTGACGCCTATGGCACCAATTTTATATTACCAAGATTCGTGATTATGTTTGAGGAAACGAGAGATTGAGAAGGCAAGAAATGAATTTGATTTTACCTTCCATCTGATTTGCCAACTGTTCCTCCTTCAGACTTGCTAACAGCAGCGTTTGCAGCATCCGTTCCCTTTTCATGTTACAAATACAACAGTATTGAGTTATTCTAGAGCATCAAGATCAACTAATGTACGCAAAGCCAACCTAAAGCTAAACCTTGATCAGACATTTTATTTTAGCACCATTTTAAGTTTGAGATTTTCTGTTTGTTGACCTTGTTATGTATAGTTGTATCATGATTCATGGACCAGAAAATTTCACTTTTTCTCAACTAAAGCTCCATAACTGGTTTTAAATTGGGCTTGCTTTTGTACAAAATTAAGCATTGTGTATCTAGTTCCTTAAGAATTGGTTTTCTGGCATATGTTATTTGAAACTCTGCTAACTGTTTAATAGTTGCATAAGTGACCAAAAAATATAGATTTTCTGAAACACAGAGAATGTTAAACTATGCTGCATCACCATCCTCACTGAGTTTGGATGCTGCATTATGGATTTATCATTATTACTTATTTCTATTTTTTATGTAGTGCACAAAAGCCATAGCGAAGTGATGTTACCATGTAACCTGTCCTAATATGCAACAGCAATATTTATGTTTTTCATCTCTGATTTTAAATATGACAGCTGAACAATTACCTTATGCATTTCGGATTTTAACTTCTTCATATGTGCCTTAGCAGAAGGAGGCGCAGCACTCTCATTTGCAACACGTCCTTTGTTATTCTTGAGCTTCTTTTCCATAGCACTTAACTCTGCTTCCTTCTTCTTCAGATCTCCTTCTAATTGAGATATGTGTTTCTTCATATTTTCTTTCTCCACTTGTTCTTTGCGCAAACTTTGTTTTATTTCATTGTGCTGGTTCTTAAAGGTTTCTACTTCTGACAGTAGGGTTCCAAGCATCTTCTCCTCATCATTTGATGTCATAAGTCGTTGTCCTTTCTGGGTCTCAGTCGTGTTCTTTGTTAGCTTGGTTTCAGACAATGCACCATCTGCCATCAACATCTTAATTTGAGATCCCAGCATTTGAATTTGCTTTGAAAATGAAGCATCCTTTTCATCCTTTTGCCTTTGTGCATCCTCAAGTTGTTTTGACTTAACTTCTAGTTCTTGTGACATCTGTTCTATTGTTTTGGCTTTAGAATCTATTTGGTTCAAAAGCTCTTTCATTTTCAATTCATTCTGATCTGTGATAAGCCTGAGCTCTTCATTGCATTTATGGAGCATTTCTTCTATAAGCTTGTTCTGGTGCCGCAATTCATCAGCTTCTGCAACTGCTTTAATAGTCATCTTTTCATTTTCCTCAACTTTTTGTGACATTTCAACAGAAAGCAATCTATATTCCTCCTGGAAACGCTCAGATGCATCAGCATTATTGTGTCTTGTCTTTCTCAAGGCCTCTTCTGCTTGGATGGCCCGTTGTTCCTGCTCAGTTTTTGCACATTGCATAGCATGGAGATCTTCTTCAAATTTCTCTGCCTGTAGTTTCAGTTCTTTCTCCAAAGACTTGAGTTCATTTTCAAGTTCCTTGATGCAGACCAGAGATGCTGAAAATTCATCTTCCTGCACCCTTAGCTTTTCTTCTAATCTCTCTAATTTGGATTCAAGTTGTTGTATTGTAACCAAAGAAGACGAATGTTCATTCTGTAACTTGATGTGTTGTGCTTCATCTTGCTTTAACCTCAAAGAGATATCCACATTTTCCTTCTTAAGAAAATCATACTCCAAGGTGAGTTCTTTTATTTGCTCACTTAGCTCTTCATGTTGCTTGTAGTAATTGTCTATTTCATCATCCTGGTCTGAAATTTTTTGCCTCAAGAGATCTAATTCTGTGGCATCATCATGCTCTTTAGTAATCTTCTGGGATTTTATATTGGTAGACAGATCCAATATTTCATTATTCTTTTCTTCCAGCATTGCTTCAAGGTCTGTCACAGCCAAAAGTAATTCAGAGTTTGAGTTTTGAGTCTTCCGCAATTGCAATTGGAGATTGGCCTTCATATCTTTTTCATAAACAAGCTCATCCTTTATTGCCTCTAACTGAAGCCTTGTATCTTCAATCTCAGACTTCAAGGTTTTTGTGGTTTTGCTTTCATTGTTGAAATTCTGCTGAGACTTGAGTTGCTCATACTTGGTTTTGAGCAAATCTCTCTCCTCTCTGAGACTGATTATTTGTCTTGACAAATTCTGTCCCCTATTGCTTTCTTTTTCTACCTGCCTTCGAAGTGATTGCAACTCTATTTCTGATACTTCTGCCTGCCTCTTCAAAGAAGCAATTTCACTTTTGAGGCTATCAGTGGAATTATTCGAAGGCTCTTGTAATCTTTCTCTTGGAAGACTATCTTCCAGGCTGTTAGTCCAGTCACCTAAACTTCCATCTGATGCTGAACCAGTTGACCAGTTTGTGTTTGACCTCTTATGCACTTGGGATTCTGTTGCAATGGCCGTAACAGTTCCTCTTGATGGAATTGAATTTTGTCTGAAGCTATACGGATCCTCCCATGAAGCTGCCACAGCACTGATGCCATTGGATGCATCTTGTTCAGAATACTCAGATCTGGTCCTTGCCGTGTGCCCATTCTATAAGATAATAATAAAACCTAATGTAACTAAAAGTCTATAAATGAGTTATTTCTTAGCATAACGCAACCTCTTCAGAAGTTTCAACTCAGTAAATAAAATTGTTAATCATATAAAGGTATCTTATAAGACCTTACTTCATCAACATTATAACTTTCATGATCCGTACTGCCATAACTGAGCTGGTGTTTCAAGCTTCCTTCACTGCAAAGTCCCTCAGCTTCATTATCTTCCCCATTTCTGGAATTCAGCTATAAGGTTGAGAGATCATATTGGAGAGAAATAAAATATATAGAAACATGGGGAAATTTGTAATATTTAAATTAACAGGGTGTTATGGTTCATTTTCACCTTTCAGCAGCATATCCTCCCACGTTTTGAATAGTCACCTGTCTCAACATTCAACAATTCTTATGTGAGAAACTAAGAGAGAAGTAATTTTTTTAAGTTTTTAGTATGAAAGGAAACAAAACTCCTATAAAGCTCAAATTCTTATGACATGCTAACGATTAAGAGATGAATGATATGAAAGTGCTTGTTCAGAATTGAGAGTGAGACAAGAAGCAAGGTAGGGAAGGAGATAAAGAGAACTAACATGTAAAACTATGCCTGAATTGGCAAACTTTAGAGGTAGAGAAATAGTCATTGGCTCGGTTTCTGCAACAAAATCCGCAAAATCAATTGAGGCTTCCCCAAGAAAGCCAGATTTTGAAGACCCCTGCAAGAGCCCACAAAGATTAGACTATGAAACCAACATCCTAATTGAGTAAAGGACAGTGAAATTACAATTACTGCTTACAGTTGAGACAATGAAATGGTAGATTTTCTCATGAATTTTTCCTGATTTTGAATCCCTAACAAGTTTAACTGATTCAAAAACTGGATTCTCCCATGAGCAGGTCCCATCTTGGACAGCAGTTTTCTCTAGTTTCACTGTTGGCTTCCCAACATCATCTGGCACCAAAGACACCATTATTGCATTCTTTTTCATCTTTGGCACCTGATAAAACAAGGAGACATAGAACAGGTCAAAAACAGCCTGCAGAATCTGCACATTGGTTTGTGTAGAATGATAATTCCCCTCTCTACACAAACTGCCAAACTCTTGTAACTAAAACAAATATGCCATACTGTGCAAATTTCAAACTTTTTGTGCAACGTGTTAAAACTTACAATTATAACAGCTAGGCCAGACCCTATTTTTAGATTTAGTAGTAACTAAACTCTAAGGATTTGTTCTTGTGTTGGTCTTACTCACCTGAGTTGCCTGAAAATCCAATTTGAATAGAGCTTTGATCTTGTTCTTCTTGCTCCATGACTTGAACATGTTTGCAGGCTGATAAATATGGCCGTTGCTGGGTTATAGATGCAAGAAAAGACCCTTATAAGCGGCACCTCATTGGTGTGGAAATGCTATATGTTGTGAAGTGTCAGGATTTGAAAACTCTGGTATTTATTGTGTTTGAATAAATGCAGTTAATGACAGGAATGAAGGGTCAGGATGTTCAGAAAGCCAAGAATCTTGTGAGTTTGAAGTACCTCCTGATTTCTTGGCTCCGATACCGAACTTGCACTAGTAGCAAACTAACAAAAAAGCAATACAGAAAATAAAATTCATATTAGAAGCTTCTCAGCATGTCTTCATGCACCAAAGATAATGTGAAGGGAATACAGCTGAATCCCATTATGGTCTACTTTTTGCTTTTTAGGAAGGACAAAGAAGTGAGGAAAATTGAAATGACAACATTGACCAAAACACATGAGTGTTAATCACCGTAAACAATTTTTTTTAATAATATTCATCTTGGGTTAAAAAAAATCCCAATATAAAAAATTAATGTTACTCTATTGTCAAGCTCAGATTTATCTTGAAACGGGGGTTTGAGAGAACTTGCCATTAATTTAAAGTGTGAAGTGGAGTTAGGAAGAGAGGTTTAAATCAACATTTAAATGGGAATGAGAGTGACATTTTATTTGACCAAATTTACCAAGAAATCTAATTTTTCCAAAGGGATAAGTAAAAGGGGATGGCAGTGTCCATGTGCTTGTGTGCTATCTTTGATAAGCAACAACCCACCAAGACATAAATGTAGCACCTTTCTGCTGTAAGGGCTTGATGAAGAAAGTTTGCTCAGAAAATGAGTTGTAAATGCAAAGAGACTTGGTCCCCACAACCATTAAACCCTCTTCAACATGACTTTAAGAGGCAAAATGCAAATACAATAAAGTAAAATAAAAACAACTAACTTCGTAATACAAGGCAAAGCAAACTACTAGGCATTTGCGAACACACATTCAGCACATGCATGTGTCGGCGGCCAAACAGATCCTTTACGTATTGAAATTATTTTTCTCATGTGTATCAAATAATAAGCAAGTAACACATCAACGATAAGGTAGAACCGTTTATAAGAATCGCACATTATTCGATGTGCATCATTGAAAAGAAAATTTAAACAAATCAATAAATTTAATTTAAATTTAGGTGCCTAACACGAGACTCGCATCCTAGGATCTGAAAACAATTAGATATATACAGGTTCATTCTTTTATATATATATATATATATATATATATATATATATGTGTGTGTGTATATATATATATATGTGTGTGTGTATAAGTGGTAGCCACAAGGAGGCATCTCCCGTTGTTACTGGACACCGATAGCATGTTAAGACTATCAGCAAAAAAGTCTTCAAAAGATTGCTATACAGATCTAAATCATAGACTGTTCTATTCAAATAACAAGTTTACAACTACACTTACCTTTAGCTTCTATAGAAAGATCTCTCTAAGAGGAGTTGTTCACTAAATAGGATTTTAATGGCGTCAAGAGGATTCAAATCCACATTATAGAAAGATGAATTTTTTTTTCAAATCCTTAATTACTTTTGGCTTACTGTACAAGTATTTTCCAACCCCTTATTCTATTACATATATCGCTATCAAATGTAGTCACTAGTTAGTAGTATATGTGTACCATGTACCAACCCTTCAAGGCATTCATATGCCATAAATTAGAACACGAGGCACTTTCTTTCTTACTTTTTCTTTATTGTAAAAAAGATATGGGAAAATCCCTCCTCATTCTTCAACCTGAATTTCTTTTCTCGGTTACCCGTCCAAAGCATCGCACTACAACTCACTTTCTTCCTACCACACTGAGTGCTACAACTTTTCTCCCTTGTCCCAAACTTTCAATTTTGCATCATAATAATGATAATAGTAAAATAAAAGTTGAATTACCTTTTCAAAAGTGACCACAAATCAAATCATGGATTACCAAGCACGGCGTGGAACACTCATGAGCTAGTAGTTTTGTGCTTGGACTAATGAACATGGAGTCATCGAGGATTCAAAGCAGACGAATAAAAGGCTTACAAAGAATTAAAGATTAGTGCCCCACTTACACAAAAATCAGGCAATGAGAGACGCAAAATTAGGATTGAAAGTCTTTTGAGATTTGATGAAGTAATTAATGAAATCAGTTCTACCTATTCAATATGGGAATCTTCAGTTTATTTTTATAGGTAGAAAAATCTTCAGTATAATGGTGGCATTTATGTTTGCCAGCTACGAGGCCATATATATTACGAGTATCGTTAACAGTTCGATAAAGTTTTAAGGAGCATATAATATTCCTTCAATTTAATTGAAATACATGCATGGCATAAAAGATAACTTAATGTAGAGGATGGTGAATTGTATAAAAAAATACGAAAAATGCTAAGTAATTGGTACACAATTCCTAAATTAATGTTAGAAATTAAAAATATTTGTTTTTTTTTGGGGGGGGGGGGGGGAGGGGGGAATTTTGTTCTAAAGAGGAAAATAATTGATTGGAAATAAAAAAGTAAATGAATTAGACAATAATAACAACTATTCTAATTTAGTAATTAGAAATGTTTATATGAAAAAAGAAAAGGGTCAATCAAATATAGAAACTAGGTTAGCAATTTTTTTCTATAGGAATTAAACTTAAGAAATTTACAACAATTCATACACTATTCAATCAATTGAGTTAAATCTTCTTAATATTTTTTTGTTAACTACTCCCTTGATACTTCTTTTGTTTCATATATAAGATTCAATCATCTAATTTATCAAGATTAAGAAAAGTAGTTAGTTTAGTTAACAACAATAAATTTGTCTTTAATTCATAATTTTTTCAAAATTATCCTTATACTTTCTTCATTCCTAATTATAAGATCCTTTCAACTAATTTATGTGTCTTAAGAAAAGTAGTTAATTACATTAAATATGTCAATTATATGTACCATCATTCCAAAATTATCATTTTTATCTCTTTATCCAATTAATTATTTATCATTAATTTTTGGAGATACAATAATTAAGTAAGGGTATCTAGGAAAAAAACTAATACATCTAAAAATTAAAAAATGATCTTATAAAAGGGGACAAATAAATTTATAAAAAGGCTCTTATAATTAGGGACAGAAGGAGAAATTAATATTTTTTTCTCTTCTAGTTGTTTCTCAATGCACTCTCTCTTCTTTAAATTAGGAGTAGTTGTAGTATGAAAATAATTAATACAAGAACATTATAGACTAGATCTTATAAAAATGAATAAGTGTCATTGCAAACTTGTATTTATAATTTAGTGTGGTAATAAAATGTAATTTTCAAATTAATTATTCTAAGTACTAAAATGAATAAACAATGTGTAACAATATATAATTAAAAAAACAAGTATTTATAAATACATATAAAATATGAAATGAAATATGTAAATTTAAAAGTATTTAAAAATTGTGTTTATTGATAATAAAAATATAAATTAATATAAAAATATGTGGTCATTCAATAAAATTATTTGTGAAGTTTAGTCAATAATATTAATTGTTTAAATAATTAGTATCTTTTATTTGGATAATTAATCAATTAAAAATTTAAAAAGTAAAAGAAAGATAGCATATATGCTATGCAATAAAGTTTTTGAATCTAAATTGAGAATAACGGGATGATTTAACTTTTTGGCCGACTATGATTATTTTTTAAACTTTAATTTGAGAAATTGAAAAAATAATTTTAATTGATTAAATAATTAGTATCTTTATTTGGATAATTAGTCTATTAGAAATTTTGAGAATAAGAGAAAATTAGTTTGTGACAAAGTTTTTTACCAAGATTAAGGACAATGAGATGATTTAACTTTTTAGAAATTAAGTACAACTAATCAGTTCAATTTAACAAAATTATTTTCTAATTTATAATTAAATTGTAATTAATTTCATTTTTGCCATATAATTTTTATTTAATTATTCTGAGCACTGATATGGATAAATGATAATTAATTAAAATTTTATATATTTAAAAGTATTTAGAAATACATATAAATGACAGAAATATATATATATATATATATATATATATATTTAAAATATAAATTATTGATAATAAAAATATAAATTAATATATAAAATATGCAATCATTCAAATCCTTTAATTTCAAATTTTAAAAAATATTTTTAATTGATGAATTGAATTAATTATGACTTTGATATGTATCTTTAAATTTGAAGTTAATCGTGAAATTGAATAGTTAAAAAAAATTAAATATTCGACGGGATAATTAATTAAAAATCTTAACAAATTAATTTTCATTCCGATTTATAATATACAATAAATTCAAAATCATTTATTTTGGAATTTATTGTGTAAAATTACAAGATAGAGAGAATACATTTATCCAAGCAATGGTATGTACATATACCTATAAAACACCTCCCATTTAAGATGTTCTAATTGGCCTACTCTATGGACCATTAAGTATTAAAGCTTGTAAAGTTTAAATAGTAAAAAGATATTTATAAATGCATTAAAAATATTTAAAAAATTATATGATTATAAAGAATTTAAAACATGTATGTGGTCATTCAATACTAATATATTTTACCAGTTTGTATGTTTTCTCAGTTTTAACTAATCGGTTAGATTCATAAACTTTCATGAATTCACTTTTCATTAAAAAAACATTTTCCTAACATAAAATATCTATTAATATATCTAATACAATTCAACACAATATAAATTTATTTATAAAGATAACATATTTGAACATATGTTAATATTTACACTTATTTTATTTTTTTTAAGGAATATTCACAATTATTTTCACATATATTTGAAATATATATGTATATATACGTAAAAATTAAATATATTAAATTTGTAATAATATAAAATTAAATTTATTTTCACACTATAAATTGACATTCATGGCACGGATTATTACACTAATAAATAGGAAACAGAGAAAGTATCAGTTAACAAATTAAAAGTGCATTTCAAAAATGATATGAGGAATTGTGGTCAGTGATTTATGTTTAAGAGAGAGGTCTATAATTTAAGAGTAAATAGTTTATTTACTTTTATAATGTAATTCCATCATATATTATTATATGCATGATAAATTTATTGATTTTATAATAATTAATTTAAAATTTATAATAATAATGTTTTTTAATTAGTTGATAGTGTAACCAATTCAACACCATTGAAGTCTTTATTGAATATATGAGTTCATATTAATTACTTTAAAAATATTAGTGATATATATAATTTTAAATTATTATATTAAAAATTTAAAATATTTGTTCTAAAGAGGAAATGAATTAATTTGAAGGGGAAAAAAACTTGACAATTATAAACCTATTCTTATGATAGTAATTAGAAATATTTGTCTGGAAAAGAAAAGGATCAAATAAATAGAGAAAATAAGTAGCAAATAAAAGTTTGTTTTTAAAATGTTATAAGAAACTATGGAGAGTGATTTATTTTTAAGAGTGACGACTTCAATTTAAGAATAAATAATTTATATATATTGACAATGTAAAAGATTTTTCTTCTATTATGTAGCGTTTTATCGGGGGAAATGAAAGGAAGGGAAGAGATTTTTATGAACTTTTGTTGTTTAGTTTAATTTTTTTGAAGGGGATGGGAGAAGACCGAAGGAACGAAATACCTCAGCATCCAATTTTCGATCCCTTCCATTATTGGAGAGATTTCAATGGAACGATAACTGTGAACCACACTGTTACCGATATTTGATTTTAAATATCGATCACATTATTAAATTTATAAAAAAAAATATTATTAAAACATTTAGGACCCATTTTGGTGGTTAAAATAAGAAAGTGCATCTATAATGTAAAATCAAAACTCAAATGACGAAAAAAAAATAATCAAACAAAAACTGAGAAAGACGAACAATTATATGTAGCTTTTATCTCAGTAATGGCAAAAGAAAATAAATATTTCATGAGCATAAAGATAGAATCAATCCCTATAAAAAAAGTGAATCTCTTTGTTTTTATCATTTCATTCTTTTCTGTAGATGGGGAACGTCTATAGGCAAAGAACTATTAGCAATTTAGGATTACCAAATCTGAAAAGAAACTTGAAATGTCTCTTTCTGAAAGTGGGAAAGTGAAGTTCGTTATTAGTAAATTTTGTTCTTATCTTCTAGTTTTGTTCCATGGAACTTCCAGGTCACCATGTATCGCCTATCATACTTAATTTTGTTAGCATGGCTTGGCTTTGCTTGGTCCCTAGCGTGCCATCGTAGCATATAATACTACTACACAATAAACTTCAAAGTTTCACTACTGTCTTGTGTGGTTTTCAATCTTATCTATCATACATAAAAAAAAAATAAACAATTAATAACGGATAGATACATCATGCATTGTTGAGAAGTTCTTTTGTTCTCTCGATGATGTTATTGGTTATTTGTTTTCTTTCTTTTCTATAAATGACCAAAATATTAACAAGACTAAGATGGAGAATCTTGGGTAGATCCGGCAGTGGAGGGTGCACTTGATTTAAATATTTCATCTGAGTATACCAACATGGATAACACTATCATATACCGTTTAGGTGTAATTTACTAATCCATACCCATGGCCTAAATGAGTGCATGGAGCACTGTTTGCCAATTGCATGTTCTTCAAGAGTATTAATTATTAAACCACTGATCTAGTTGAGTTATAATGTTTACCAAGTTTACTCAATTCAAATAAGGACAATAGTTTGGTCATGAAATAGGAAATACCCGCTCGTTCCACCTTTTAAAGAAAAAGTATACATAATTAATTCATTTATAATGTTATAAATAAGTATCAGAATAAATTTCATTTATTTATATATAATTCAAATGGACCTTTAATGAGTGTGCACTCTAACATATTATGCCGCTGTTGAAAGAATATACTTTAATTTAATGTATAAAAATCAATTTGAAAGTAATTAATTTGAGAAGTATAAATTGCAAGCCTTGAGAGAAATTGAAAAAAAAAATTAACATAAAAATGATTTCAAGCAATATAATCTAAGAAAAAAAATTATTTTCTTGTAAATCTTATGGATTTTTTTTCCGTCACAAGTAACTCTTATGTTTTTGAGTTATCATCTTAATTTTTAACTGCAAATCTCATACTCTTAATAAATAAAAAATGTCGTATCTCATAGGAAAACCCAAAGTTAAGCTGATATTGCTTCGTTGGGCTAACAAGTATAGCGTTTTACGAGCATTGGAAAAACTTTGGGTCCAATCATTACCGATCAAAAAGAGTGCCATTTCTTTGTCTGGTTATAAAATTCAGGGTGATACTAATTTCACATCCTATTTTACTCTTTGCACCACCAGAAAAATTTTAATTTTTTTTAAAATACTGTTCACAATCACTAGGTATTACTATCTTCATCCCATTATAATTGTTATCTTAGTTTATTTTGCACTAACAAAGTAAATAAATAAATAAAAGAGAATAATAATTTTACAAAATTAATCTTATTTTCATTAATGATTTTTTTTAGCTTATATCATTAATATTATAAGAGATATAAGTGGAAAAAAAGTAATTAATGTTATATTAAAAAATTAAAATGACAATTATTTGCAATAAAAAAATTTCTTATATATAAAAATTATTATGTAACAAGGAAGTACTATATACATAATGAAAATTAATTTTTTATATACACAACGAAATATAGTTTTTCATATGAGGAAAGGTATTCCATTCAACACAAACGAATATGCGATCCTGTAAAGTGCCACGTTGGTTTCTCCCCCATGCACTACATTTTGCAGTTGCACACAAGCCACGCCACACCGTAGAATCGTCCTTCTTCCTAAGCCAAACACATTCATGAGCAGCCTCGTCTTTTCCAATTGAAGCACGATGATTTTGACACTCCCAAGTCCTAATCAACATTTCTTCTCTGTTCACCACAATTGCTACAAGGATCTCACCTAACAGACACACACATGGCTTTGGACTTCACACCTTAAGGAGGGGCTAGATTGACTTTTTCCAGCCAAAGGGCTGGATTGGAGCTTCTAGTTCAGGTAACGAGGATGCCGGATCTGTGAAGAAACATTGGAAATTAATTTTTGTTGGAAAAAAAATTAAAAAGCCTGGTTACCTATCATTTTTGTCCTTGAAGATATGAGATGTAGACAAGTTAGCATTTAAAAGAAGCATAAAAATATGCCAAAAGGTTCTTGAAATTACATTTGGTTAGTCAGGTCAGCATTAACTGATGCATAATGCTACGTTAAATGTCATGTGGCACTTCCTCTCTCTTACAGCTGACCAATAAATAAATAAGATTTTAGGCTCTTCTATATATTTCGTTAGGTTTCATAAGTTATTTTAGTTAATTTTAAATTTATTTTATTAACTAAAAAATTTATTTAATTGTTTAATAAATAAATTTTTAATAATCTATAACATTTTTTGAAACATTATTTAAAATAATAAAACATTAATTTCTAATTTTTATATTTTTTCTTAAAATATTAATACAATTTTTTATTATCCTTTTTAAATATATTATTTATGTTATTTTATATTTTTAACTATTTTAACAATTACTTTTATTAAATATTTTAATTTAATAAATTAACTTAAAAGTTTATTATTATTCACTTTTAACTGATCTCTAACTTTTCAATTAATTTTGACATGTACAATAGTTTACGGAAAAGAGGAATGCCAATATTATTTATTATATTAGTTGTTAGTAACTTAATATGTTCTATGGTAAAAAAAGAGAAGAAAAATAAACTTAATATGTCCAAAAGAAAACGTGATGGCGTACTATTTTAGCAGCATGAGCCTATTAAAGCATCTTTAATAGAGTGTGCTTCATGCATTTTTTAGCCAAAAAAATGATTTTTTCTAAAAAAAACTCTATTAAAGAGAATCTACGTGTCAAGTGAGGTGATTTTTCTTAAATTTGAGTTTAAACCGTTTCTTTAAATAGTTTATTATTTTTTCAACATCACCAACCTTCTGAAGAGCAAAATCAGAAAGAAAAGGGAAAGGAGAAAATAAATCAGAACGACCGTAATAAATACTACATACAACACAAATAGGGAAAGGAAAGAAGGATAAATACCAGTGAGGTGACGAACATTGCTGGTGTTGTAGGCTCAATGCGGAATCCTTGGTGGATGGAGGAGAAGGGGAAGCGTGAATGGAGTGGTTCTGGTGAAGAGGAAGGACTCAGAGAACGTGAAGAAATGTGTAGGAAGGCTCTGGAGAAAAGGCATTGAAGCAGCACGTGGGAAAAAATGCATTTGCATATGGGAAGCATTAAATTTGGCATTAAATTTCACCACCAGAACTCCAGAAGTTACCATTGACAAAAATAAAATTTCACACTATATATTTGGTCTAATGTTACTGAATTTTGCACAGATTTTTTTTTTATTTCTATTAAGTCTCAATTTTTTTATTCTCCCTAAAATAGATTCCAATCAATATAATTTATAATATTATTTTATTTATTTACAAAATCAAGTATCTTTCACTAGTGTTTAATTATCTATGTAAAATTTTATTTTATATTATTAGGTATTTCATTTAAATGTTATGTCATTTTATTATTTTTAATTTATATTTCATTTTTCTTCAATTATTCATATTTTCATTTGTATTTATAAAACTTAAAAAAATGTTAAGTTTTAATAATAAAAAATAAAAATGTGTGAATTTTTTAAAAGTTTCTTAATTTTCCTTATGATTTCATGTATTTGAACAAATTTTGTATTATGATTTCATGTATTTGAACAAAATTTTCTATTAATTACTTATTAGTGACATAATAATGTAAGAATAAAAAAAATACAAAAATAAAAAAAATAAAGAAATCTAAGTAAGCATCTCCTATTGAAGTATCAATTGCAAAAGGCCTGCGATGGATGTCCAACAGTCCAAGTCCATCCAAGCAGAAGCCAACGGTGACCAACCACATAATGACATTAATAAAAGACAACGAAGAGGTCACTCCGTTAAGCTCACATGCACACAATTTTTTAACACTTAACTAATATCATTTTAACATGTGCATTTTATATAAGAAGGATCTTTGTTTTTATATAATTTAAATTTATAATAAATAACATTTTTTGAATATTTAAATCATGGTATAACTTTATTTATAAATTAAAATGGATAGATGATTAAAAGATTCAAATATATAGACAAAGATAAAAAAATATTTGAGATGATTAAAAGGTATTTTTCTGCTAATTACAAAAATAATGTGTGGAATGAACCTCTTAATAAGAGAAAAAATAGAGTGTTAAAAGCACTTAATTGAAAGAATGAAACCCTCAGTTTTTTAAATTGAATTTCTAATTTATAATAGAAAAGTAAATTAATTTCAATAGAAATCATTTTGAATTGGGATATATGAAGTTTTTATTTAAGAAGTAAATGTGAAATTTAAAAAAAAAATTAAAAATATAATTAACTTTTCTAGATAAATTTTCACATTTTTAATTCTGAAAATTAATTTTAGATTAAGTATTGATTTTGACTCAAAATAATTTTAAAACACTAGCTTACTTTTATAATGAAACAATTAAATATAAATTATATTACTTTAAAATCATTTCTAATCAATTTTTTTAATTTTATAAAACTAATTTTATTTAAAATTAATTTTGCCAGTACAAACAATACTCATTCAAACACATGCAAAATTGATGAGTTATGGCCGGGTCTTCCATTTGAGAAAACTAAATAAAAATACAATAAAAGAAGTGAGGGAACATTATGATGACATGTGTATTAGTAATATTTCATTGAACGTGATTAAATGGTTAAAAAATGACAAATGGGAATTAACTAATGAAAGTGTGAGACAGAAATATTGGAGTAAGAGCCGTTAATAATTAATAATTCTAAACTAAAATAATGTATCACTTTTATAAAGCAAGTCTTCTTATTAAAGTGAGATAAAATTTTGTTTTTTTTTTAACATTATTGCAAAATAAAATTAATTCTTATAATAATAATAATAATAAATCTTAGACAAACAATAATGTAATTATCAATTAAATAAATAATTATAACAAGTTGAGAGAAATAATGTTGTTTTGACGAGACGTTTTATTTAACTTAAATCTTTATCGGATATATTTTATTTACTGTGATATTAATGTAAAATATTTATTATTTTATTTATATTTAATTTTCATAAAAATATAATTAATTATTTTTAATAACATCTTTCATTTTAATTATAATTTTTTTATTTATAAAACTTAAACTCATAATATTACTTTTATTTAATATAATTTTGCTTAGGTGTATAAGAATATAAAGTTTCAAAATTGATGAGTCTCATATTTTTATATTTTATCTCTTTTTTATTTTGACATATTTTTCATTCCTTTAAATTAAATAAAGAGTAGGTTTTTTTATAATCAAATTTGATGTTTTGTAATTCCAAATCCATTAATTGAACTTTTATATTCTTAGAAAAATAAGTGAATTTACTAGTTAGTCGTATGTACCGACAAAGTTTACTTACTTATGATGACCCAAATGTCCTATCTTTTTTTAAGTATGGGACATTTAAAATTAAGAAAAAAAATATTTTAGTCAATTATGTTTTAGTGTTTTAAATTTATTTTGATACATTAAATTTTAAAAATTTCATTGTTGAAAGTTTCATTTTAATAATTTTTTTATTTTTTATAGAAAAATTAGTGTCCTATCATTTTTCTTAATTTGTAGAAATTAAAGATAATATCAATAAATTTATATAATTTATTATTGTTTTAAATTTTAATAAAACATTATTTTAAAATAATAACAATTAAAATAATTAATTTATCAAAACTGACATTTAGTCTTACAATTACGTAGACTCAAACCAAATTTTACCGAAGATACGGAGTATTATAGAAATGTGGTATGATTTGTGGACACGTGGCGAGAATCGAGCGGATAAGGAAAAAGATCTGGATGGGCATGAGAAGGTCAAAAAGATAGCAATAATCTTTTATAGTGATTGCAGTTCCACACTAGCTTCAAATTCAAGTATCGAAGAAGAAGATGGCGTTGGGTGTTCCTGCTCTTCCCCTGACATACGTGGCTCACGTTCTGGCAGTTGTTGCCAGCATCTTGGTCATAGTCTGGGTCGTCAATTTTAGGGGTGGCTTGGCTTGGGATTCTGATAACAAGGCCCTCATCTTCAATGTATTTTCTCTTTCCTATTGCTATTTACGAATTTTTTGAAATTTGGGCGTTCAATTGTGCGTGTTCCCTACTTACTAAAAAACACAACCTAGTTAGTTGTTGGTGTGGGGGTCACTAATCTGCATCCATATGTTCAGGGGAGCATTTCAGTTTTTGTTTTCTCTTCTTTCAATTGTGCTCACGGTATCAAGATTAGTTGATGCTTCCTATAGAGCCAACTTCATACCAATACCATGATCAAGGAAAAAAAAAAAAGATTAGTTTTCGCTTATTGTTCAACTACACAACTTGAAGCCTAACCCTAACTGTAAGCCGCCTTTTTGCTGTTTATTTTTCTGTGTTTTTCTCTACTCCATTTTCCCCTTCTTCTTTTTTCTTCTTTCCGAATATGTCACTATTGTCAATAATATATTATTTATATGCACCTAAAAGAATGGCGTTTATGTGATTAGTTCATTTTAATAAAAAAAATTATTAAGTTAACGTTATTATAGCTATATATTTTGAAATTGAAAAATATCTTGGATTGAAAGCTGTACCTAATTTATGAGTTTTTTATAGTACATTTTCTGTTTGTTTGAATAATAATAATAATCATAAGTTAGTGTCGATCGAATATATTCGTATTATTTTTTTTAGTGTGTATTCGGATTAATTTTGACTATTTGGTACATAAATACTTTTTTATCTTAAGTTTAACAAACATTTGGATGCTTTTCATATGATTTTTTTGTTACAAGTTCTATTTACTGAAACACTTGTTAACGGAGTTCATGTGCCTCGTGTGAGATATGTATTTATATATATAATCTGTAGATACAGTACGAGGCTGCTGCGAGTTGTGATGATTTAAATATGAGATATTGTTTTTATATTTAAAAGTCATTCAAATCATTGTAGTGATAGAGCCCTTTAGGTTTTAGTTGTCTCATAAAGTAAATTCACAAAGTTATGCTTTTCTGGGGAACCATCTGATGGCTAAAGTAGCTACCTTACTTTTGCTTTATTTTGATTTTTTAAAATAAAAATTAGGGTAAGGGGATCAAGTGAGATAGGATACCCTCTACATTCAAAGATTATTTACAAAAGATTGATATTATCTCTCAAGGAGTCCTCTGGTTTCTGACAAAAAATAAAATTTCCTCTGTTTGACCGAAATAACTTAAGAGAGGATTTGCAGTTAATTATCACTAAGTTTTTTATTATTTTATTGTTCTACTGAATATTAGTGTTGCAATTGCAATTGGATCAATAAGTGCTTTTTTTTTCTTCCTATTTTGTTGGTTAAGTCCCACCTACCTTCTAAGCTTCAGAGGAGTTAACTGGAAACTGCGTTTCTATCTGCAACTTGGTAGGCTTAAAATGGATGTTTTGGGCCTCTGAAGAATTTATTATTTCTAAAATGTTTTGATTAATTATTGGCTACCTACTTTTCATTTTGAATTTAATATTTCATGGGGTCCAGAATTTCCAACTTGTAGGATGGACATGGACCCACATGCCTATCTGTTTTGGATTTGAGTGAGAAATGAGATGTAATTAAAACAAAAAACAAAAATCATGATATTCAGAGATTGGATCCTTTGAATCTGAATTAATATTATGGTCTCTCTCATGCGTCACGTGGTCAAAGTTACGTAAGAAAAATAACTTACTAACAAGTAGATATTCATAGTTGTGCTATCACTTTTAGGAGGTACCTACATCTTACGTACATTTCCCTTTGTACAGCTTCATCCACTTCTTATTGTCATTGGCTTACTAGTTCATGGGGGTGAAGGTAATTCACAAGGAACTGCTTTATGAATAAATTCCATTCGATTTTGTTAACCAACTAAATACTAAATTGTTTCTCTGATTTTTCTCCGTGAAAAAACATGCAGCTATTATAAGTTACAAAGCTTTACCCCTGAAGAAGGAAGTGAAGAAATTGATACACCTTGTTTTACATGCCATCGCATTAATACTTGGAATAGTTGCAATTTATACTGCCTTCAAGTATCACAATGAAAGTGGGATTGCCAATCTCTACAGCTTGCATTCATGGCTTGGAATTGGGGTTATTGTCCTTTATGGCATTCAGGTAAACCACTGCATATGACTAAGCGTGTTTGGATTTGCATTCACACAACTCAAACGTGGATTACAGAAGCAACTTTTAGTTGCTTTTGGTGCATCTTGACGTGAAAATTTAATCAAATGTGGATCACAGATACTAATCCAAACACGCACTAATCTAAATTATCCTATAAATGTAGTATACCTTGAAGACTTGATTTGATTATTCAGTTTATAATTTAAGTTTAGAGTCTATGGTGCAAGCTATAGATTGAAAATGTGGACTTTGCTGATGTCCAAATGAAACTCAATTCTGTACTAAACTTTGTGTTGGTTCCCTGCAGTGGATATATGGGTTTGTGATCTTTTTCTTCCCTGGTGGGACTCCAGACATTAGACGCGCCTCACTTCCATGGCATGCGCTATTCGGGCTGTTTGTATATGTCTTGGCTGTGGGCACTGCTGCTCTTGGGTTTCTGGAGAAGCTCACTTTCCTTGAGAACTCAGGATTGGAGAAATATGGTTCTGAGGCTTTGCTTGTCAACTTCACTGCTATTATCACAATCTTATTTGGTGCCTTTGTTGTGTTATCTGCTCTAGCTGATGCTCCCCGAGCCCCTGCCGCAGATGACTATGAAGCCATATAGGCACTTCTGTTTGTGAGTTTGTCTCATATTTTTATTTTATGGAATAATCTCATGTCTGCTATAAGTTTGTATTGGGAGTCGGAAGAAGGAAATAACTTGTTGTTTGTATTCTTGGACATAAAGCTTGTAATTAATCATCAATTTCAATATATTAACCCTAAAATGTGAAATTGGTCGTTGGGTTATATCAGCTTTTTTAGTTTTCAAATTTTCCTTGATCAGCAGTTGAGATTTAGCTCATATAACTTGTGAACCGAACATTGAAAATTCAGTCTATCTTGTAATTTTATTCCTTCACTTTCACTTTTGTCTCGCTTCGATAGATCATGGAAATTTCGAACTTGTGAACATATATATACATCATATCTTTTCACGTTTACTACTATTATTATTAAAGACATTCTAGGTGCTAACGATGATGGGGAATGTTCACTGGTATAAAAGGAGATTGAGACACAAACGGTGACTTTTTGTAAGTTTTTTTTTGTTTTTTGTTGCTACATTTGGCAAGTTTTTTTTAGGAGGAATACTTCAATGAATTGAATATATATTAGAATAATGGAGATCAAAAACTGTGCACGTTTATTATCTTTTTAACATGGAAAATGTTAATAACAATTTTTAAATGCAGTTTTATTTGTTAAATGCAAGTTATGTAAATCACACTCCCTATTTAACAAATCTAACACAAATTTTATTTTATAATAAAAATATATTTAAAAATGCATTAGAGAATGTTACTAGTTGGCTAGTTGCCCCTTTTCATTAGAAAATTTTGTTTCGGAAATTTTTAGCTCAAAATAGATTAACAGGGAACTAGTGATGGATTAGCGGGCAATTTCATGTTTCGTACAAACCAAGAAGACGTTTTTGTTGTCACTAAAAGAAGGAGCCAACACAACGGACATGCACGTACGCTTGATTGCCACTATTCATACTATCAATTTTACATTTTGTATTGTTTTGATCGACCAAACGTTGTCACACTCTTCTATCTCTTTGAAAGCATGTTTCATGGTTCAACAATGTTGGTTTTGAAAGCCCATTTTCATGCATTTTTATTTATTTAAAAGTTCGAAAAGTAAAATATAATTGGGCCAGACTCGTAGAATGTTGGTCTTGAAAGCCCATTTTCTATCGAGTTTAATAAAAAAAATCAGAAAAGAAAATAAATTTTGGATAATTCTCTGCAAAAGTGTCATAGCACAACATTGTTGAGCCATGAAACATGCTTTCTGCCATGCATGTCTAAGGGAAAAAAGAATTCTACTCTCCGATTCAGGATTTGTCTCAACATCTTCCCTTCCTTTTTGAATCATAATCAAGAGAATTCATCAACCATAAAGCAACGTTTTGCAGATGAATAATGAGTGTATTTACATATAGGTGGAACTAGCGGTAAAGTATTATGATAAGATTTCATCTAATTTATATATAAAAAACGATTCAAATTAGAAGAAAGGCAAGCGAATGAAGGAAAACTAAGGTTTTTGCTGTGGTGATAAAAAATTAAGAAGGTTAAATTGTAATTTTAATCCTCTAATTTTTTAAATTTATGATTTTGATATTCTTAATTTTTAATTGTAATATTTGATCCTCTAGTTTTATAAATTAACTATCATTTGTTAGATTATTATTAACTGATAAATGTGATTAGTAAAGTTATTAAGTTGATTATAAATTAATTTTAAACAATTAATAATTTTTAATAAATTTATAATTAACTTTGGTAAAAAAATTAGTTAATAATCTAACTGAATCAAAATCGTCAATTTGTAAAATTAGAAAATTAAATGTTACAATTAAAAATCAGAAAGATCAAAATCACATATTTAGAAAATTAAGAAAATCAAAATTACAAATAATATAATATAAGAACATTATATTATATTCATAAAGTTTTAAAAAAATAAATAAATATTGTTTCAAAAATCAATCCTATCGCCAGTCTAAATTTACATATCGATAAAAATTCCTATATTTATGAGACACATTTTAAATTATTTCAACAAACCTTCGTGTTATTCATAGATAATAAAACATATTAAATCATATTATAAGTTTAAACTAGAAAGAAATATATGTAAGTAAAAAAGAAGAAGAATTTGTTAAAACAAAACGAGTTACAAGTTTATCAAAGAGTCTATCTCCGTTAGTTGAACAATGTGCGTGAATGATTATAACTTCAAGAGTTTGATTCCTAGTTGATGCACGAGTGAGAACGGAAAAATCAAATCAATTTTTGTAAGAATTCTAGTGAAATCCAATTTCATATTTAATCTGCAAATTCCTTCTATTCACATTCTTTGGTTTGATTGTTAATGAAAACATAACTTTTTGATGAAACCCTAAACTTGAAGACAAGATAGTGCATGGATTGGGTGCCACATCCCAAATAGTAATTTTGGTTCCCTTTTCAGTCTTAGCCTCTCTTTGGGATTCAACACAGGCAGCACCAAGTCTTCTATCGATTTCTTGGAGGGCTAGAGTCTACTCAAGTTGCCAAGGTCACTCTTTGTGAGCAATTTCGTGATCTACCATGGGTCATCATAAAGCATCAAATTTGTTGAGTAGTCCCAATGTTTGCCTTCTTCATTCCTCTCTCTCATCACAGGAGCTCTCCTTCTTCCATCATCATCGGGTGCTTCAATGCGAGAATTTCTCATGGTGGAACACATGTATTTGGGATGAGAGAGATTGAGAAAAAAAAAACAGATTTCATTCCCTAATAGAAAGGAGTAGTGTATTTATACAAAAGAGACATGAAGCATAAATTTCCAGAAATTTCTTAAAGATTATTTAGGAAATTAACGATTAATTTATTGGTATCTCACCGTTGATTTAAAAATGTAATATATCTTGTGTATTTATGAATGATTTAAGAATTGAGAAATTGTATCTTATATATTAGTGTTGTAAAAAATAATCTCATCTATCACTATCTTTGAATATATTTTAGCAAATATTATGTTTTTCTAAAAAAAAGGAAATATTATGTTGACCATTAGTTTTTTCGAATAATACCATATTATCATTTTGTGTTCAAATTATGTGACTATATATCAACATTTACTAATTAATTTTTATAAAATTTGACTCTTTCTTTCGATATCTATTCTATCGCTACCTAAACACATTGTTCACTGTGTTAAATGACAATATCCATTTTTTTTATAAAATATATCAATTTGTTTTTGAATATTTGTTTTACCAAATATAAAAAAAAGTGACAATATAAAAAAATAAAAAAAATTAAATACTATATCAATACCGATAATATATGATATAAACCTTCATCCTTTATGTATATCGGGAAAGATTAAGTGAATTTTAGTGATTGTATCTTTTATATTTAATTTTATCCAATACTAACTTAGTGTCCCGTAGAGTACTGGTATTAATTTTATAATTTTTAATCTTTAATTTTTTTATATATTATAATTTTAATGTATTTATCTATTATATTTTAATTAATAAAAAAATATTATATACATATATAAACATACAATAGTTAACTATATTAGTATACAATAAAATGTTAATTATTATAAAAATTACACCAAAATTTTATATAATGTATATTATATTTTCATATACAAGTTTGTGTTTTTATAAAATTTTTACTTCATTAATGAGCAAGAAATTAACAAATGTAATGATTGATTGCAAAAGATAATGAGCATCTTTACAAGTTAGGTCCCACATAGATTCCTTTGCCATCAAGAAATAGAAAACGAAGAATCTCCTCGAAGCACAGTAAAAAATACGAATAAAAATAAAAATATCTCGATGAAGAAATGAAATTTTCAAACTTGATGAAGCGTAAGGGCACTGCCGCAACTTTCTCAAAAACAAACACGTCGAATATTTGTCCATTATTTTTTAAACACATAGACATCTTAAATATTAATTAATAATATGACACACTGCAAATATCAATCACCAACAGGTTTATGAATAAAAAAAAACCAACAGGTCTAGAGATGGAAGAAAACCTCCACCCGTGTGTAAAATTAAAATACGCTATGGAGCAAAATTAAAATCACTAGGACATTTAATAGATAGTACGTTTTTAATACATTCATATAAAATATATATTTTTTCAATTTTTTCATTATTAAGTAGAAGTATTTTTTTTATGGTAAGTAGGAGTTTTGTTGGGGAAAGGATCTTGAAGCTTAATAGTTTTAATTTTTTTTTTTACAATGTTGTTGATTTGAACTCATGCTTATATTTATTGATTATTATGCATTTATACATTATATTTATAAAATTTATTTTTTAAATTAAATACATCACATTCCAAAAATAAGAAAATATATTTTCATTATTTTTTTAATTTTAAAAGTAATTAAATTCAAAGTAAAATAATATTTATAATTTTTTGACAGAAATATTAATAATATTTTATAATTGAAAATTTTGCATATGTTATTCATTTATTATATTATGAATTTTATTTTAGTGAATGATCATATCAGATGTAAATAAAAAAATAAAAAATTTCTTTTATTTGAGTTAAGTTTTTTTATCATCATTGGAGGCCACTTGTACCTACCACAATCAGCCAGTCAGCTAAGCTTTTAGAATTTAAGTTACCTTCCTTCAACCATAATATCCCAACCAACTCTGTCCTGCTCCTCAATCTCTCTACATATCTATCTATCTTTCTATCATCATTACATTTTTTAGCACTCCTTGATAAGTGAGAACTTTGTCACTACTTCTTCCCATCACTTTGTGCAAAGATATTCTAAGGGAAAAATGACAGAGGAGCAATCCAAAAAGGTGGCAGAGACTGAGAGTATTTCCTCTAATCCTGCACCTGAACCTGAACCGCAGGTTCAAAAAAAGGATGTGGCTGAGGAGAAATCTGTAATTCCACAACCCTCTCCCTCTCCTGCTGATGAGTCCAAAGCTCTTGTCATAGTTGAGAGTATGATACTATAATTCCCCTTCATTTGGCTTTCTCTTATCATTAGTTTAATATCTGCTACCAAAAGGGTGGGATGATGATATTGTATTATTATATATGCAATTTCAAAAACAAAATCAAAATAAAAAAAGTCATGCTTATGGGAATTTTTTGCCTATCTATCTGTCTATCTTTTTCAACCGGTTAATTAAGGTGACCACCAGTTTTTAATTTCTGTTGAGTTACATGATGATTTTAATATAAGTGAATTTTTTTTTTATTACAAAAAGTGAAATTATTTCTACCTACCAACATGTGTGTGTAAGTGAATCAGTTGGTATATTTAATGTTTTAATTTTTCTTCAGTTTTGATGGCAATATTAGTTTTTAATGTCTCGTATTTGTTTTCCTTTGTCTTTTGGTATCTGTTCTTTTTAACAATTATAACGCTTTAAATTAATTCTGATGGCAAGTTTTTTATTTATTCTCTTTATTTCCTTCCTAGAGGTGTTTAAAAAAAATAATGGAAAAATGCCAAAATTCACTAATCGAGTTAAACTTTCTGTGAGTTTTAAAGACTTATTCGACTATTTTCAGTGTCTTAGTAATTTTCATCAGTTTTCTTGTGCTGAAGTTTCCCGTGTAGTTCTATCCGAAAGAGTTATATGACCAAATTGGTGTGTTACCATCCAACTGAAAGATAATTAAGATTCTGGCATTGAAGTAAAATTCTATTTTGCATATTTGAGCCAAAAAATTTAAGGAACCATCTTCGCCTGGTCTTGTGTTGTGATCCATTGACGATTTTAAAATCTTCGAACTTGATATTTTTTACTTAAACCATAGTTGTCACCTGTTTACAAGCCCCTTAACGTGGCCTTGGAATTCAAGTAATACACCTTGCATGGTGTATACTTTAACTTTTGGTTTAATCATCTAACAAAGTCACTTTCTTACAAGTCACCTTATCTCTTTAGTTCACCACAATGTATGTTCCTATTTAATCATCTCAATTGTTGCTGTAAAGGCTCAAACATAATAATTATAGTGTTTTTTTTGTTGTTAATCTGGTTACTGTCAGATACTAGTGAAGTTGCTCAAGAGAAACCAATTGAGGGATCTGTGAACCGAGGTGTGTTTGTTTGCATTGTGACACTTGATATCCCTGTATGCATTTCATATGCTGACATTACATCCTAATAATTCCTATGCCTTCTCATTCTTCTTCAGGTGCTGTCCTTGCGAGAGTTGCAACTGAGAAGAGGCTGTCACTAATCCAAGCATGGGAAGAAAGTGAAAAGTCAAAATCAGAGAACAAGTATGACCATGCATCACTTCCATAACTTTTATGTTGGTTTAGCATTTTATGTGGACTCAGTTCTATTTATAACTATGGGGATTAATCCAAAAACAGAGGCAAATAAGCTATGCATAATATCGTTACATTCCCTTTTTCAGCTCAATAGAAACTGGTCTGATCATTGGCATAACAATCTCTTATAAGCAAATATATCCGGCATTGCAAAACATCATTAACGTGATCATTTTGTGAAATTAAGTTTGAAAAAATTATGTAAATATGGAATTCTAATTTAGAAGTTTAGAATACATGACCACTATTAGTTAATGATATTGCTCTTGTCATCAGATATTCATATTACTTTATCAGGACGTTTGGTTCTTTGATGTTATTTAACAGTGTTTTTTTAAAACTAATTTATATGAACTTGATGAGCAGGTCTCACAAAAAACTTTCAGCCATTTCAGCATGGGAGAACAGTACGAAAGCTGCAGCGGAGGCAGAATTGAGAAGGATTGAAGTAATAACTTATTTTATTAATAGTAATTGTAACTTGTTTAGTGAGAACTGTTTAAAGTTGCGTCCATGCCTTTATTCATTTGGGAATTGACATCAAATTTTTTTTTTCTAATATAGAGGTAAGAATGGGTGTAAAAAAATAGAGTTGAAAGAAGAATATGCCAAACTCAAACAAGCCTTATCAAAAGCAAAATATTCTTTCCAATTTTCATGCCTGAGATAAGCTAAGCTCTAACACATTGAACTTGGCGAAGATGGGTAGGAAAAATTGACCTTTCACTTTGTTTGTGAGCAGGAACAACTGGAGAAGAAAAAAGCAGAATATGGAGAGAAACTGAAAAACAAAATAGCTACAATCCACCGAGAAGCTGAAGAAAAGAGGGCATTTATTGAGGCCCAAAAAGGGGAAGATTTCTTGAAGGCAGAGGAGACAGCTGCAAAGTACAGGGCAACTGGAACAGCCCCAACGAAACTCTTTGGTTGTTTCTAACAAGCCTGATCATTAAAAAATGTTGTATTATAATTATTATGTATTTTCTTTGATAGTTCATGTAGTACATGTGTGGTTTGGTTGTCTTTTGCTGAGTTGTAGTTCATGTTCATTTATTATGTGTGCACAGTGATATGTTGGTGCGAATATAACAATTTACCTTTGTGTATAAACAAGAAATTGAATTATTCAATTTGGGGTAATGCGAATTTCATGTAGCATTAGGCCACTACTCCCTCTGTCCCAGATGGGTATTTTATCCAAGTGCTTCTGCCTTATTGGTCAATCACATCGCTAGTACGGGTATATTTCATGACCCAACAATACAATCTTTCAGAGGATTTAATTTTGATCTAAAGTGGACTTGTCACCACGTTAATAAATAAGTTTGTTGATAACAACTAGTTTAAAAGTTATATTATTGTAAGAATTTATCATATAAGGACATTACTTGAGGGTTAGTTGTTTTTCTTAAGCTTGTATTAAAGTAGTAAACAATTGACTTAGTTTAAAACGTATGTGATCTTATTAAAAGTAAAACATATTCACTCACTTAAAACAAATTTAGTTTAGACGAACTGATTGTTTGATCAAATGATTATTCAAAAAGTGTAATATTCTTTAATGTTTCTCGTTAGTTATTGGCATGCCAACACTGTAATTCCTACTCAATGGGACATATTTCACCCCTGTACTTTTGTGAATCAAAGAACCCATCAACTTCACCCGTCTGTACGTTGGTGAATCATAGAACACATCAACAACAGCTTGGGCCGGCATACACACATAAACAGTAGCAGTTGAAGGACAAGAACAATATCATTAACTCTGAATTCATTAATGTTTAACTTTTAGCTACAGCCATCAAGTGGAGGGTAAACTTGATCTCTTTCCACTATTCTTCTATCTACCTTTTTGCCCCTCTACACCAACTATTGAAAACCTGCTAAATGGTGAGTGCATTTACAAAAAAGAAGAAAGGGCAAATAAAATTTTCCTATCAGTTCAAAGTATTGCCTTTCTATGAAGAAATATGAAGGAGACTATCTTAGTCACATGTACCATCAAGAAGATTTTGGAAATGATCATTCTGTCCTAAGAATCCCATATCACTATCAGGCATATGTAGAAGGTGCTTCAGTGCAGAATCAGAAGTATCAAGAAATTCATAATTGCCCGAGTCAGAACCAGCTGTGTCATCATCAAGCTTTGGTTTGTAGCTACTTGTTTGTTCATGAACCATGCTCACATCCTCAAGCTTTGGAATGCAGCTACTAGTTCCAGTGTTGTTTTTCACCTGCAATGACACATCTGAACAAGACTCCAATTTTGATGAGGATGAAGGTTGTGAGATAAGGCTTTGACTCACTACTCCGTCCTTTCCCTTGATCATGCGAAATGACGTTCCAACCTCTGAATGCCAAAGTTGAAGAAAGTGATCAGGGCATGTTTTACTCGTTGGCCATGAATTGAGCATTGTGGATTCCATTGACAACCTTGCCTCTGTCTCAACTCTCACACTCTCCCATTGTACCATGTGCCTCGTCGAAGGAGATTCGGACTTGACAATCGTTTGATCAGGAATCACACATAGCCGTTTTGCTCTTTGGGAATGACATGATCGAAGGAGACGCTTCTTTAGATGGGTGTTCCAGAAGTTCTTAATCTCATTGTCTGTTCTTCCAGGTAGTTGAGATGCAATAGAAGCCCACCTAAGTGAATATAGTAATATCACAGGTACATATTAATGCAACCAAATATTAAAGTATGGAGGTCAAAGGTTACTTATGAAACTTGGAAGTCCTCATTTTCCTTAAGTGTTAATTAGTATACAAGGAATCCTTGATGACAAGGGGTTGAAAGAATGACAATTAACAAAATGAAAAAACACCATGCATTGAAACTAAACCAATATCCATTGGGAGTGACACATTTTTTAGTATCAAACATGCATAATTACTATGCAGCTTATGAGTAAAATAAGCCTTCAGGACCAAGAGGGTTTAGGTTTGGGTATATGCATGTGTATTGTGTACATGTTGAAAAAAAATAAGCAAATGGAGCAATGTGGTACCTGTTGCCAAGCATGCCATGAAGTTGAACAATTGTACTTTCTTCTTCACTAGTAAATGGGCCACGCTTGATGCCAGGGCGAAGATAGTTTATCCACCGAAGCCGACAACTTTTTCCACATCTTAGGAGACCTAGGTCATTTTAAAAACATATTGATTAAATGATTTTTCGTTGAATAATTCCTCCATCTTTATAGCCACGTTTTCACCTTTCTCCTTCATATAGTGGGACAATTTTTCATCTTTTCATAGCACGCACCAAATCCCCCGTCCAACACAAATTTCCGAAACATTTTCCAAAGGGGAAGAGGATAATTGGATCAAAATAAGTCCAACGCATATGCCAACCAATTTGGTTGTAATAAGTATAGAATGAGAACACAACTAAATTAACAATTTAACGTTCTCAAAAGTCCTTTTTTTATTTATAAACTTTTTACCTAACCCCAACCCCCCCCCCCCCCCCCAAAAGTTCTATAAATGCAGAAATTGCTGCAAGGAGAACACAACCAAAAGCAACAATCGGGGGTTTCTTCATTATGAAAACAAGTCACATTGAGATTGAAGTTGATTCAAGAGCAAGCTCAAAGTTTTCACTAATGAATACCAAAAACCTTGAAGAAAAATGAAAACTTCAGAGATAAGAAAACAAGCCCCGTTCTTCCCAATCTTAAAAATTTTCCAAAAAAAATTAGAAAAAAAAGGCAAACATAAAAGTACTCCTACCTTATAAGAAATGCAAAAGCAGAGAAGAAGAAAGTGAGAGAAATAAAGGAATAAAAAGAAAATGCACCTGCATGTTTGGGGAGTGAACGCCAACTTCCATGGCCATGTTTCTGGATGTAGTCAACCAAAGCTTGGTCTTCTTCAGGTGTCCAAGCTCCCCTTCTGACTCCATGTTTCTCACAACAAGGTGCTTTACCCATCTTCACCACTCATTACCACACCAAACCCCAACAATTAATAATATTTAATAACACCCCTTTGTTTTTTTTTACCTTGTACTCTCAATAATAACCTTGCACTTGCACACACTGAAGTGATAGCAATTGGGGTCAGGGTCTACTCATCATAACCAAAAAAAGGAAGAAGGGAAAGAAGAGTGTTGCAGAAGGAAACTGGAAATTAAATGCATGTGTGGATAATAGGACAATGGGGGCGGCTTAGAGGTCCACTACTACAAGGGAAGGGTCACACTATTTATAAGCATAAAAACATATATACCTCTGTAACGCAAAGTGGTGTGGTTCTTAATGGCGTCATAAAAAGCAAATGTAGATATCAGAATGCAAAGAGAGAAGGAAGTGGTGTAGCAGAGAAGCCCCAATGAAAGGGGATGCAGAAAACGAGGGAAGTGATGGAAAAGAAAAGGGTGCACTTAAATATCAAAATCCATATACATCATAACCTTGAATGCAAGTGCAATGCAACTGTGAGGATGAGGGAGAAACGTTATGTCATGGGTAGTGATTTGAGTTGAGACTTGAGAGGGTCACAAACAACAAAAGGCAGAAAGAGAGTGTTGAAACTTGGGTTGGAGCGGTGGAAGATAAGACAAGAGAGAGTGATGGAATCAAATAAATGGCAATGACATAATATCTAATGAATGTTCATTGGTTAAGGTGAAGAAGAGTCTTGGGTGTTGACGAGGTGCATTTATGTTCTGAACTGCCCCACGAGTCAAACCTTCATCAACGTGTGTTGTGCATTCGAACCATCGATATAAATTATTGTGCATTCAAGGAATACTAGAAAAATCTTTATTAATAGATTTTCGATAATTATATAAATGAACCTTATATTACATTTTTTATTTAACTTTAAAGTTTAGATTTATAAATCTATTTTTTTCGTTTTTATCTAAGCTGAGACTTTACTTCTCGTACTTGTACTCCAAGCACTGTCTTCTACCTACTTTCTTCCCTCCTTTGCATTCCTACATTTGAGAGACACCATCTTGGCATTTTCTTTTTTGGTTTTTCACTTTTATGCATTGGGTTTTAAGTTTAGGGGAATTCAAAAGTGAAAATGAGGTCCAATGATCTGAAGTTGATAATTGACTCCCAAAGGATGAAAGAGATTATATTGTTCTGTACTTCTATTATAAGTAATATGTAATTAAGCTTAGTCCTTTAATAATTTTTTGTGAAAGTTTTAAGTGTACTTTCTCAAATTGTTAATGTGTGTGTTTTATTTTTAAGAAAGAGATTAATATATGTTAATTCTTACCATAATTTTAAGCTTAATTATATAAAGGTATTAAAGGGGGGGGGGGGGGGGAATTCATGCCAAGAATGATAATTCTAGCAAATGATGAATCCCACAATTCATGATTCTCAAAATTAACCCAAAAATATGTTCGTTGGGTATGTTTATACATATTTCATATAATTTAAAGATTTTTATGTTTGGTTTCAATAAATCTTTCCCGAATATATAGGTATTTTTCAAAAAAGTATATATTCCAATAAATAATTTCAGATACATTTGTTATTTGAAGATGGTGAATTCTTATAGATCCATTCTCAAAAAAAATCTTGATATGATAATTTTTCATTGTTATATGTTGCATTTAGAAAGGATGAATAGCTCTCAAAAAGAAATATATTGATTATTCTCTTCGAATTGGTTGGATTGAGGTGAGATAATTTATTTCACCTTTATTATTTAAAATTTAAGAAATGTTAGAAATACACTTTAGACACTCCTTCAAACACATATTTTATTTATTAAAAATTATAAAATCATACGAGAAAAATTAAATATGATATTAGAACAAAAAAAATATTATTTTTAATAAATTTTAACTAAAAAAGATTGTGTTTAAATAATATGTTAAAGTATGTTCTTAAAACTTCTATTAAAAAATTTAAATGTTTTTTTTATTAATCATACGAGAATCATTAATAAGAAACCGTTTGTGTGATGCACGAGTTAGTTTCAAAGGGAAGTAAATATAAAAAAATATTTTTAAATAAAAATGTAAAATTAACACTTCAATTTTTTTTATTAACAACAATAAAATTCAAAAATAAGAATATTTTTCTTGAATAAACGTTCTATTAAGATAAATTCTCGGAACATTTCAATATATAACATTGATTGTACAATTTTTAAACATGCTCTCGTTATTTTCTAGTTTGAATACCTTTTTAAAATGCACTTTGAAAAAAGCAACATAAAATTTTCCATAAGTAAATATCAATCTTGAAAGATATAGTCCAACATAATAAATTGTTTGGATTTGAGATTTATTAATTGTCATTACAAATATTGGGACAATTTGTTTAAAATTAAAAAAAAATGTTTCTAACCATGATTCTTTAAAAAAAATGCTTCTTTTAAAAAATAAAAAATAAAATCAGTTTAGACAAAGACTACGTTCGATGGAATATTTTAATTAATTTTTAGTTTTTTAATAGCTAAAAATAAAGTAATTTTTAGTAAATAAATTTTTTTAGTAGCTTCTAGTATAGTGGCATTTTTTTAATGATAGTTTTTGTTATAAAAAAGTTAATTTATAATTTTTTATATTTTCTTATCAAATTTTCTGATTATTCTTTTTAAGTAAATTATCATTAAAAATTATTTTTCTGATTATCAAGAATATTTTTTCTACGAAGATTGAAATATTATATTTAGGCCTATGTACACATTTAGATGTTAAATAAGGTAATTTATTTATTGAGGTAATTTTTTTACATATATATTTATTAAGGTGATTAAATTTTTAACAACAATAAATTAATTTTCAATTTCAATTGTAATATTTATTTTGATAAGGAGTTTGACGCTAAGTTAACGGGTGAATTTGTTTAAATTTTAAAAATAAATAAATATTTTTATATAAACATTTTTTAAGTAATAAATAAGATTTGTTTCTTAAAATAAACAAAAATTACTTTTTAAAACTAAAAGTAGCTTAGACAAACAACTGCAAAATAAAAAATATTTATTTATTAAAATAAACACTGATTTCAATAAATAAATTTTAAAAACTTGAACTAATATTTATGTACAAAATCCTTTTTCTGTGTAAGTTAATTAACATAGAAGTTGTAATCAATAATTTTTTTTCTGAAAGTTTGCGTGCAGCCAAATCAGGCCACTAGTTAAGAATTAAAGTAATTTTTTATTGTTGGAATGTACAAAATAATTGTGATGTCCATTTTTTCTCACTCTTATATAATTTTCACAACAAATATGATTTTTTTAATTCATTAATCAATTAATCAATATTCTTAGGAATATACATTAGTTTAAGATTTACCTCTAATCAAATCCGATCTAATTATATTAAGTTGGATTTCTAAAATGTTTGAATTGAATCTAATTCAATTCAATTAAAACTCGATAATGAATGAGTTGGACAATAAATTTTATTTTTTTTAATCTAACTCAACCCAATTCATATAATATAATTTAATTTATTATATATAAAAATTAACCATTAAATAAAAACACATTAATAATTTTTAGATCCCATAATTATTAAATTATTAACTTAAGCCATCCATAATTTTTTTCTTTTTAAGTTATTTTTTTTATCTTTGTTTTGATTTTGTTTACGTTTTTTAATCTTAATATTATATGTTTTTTAATCTTAATATTATACTTTATTTCTATCTAAAATAAAAATATTGAATTAGCATTCAAATTATTATTATATTAATTAAATATTTTCACAATTTGATATTTTTTAGTATATTTAGTCATTATATACTTACAAAATTTTAGAAAAAAATAAATTATTGTTGTAAAAAAAATTCTTTAAAAATAAAATACATTTTTTAATATCAAAATTTAATTAATCTAATCCATTTATAATCATGTTGATAAAAAAAATTAAACAAATTCGACCTAACCAAACTAGTAAAGTTTTGATGATTAAATAACAGATTTAGTCCAATCCAACTTACCCGAGTCTTTAAGCACCGATCAACAAAACCTTTTTTTTAATTAAGGTAATTAAGCATGTATTTAAGAATTGACGAGAGAATAAATAGATAAATTATCAGTTGAATGTATGTCATAACTACATTGGAATATATATATAATTACAGATATTTAGAATTAATTACATTGGAATGTGTGTCATCATTACAAATCCTTTAATGTGTGTCATCATGTTGTGCTAAAATTCATAATAATTATCGGAATGTATGTCATAATTATAAATTAAATTGATTTTAAAAAACTTACAAATTAATTTAAATAGATAAATTATCATTAGTTGCATTTAAAATTAGATTATTGTGTGCAAAATTGCAAATTTAGCTCTTTTAGGTGAACATTTCCAATCAATTCATTTTGTGAAGTTCATGAAAATGCCGAATATTTTTGTTTGTATATAGTATAGAGTAGATATATAATATAATATAATATAAAATTAAATATTCAAATATTATAATAATAATATATTACAAATTTTAAATGAATTAATATCAGTGAAAATTTTAAAATTACTTTAATTAAAATATATATTATTCAAGTTATCAAACATTTCACATGTATGCGTGTGGTTGCTTTTATTAGGCTTCTAAGAGATGTTAACATTTTTAAATACAGTATAATAGCAAGGGTATATTATTCTTAATTAATTTAAAATATATATGGTATACCTTTTGTGATAGGGATGATCGATTACCCAAATTACAATACTCATCTTGCACCAAAAAATGAAAAAATAAAAAACGAAAAGCAACAATTTTCCACTAGGACAATGATAATTAAAAGAACGGAAAAAGTGCTAAAGAAGGGAAATGCATGTTCTTATTAAGGGGTTTATCATGTAAAGCTTTTTCTGCCACCCCTTATCTTTTGTCCACCCATAATGATTCCTTTTGCACACACTAGGAATAACTTCTTTTCCATGTTCTCTGACTCATTCCTTCAACTTACATTCTACAAAAAGGCCTTACAAATAAATCCATCTTAGTCATTAAGAAAGGAGAACAAATCAAAGAGAAAATTTCAGAGACTTGTTTTGGTTCAAAGGAGATGGTTAAGGTAACTATAGTTGGAAGGGTAAGCGATGGATTGCCCCTAGCACAAGGACTGAGATACATGAATGAAGAGTATGGATATCTTTCATGTTACAGGCAACAAGCAGAGTTCATACTCCGAGAATTTTCAAGGGGAGCATTAACAGCTTCCAAGATGACTATTCATATTGATAATTTCTGCTTCAAGTATCCTTCCCTTTTTAATTTTTTTTCTCTTCTTTTAATTTCTTTCAGATTAAGTTTTGGTTCTTTTATCGATGAAGTTATTGTCATGCTTGCAATTTTCTGTTATGCCTCAAATTCTTCATTACTTGTACCCTTTTATCACAGGCTAATCTTTCAGGAAATAGAGTTTATGTTGAGTCTATTAACATTCCATTTAAACCATAGACTTTAAATTAATGGCACTTGCCTTTTTTGGTTTTTTATTCCTCTCTAGTTTCTTAAGTTGCGTTGCAATAAATTTTGATTATGATTATACTCTTTTGGTATTAAGCTACTTGGTCGAGGACGGAGTTGTTTTCATTGTGTTGTGTGAGTCCACGTACCCAAGAAAACTGGCCTTCCATTACCTACAAGATATACAAAAGGAGTTTGAGAAGTTTGATAAAACCCTCATAGGCAAAATCACAAGGCCATACAGCTTTGTCAAATTTGGTAATTCCCTTGAACCATTAGTCTGCCACAATGATATATCATTGTCAAGCAAGTGGTGTTAATATTTGCTAAATATGGAAATGGAGGTCCACTCCCCCTTCCCCCCCAATATATTCTCTTTGTGAATTTTTTGTTTTTGCCATATTTCCTTGCCAAAAAAGTCACAATTTGTTTGTCAGATGGTATAATTGCAAACATTAGCAGACAATACATTGATACAAGAACTCAGGCCAACCTATCAAAACTTAATGCTAACCGGAAACAAGATTTAGATATCGCCACTGAAGACATTTACAAAATTTTAGAAAGGAAGAGAAATTCAGGTAAGATTATTCCCTCTCCTCAACTATTCATATTGATGCCTTTGCTTGCACTAAGAAGCATGAACTAATTGAAAAACAAGTTATGCAACTTTTTTTTGGTCACACGCCAATATCTAATAATGACAGAAACAATGAGAAGATTACCGGTTACTCCTCAACCTGAATCCACAATATGGTGCTCCCCACGCCTTGAGGTATGCTAAAGTTGAATGCTCTAAATTTTCTTTCTCCATTTTCTAGGCAAGAGAATTGGAAAAAAATGTTACTTGTTATATATCCCATATTGACCAATGATATGGCTAAATTAATTTATAATATGAGGGGGGAAATCCTAACCATGTATACTAGTTTTATAGGATTAAGTCTAAATTCAAATTTTAAGATAGTATCCATCTTGGCATGAGGGGGTATGTTGGTTTTGTTAGGTTGAATCAGACCCAAATCCAATTCTACCATTAATTGTTCATTTTATTCTTTTGGAGCACAGGTGATTGCATTGAAATGGACACCTATTATGATCATTGTCATTACTTCGATGGCTCTTTTATGGGCTAGCTTAGCCCTCACCGATGACTTTATTGTTTGAAGCTGGTGATGATCCCTCAGATCATGACTAAAGATGATGGTTTAATACCATAAAACTTCAATGCGCTGCAAGGACTTAAAATATGCCATGGCCCACTAGTATTAAATTTGATACAACATTGATGTTGCAGAAAAAATAAAGATATGGAGTGGCCCGTTGCCATCCCTTCCCCAGCACATAATCCAGGGAAAACAGAGAAAGACAGATACAGATTGAAGAAGAAAAATTCTGATTTGTCACGGAATTTCTACTCTCTACCTTGAAAGTGAAATTTTTTCTTTTAAATGAGCTAGTAGTCTAGTACACTGACTTGTGCACTCACACGAGTTGCGCATTGATATTTTTATATGTACTAAATCATTTGTAGATATGGTAACAAATTGGTATTTATCAAATTTATTATATAATTTTATTATTATTATATATATTAATAAGTTGGTGTCCATCTTTCTCAAAAAAAAAAAAAAGTTGGTGTGTCTATGTGTTTTCATATCTAATTGGGGTGTGTTGTTAATAAGGATGGTTTGCAAAAAATTGACTTGTAGGAATGTTAAAGCGAATCTAACCGGTCAACTTCCATCTTACTATGAATTGGGTTGAATTCATCAATTCTGTAATCGTCTCAAGTCACCTAATAAGTTCTTCACACTTCACAGTTATTAGGTGGCATGAACCTTTAGCATTTTGCAACCATCAGTAATAGCAGCTCTGTAGTGTGATATTTTACAATCATATCATATTCATATACATGGCCAAATTTCTGCACATTAACCCACTAGCACTTAATCAATGTTTTAAGATTTTCAGTATAAACATTGAAGACCCCGGAAGTTGACTTCTTAATTTGAAACGAAATTACATATATGTATGCAACGACAAATCTGGAAGAATAACAATTAATCATGCGCGTGGCATCCTATTGTATAGGACATACAACTTGCAATGGAACTATTATTTTATATATATCACTAAAGTTTGATTGTTTTTAGTATGTATAAAATTAAAAAATGTTATTATTCCTTGCTGAGCAGCCCAGAAACTTAGCTCTCATATGTAAATTATTGCATCATTGCTTATGCTGAAATTGCTACTTAAGTCAACCCCAGGTATACAATGAATGTAACCATTTTCCACCATTTGATTTGAATACTTTAGCTGTGAATTGAACATCTCAGGGGCTGAAATGTTACTGACACATCTATTATACTCTCCACTAAAGGGTACCTCTGACATGTCATGAATTGCAGCTTCATGAAAAGATGAATTTTGATCAAATCCATTCCTCAAACCCAAAGAGTCAACTGAATTTGCAGAGTTTAAATGATCCAGTGAAAGCCACTCAGCAAATAACAGTTTTGGTAAGGAACTTTGAGAAGCCTCTTTGGTGAAGTTATAATTCTGTGGGCATTGAGTTTCAAGATTTTGGAGAGAATGTGAAGAGTCCATGGTATCTGAGCTTGAGCTAGCATACTTAATTTGGTTATGAGATTCCATTTCCTTAGCTTTGACCACTCTCTTTTTCAAATATGAATGCCAATAGTTTTTAATCTCATTGTCTGTCCTTCCTGGCAAATGCTGTGATATCCGGGACCACCTAGCAAATATATTTCAAGTTGCTCTCAGCAGTCTTAATTAAAAGTGGAAGAAATTATAGGAAGAAATTACACTGCAATATTTTATTTTACTGGAAAGTAGTGCTGAATTTCTGTTCTGAATTTTGGGATGTCAGCTGTTAATTAATGTTACCAAGTCACATACACATTTTTTTATGTGAATAGATTGTTTTCAATGTATATAATGTTTGATGATTACTAATAATTGGAATATATGAAGAGGCACTCTGACATTCTATAAAATGGACAAATAAAATTGGGGTAGATTTAAATTAAATATACAAAATTGAGGACAATGTCCCTCTCCCTTACCTGCGATAGAGTGGAGTATTCGGTCTTTGAGCAATACTGTACGTAATTTTTTAAATTTTTTTATATAGAATTGAGTAGTAGGAAAGACTTTTTTGTTTTCATTTTCATCTCTCTTACAAAGAAAAGGATTATGCTTTCTAAGCCAATTCATGGCTTGATTAACTTGTCAGTTCTTCCTTCAATTTTTCATTTTAAAAGGACCCAGTTGCTTTTATAAAACAGAATTAAATATTAAACTACTTCCAAGCCAATTACATTCCCTAGCTTAAGCCTCAAATATTGAATTAGAGACTGTCTTTTTTTTCCTATAAACAGCATTTTGTACTGATGAAAACTTAATTTAACACTTGACACCTATTCCTGACAAGTCTTTATCAATATTTTAGACTGAAAATTACAAAATTTACTTATTCCGCATCAACTTGCTCATAAAATTGAAACTATTGAAAATTGATAAGTGAAAAAAGATTTACTCTGTTTGGCTTACTTGTTGCCTAGCATGTGGTGAAGGGTGAGGATTGTCTCCTCTTCCTGTTTGCTGAATTTCCCTCTCTTTAATCCTGGCCTTAGATAGTTAATCCACCTTAATCTACAGCTCTTTCCATTCCTTTGCAAGCCTGTACACAAATGTATTTGCCCCAAGAATGTCAGGAAAAATTTTTAAAAAATGATATAAATGCCTCATGGTTGACTATAACATTTTGTTTATAACCAGCTGAATTTATATACTGACTCAAAATGCCGGTCTAGTCTGCCAAAAGGTGTAAAAAGAATTGTCAATTTTTTTTTTCTGAACATGGTATTATTACGAAATAGTTCCCGTCAAGAACTATGAAATTCTAATAAGTACCAAGTCATGCATTTCACAAGCATTTTTAACTATAAGTGAGAATAAAAAAAATGGATGAAATTAGTTTAATTAACAGAGTATTACTTGACTGATAATAAAAAAATCAAACAAAAGATAATGGAATTGGTTTGGTTTTCAAATTCAAATTTAAAAGCCAATCATAACTAAATCGAACAAAAAATTTATATATATTTTAAAACTAATTATAGTTAGAAGATTTTTATATTGTACGTGCTTATTTAAGAATTTTCTTATGTTGCCACAGACACCCCTTCTTACAAGTATTATTTTTCTTATAAAATAATATGGTAATAAAAAAAATAATGTTTTCATACCCCGAATTGATTGGACAAATGTATAAGAATTAATTCAAATAAAGGGAAAAGAAAAGCTTATTAAGACATCTCAAATTTATAGATGTTAAAATCAGTTAAACATGTCCACATTTCCATTTGATAACATAATCTGAGTTCAAATAAATAGTAGGCATACTTTCAAATCAAGGAAGAGAAACCTTTCTTCAAGAAGACTAAGGATGTCTCCATTTAATAATATAACGGTATTAAGAGTATGGAATAATGCCCCTTTGTTAAGTACTTATCAAGAATATGCTCACTGTAGTATGATTGACAAAAAGGTCACAAACAGGGAAGAAGAAAGAAACCAACCTGCCTTAATGGGGACAGAACTCCAACAGCCATGACCATGTTTAAGGATGTGGTTTCTGAGCTTGTTGTCTTCTTCAGGTGACCATAACCCCTTCTTATGTTTTGGTTTTCCCTTTTCCAATGGCTGGTACCCCATTTTACTTAGCCTCACAGAATTCCACTTCAATGGTAGGCTTGGATTCTCTAGAAAGAGAAAACACAGCAGACTAAGAAAGGAGGGAATAACATTTGGTTGGGGAAACAGTGCACAAACAGACTTATATATAAAAATACAAGGAAATAGTCGTGCTTGTGCATTTTTTTTTTCCCATTACTTGTTCACAACAAGCGTTGAAATAACAACATAAATGTATAAACCAAGAAAGTTCTATTGAATTAAAAAATTCTGTCCTGCCCCAAAGGGTTGAAAACTTGTTCCACCTTACTGAAATTCACCTTTACAGACTCAAAGGGTGCCAATTTGGAAAATGTTGGAACTTATGGTATCATCATTGCTTGCTATCAACTTTAACACTAGATCATTGACGAATTCTACGACGGGAAAGTAAAGTCATATGTCCAAAATCTCCAAAAGTTACATGATTTTTTTTGGTACAATATTGATGGCTAGTTTGTTTTTGCATTCAAATTGCATATTTTAAATATTTTTATGACAGATGTGAAAGCGTTGTTTTAAGTGAAGGGTTACAATTCGTTTAAGATAAGAAAATAGTGTGCAGTCTTCACGTACAACATAAATTAATTTAACTGATGAAACTTCATTTTGTTCTCTAGCCAGGTAGACTGCATAATGGTAGTGACTAGTGAGGTAATAATAGGAATGCAGCTATGGATTGGAGCATACTATTCATTGAGCTAGTACCTAAACCTTATAGGTTAGGCAAGTCAACTTCATCTCGTGCCGACACATTCTTTACCCTTTAAGAGCAATTAACAAAGTACTGCATAGTAGTATTAAACTTGATCAATCGTCACATTGTTTTTAAGTGTAACTAGTTGGACCGCATAAATACAATAAACGTGGAAAACTATGCAAGACTGATCATTTTATTACCATTCACTTCCGAATAATATATGCCTTTTCATGAGTAATTTAAATCCTGTAAGTTCATATGCTTTTTAGATTATCGATTTTGATCTTCAGGGTTTTGCATCTACCTTTTGAATTATCACGTACTGCATAACTCATTTTCAAATAAGGCCAGAAATGGTCAAGAAACCTGCTTTTGTTGATGCTGCTTGCATGTTCACTGTTCTTTTAATTGGTGTCCACTATTAAATTGAATGAGATCCAGTTGAGTTAGAGTAATTTTGGGAAAATATGACAATTGAAAAAAAAAAGACCAAATTATGCTTAATAATAAATTTAAAGGAATATAAGACATGGCTAACAAAAACAAAGACAGAGAATTGCGGGGAGCGAAAACTAATATATTTTTTTCTGATCCGTGGGAATTTATCAACTCACAATCTATTCAATCAATTGAGTTAGACTCTTTTGACAAAGAAGAAGAAAACTAGTATAAAGAAGAAGAACTCATCAAATTATTATTTGATAGAGTCAATTTTTGTTACAAACTTAATGCAGTTAAGAAACCAGTCTTTGTCCTGTTTCTGTGTCTGATCTATGCAGTAGATGAAATAAATGGCAGCAACAGTGAATCAGATAAGCGTGAAGAATCTACAAGCGTGTGCATGTTGAAGTTGCTATAGGAGAAAATTGTCCTTACAAGAGCCATTACACTTACAATTGCATTATTGCAAAAGGAACGTTTGTACAAATTTGGCAGATAATAGTAGATGATAACATATCATTGATGGTGGATAACATCAGGATAAAAACAGTTAACTTGGGTGAAATGGTTGCATCAATTTTCAGCAGAGGATCAATTTCTGTTGCATTAGTTCATATTTCGTATGTGGGTTGTATTAACTTGTGGTGATTGTTTATCGTGTATAGTTGATACTGTAAACAGCAGTGCTGTTTAGTGCCAAAATGAATTGCACGAATCTTATACGAAAATAAATATTGAAATCCTAGTGGTTAAATTCAAATTAAAAATTCTAAATCAAAACTTCTAATGGAAATCAAAGGGGGAGCGAGATTGCAAAATTTTCGAACTAGTACAAATTCGTGCTAGAGAGCATTTCCCTACTATAAAATATAGATTTTAGTTGATTTTAACAAATGGTTTTTTTTCTTCTGATTTTTAACAAATCCCCTCATCTATGGGATTATTTTTCATTTGACTGATTTACCACTCGTACAAGAAGTCATGAACTAAGTTTGAGAAAAATTACATTACAAGGATCAACTACTTAGAGGTAGCCAAACGTTAGGATTAACTTATTTTTATGATGGCGGTAATAGAAGGTAATCCTCTCCATTCCTAAAACTCACGTGTTTGGTTTAGCAAATTAAATTAAAAAATTATTCACTTCTTGATCTTTTTTAAATGATTATTTTCTCTAAAACAAATCGGAAGCAAACATATTATTTTCCTTGAACACTTTTCTACGGAAGCTCACGATGACTTCACTTTGCTTTTGATCAGTTCAGTTGATAAATAGTTCACGCACAATATTTTTACACCGTAATCAATAAAAAATTAACATATATAATTAATAATTTTATAATAATTATGTTAAATCCAGTATAACATGATATTCACACAATCATTTAACAACGGATTGTCATGTGATAGTTTTGTAATAATTACTTTAAAAATTATTTTTAGGATGATTTCTAGTAAATTGACAATGTAAAATATATACACTTTTTTTTTATTTGGTGGAAAACGTAAAATCTTTACATTGATGGTATATCAAAATTTAATTAATTCATCAGTTGACGCAAGGGTATAAGACATTATTATGTTTACATGTGGAAAAACTATTTATTTAATGAAAAAATGTATTTGGTTTTCTCTATGTGCAAAACTTGATTGGGCCAACAAAGATCACACAGTGCAAGCATGATTGGTCTTTAGTCTATTAGGTTGTAGATACCTGCCAAAAAATAAAAAATATGGAAATTAAACTCATAAATATTAAATACATTAGGTGATAAATTGATTAATTAGTTGGCACATGGACATGTGTCCCTAACTTATTCCAGAGAAGAAGGATGATCATGTTTGATACTTGAATTTTAAAATGGAATCTGAGGAGTCCCCATGAATATCTTCGAGTGGGTAGTGTCCCTTCAATCAGGCATATACCCAAGCAGAACAAGTCATTGACTAAGAAAATGATCCTCAATTAGTTTGTCAAGGAACACAGGAATCCTAGTGAGGCACGACAAAGGTACAGCGTTGGTGAAGAAATTCCCAAGCGCGTATGTTTGTATTTGCATTATTATTCCGAATTTGAGATTAGCGAACCAATTAATGACTTGATGAGATCAACAAGGAATCACAATTATTGTTGAGAATTGGACAATGTGGTTCTTCAATACATAAACAAAACAATATTTTCTTTGTATATTTAACTGATATACCCCACTGGAATCCCTTTGTCACATTGCACTTTCATTAACCAAAAAAAAAAAACTGGTTGAAAAACTACACACACACAGTTCAATGGGGATAAAAAATTGTCACGCATGGTCGAAGGTTGGCCTCCTCTAAGTAGCAAGAATTATTCAGTTTGTCAAATAATATTAAATAATAATATTGATGAGAACCAAGAAAATCAAGACTTTTCTGACTGCCATTTAAAAATACTAACAAGATAGATAAATAGAAAGAACTTATTAAAACAACTCTAAACCTGCAACGAACTTAATTTCACAACTTGCAATTACCTAGAAATTAAATTGTAGGCGTGCCTGAAGCTCTAAAGGATGTAATATCATATAACAAAACTTGAAGCATGCTGTGCTCTACTCTGCAATTGTTTGCTTCTGCCTAAACTATGGAACAAGTAATTATCTTATTCTCCCTAAACTTGTGGAAAGGAGGAAGAATCATTATCTGCCGACTATTATCCTCTGGGGCACAAGGGAATCTTGCAATTGTTGTTGTTTTGCCCTTTTAACTAAGGTTATTCATTTACAACTTTTTGGTCCTAAGAGAGAAAATATTTTGATTTTATCAACAAAAGGATTAAAATATAACAATTAGAAATTTGGCTTAATATTTTTTATAATAATCAAATTGAAATATCTCTTGCATTAATTTTTATATAAGAATATCTTTAATTATGATTTATTTCTCTAGGTTTAATAAATAGTAGGTGAGATGCATTAATGTCGTATGCTCTTTGAGTGTTTAACTTTGTCTTGTATGGATAGAATTTTGAGAATTTTACTTTGGTCTTTCGGGCACATAGTCAATAAAAGTGAAAGTAATAAATAGTTACTCACGATAGAGAGACTAAATGAATTAAATTCAATAAAAAAATGAAAAAGAGTAAGAGTGTGTCTCATTATTAGTAAGAGAAAAAAGAGTGTGCCTCATTTTTTTTAGATACAGAAAGTGAGGACGAAAACGAGTACGACGCTGCAAAGCGCGGAAAAGAGACACGACGAGCTTCCTCGGCACTAATCACACTAAGCACCTGAGGAAGAGAATCTATGAGAGGAAGAGAATAATCTCCATCATGGCCAAGACTTGCCACTTCCAAACCATGGGGAAAAGACTGACAGAAGATAAATTGGGAACGAGTGTGTCTCATACTCTCATTATTGTTAAAGTAGTTTTAAAAAAATATGTAAATTTTGGATGAATTTAATGTCACTAACTTGATTAATTAATTTTCTTAATCCTAATAATTTAGTTAGTTGAATCTTATAAAAAAGACTGGAGAAAATATATTAGAATGACAAGTGGGAGTAAAAAAATCTAGGTAAAAATAAGCAATTTTAGCAATATATAAGGAGAAAAAACTTTATCTAACACTTCAACGTTTTGAACTAAATGTGATGGCTTCACTCATACAAGTGGCTCATGACTTGTTGACAAAGATTTTTCTAGTTTTTTAACTCTTGGTTTTTTTCTAACACTTTATTTATAGAGGGAATGATAATGAGTGTAATTACGAGATTAATTAAGAAAGTAAAAATAGAAAATAGTATTATAAAAATAACTATATTTAAATTTAAATATATTTTTAATAATTATTATAAGTACCGTAGTATTTTTTTTCTTACCTTATATATAACAAAATAAAATTTACTCCTTAAAATTAAAAATCATATGTAAGAACTAAAACCATGTGCTTTTAGTTCTTAAAAATTAAAATTCTTGTACTTTTAGTTATTACAAACAAAAACTTATTTATTTTTTTACCCCAGTTACTTTGTATTTAACTTTCTTTCTATCTGCGTGTAGCTTTAACTTCACAATTTCATCTCCTATTTAATCTCAATACTCTCTCCTTTTCTTTTATGTTTATTTAAAAAAAATGTAAAGAGGCACACGCTTCTCTTTCTAATAATGATAATAATTAATAAAATTTGGGAACATCGTTATATAAAAATATCAAAATGTATGTTTAAATATGGAAATACATTAAAAAAATACTCAAAACTGTTCTCCTCAACATGAGAATGTAAACATTCTTAAAAATTGTAGATATTGGTAATCAAACTCGTTTATAAGTATATAGCATTTACTATATATTTTTATGCCCCCATATCATACCACACTGTCCTCCATGACATTATTTGATTCTGTTATGTGCTATGATCAACTTATGATTGAGTATACGACAGATTAAATAGATTAAAAGATTGATGACGAGAACTATGTACAATACTATATGTTATACAATAAAGACGTCTAGCCAATTCAAAAGTGCTCGTTAGTTACATAATTGATATTGTTCTATATATATGCAACCCCCCACCCCTACCCCAATTAAAAAAAAGAAAAGAAAAGAAAAGATATTGTTCTAAATTCATATCGTTGCTTGTTAGCAATAAAATCTCTAAACAAACAATATGGTGCCATGCCAGAATATAGTGCATCAAAGTTTTTGACACGTAATTGGTATTTTTAGCATATGCAATGGATAAATGCTTTTTTACATAATTAAAATTTGAATTTAATTTATAGTACTGTCAGTGCAAAAAAAAATTTACATTGTCTGTCGATTAGAAATCATATTTTTAAAGTAATTAATGTAAAAACCAACAAATTTATTATTCTTACCGTTTGTAATTGAAAAACAGAATAAAAACCTTTGACATTGTCAATGCATATACTATTTATTCTTTAAAATTTATAAATAATTATTTTTAGCATGTAAAATTATTTATCACTGAAAATTTGAAATTGCTTCCTTCCATCCCAAAACTATTTTTCATATTTGTCTTATTGTCGTTTTCTCATTATTATCAATAAAAGAAATCAGACAATGCCTTTGGACTTCAAATGGGTGACGCAAAAAGTAATAAATAAAGTGAGCTTACAATATTTGAATTTGGTGGCACACAACTTCACCAAGCGTGCACTACTAGCAACGACTTCCAGAAGTAGTGGATACGTTAAAACTGTCATTATTATGTAAAATTACATTTTAAATTTTAGTGATTGTTTTATACATTTTGCCACGAGGATTATATTTGAATTTCAAATGTATAATTTTTGCCATTCAATGCCTTTCACCAGAAAAATTAGCAATGAAAACCAATGTCCATTCCTTTACCCTTTCCTATTGCAATATTGGCAACCCGAGAAGGGCAGAAGCACAGACATGAGATCAAGACTACCTGATCACCTTCATTTCTACTAGGCATTAGATGTATATAGCCTACGAGTTCATAACTTGATTCCCTCTTGGGTTGATTGTTGATAAACGACATCAACCCACAGGGCAATGAATAAATACAGACAAAACCATGTCACAACACAACTACTCTACACAGCAACTCACTTCAAAACTCAGTTTTCTAGCCAGTCTATGCAATGATAATCTCAGTCCTAGTTAGGAAAATAACAAATGAAAGTATTAATTTATCAGCATGTAAGCTTCAAATTTATGTTCAATTAGTGATCATTTTAAACTGGAATCTGGATAGCTGCTGAGGAATGGTGGATATAACTGGCCCGTATCTCTGCAAACAAACGATACACAAATTTCATAAGACATGGAATAAAAGTACAACATATATTGATTGACAGCTTCAGTTCATACACATGTTTTTCCATTAAACAATTACTGAAAACCAATTAACCATTTCGATTCTTCACATTATAAAGAGTTCATTACACAACCCAGTAAAAGAACCATATAAAGTACCATACCTGAACATTGTCATAGAGTTCAAACAATGGAACAGCTAGTAGTTTTAAATTTTTGGGCACTGCAAAGTATTCCCTCTCAGATAAATGAACAAGGAAAAGTTTTTTGCACTCCTGCACACAAGATATTCAATGATATTGTTGTAAGCATGGACCAACTGACCAAGGAAGCCAGGAATGCAAGATATTCAATGGCATTGTCTTCGCAAATTACCTTGGGTTTTGTTATATGAGGAGGGCAGTATGGATACATTATAGTTTCAAAATTTGGCCTCCACCAGATAGCTACACACTCACCTATCTGCAGTTTTCCAAGGATACATGCAAATGACAACAATAAACACGCAGATAGTCACCAACTGCCAAATTTAACATGTCTCTCCAGAGTCCATACATCTAAAAAGTAATAATACCTGCCAGTCAGGCACAAGAGCTGGTGAATTAGCACCAAGCTTGCTAGTCAACTTTCTCTTCAAGCCCTCAATTTCTGTAAACATCATATAACCCCACAAAAATGTACATTAAGATAATCACGAGCTGCTATTTTCAGACTATTAGATTCAGAAAAAATAAGCAAGATCTTACCATTCTCTCCTGGTTTGAGACGACCACCTGGGAGTTTGCAGAATGTGTTTCCAATTTGCAGAAGAAGTATATGAGGATGATTATGCTCTTGTACCTGCAAATTTAAAATCATAAAGATGAGATAGGAAAATGAGCAGAATCTTGAAGGGAATTAGATAGTATTTTCCTATGAAAGTAGTGCCATAGATGAGAATTAACAAGAACACAGTGACAAACCAAATTATAGGTATATGTAATTGAAAAAGTAAAAATGTAAGCGACCTAAATGAGTTTAGAGCAGAATTGATGAGATGTATGCAGAGGGTCCCACCAAAAATGGGATCCACTTCCCCCCCACCCCCCCACCCCACCCCTCTCTCTCTCTCAGTGGCGGATCTACGTTGAAGGTTGGGGGGGCAATGCCCCCCCTTAAATTTTCAAAATAAATTATCAATATGCCTTATATACATGCTACTGGAAGAGCTCCAAAACAGAGACAAAGAAGTCAAGAACCAGGGAGAGTGCCATAGTTGATGATGGAAACGAGGAAACCATCCCCGTAACTGTAGTGATTATTTTCTCTTACTATGCCCATTTATTGGGTTCGGTTTGAAAATGGGCCACAATGCAGCTGAAATGAAAATTAAATGCTATGATAAAAGTTGGGTTCAGTTTGAATTAATAATAAAAAGCCTGGTCCAAATAAACCCTATGTCCTTTGCTTTTTAGTTGAGGTGTGATCCTCTACTTTGGGTGTAGCCAACTCATCATGCAACTTTTATGGTTGATTTTTGTTCATTTACTCTACTTGGGCCTTTGGGCTAGTATTAATTCTTCAAAAATATTTGTTTATTCTAATTAAGATTGTTGTCTCACATTTGTTTTTTTGGCCAAAGTGTGATAATTTGTTTTGGGTTTAGTCAATTCATCATGTAACATTTATTGGGAATTTCGGTTCATTTACTCTACTTAAGTCTTTGGACATGTATTAATTATTGAAAAATATTTGCTTATTCTAAAACTGTTGTGGATATGTTTGGCCTAATTTATTTTTGATTTTTTTATTTCCTTAAAAGGAGAAGCTGAGCCAAACAGATTTTAAAATAAGTTTCTAAAATTATTAGTTTATTAATAATTAAGTACAAAATTAAAAGAAAAGGAGCTTTTGAAAAAGCTACTTGGAGGAGCTTATTTTCAGCTTAGGAGGAGCTTTTTTACAAAATAATTCTTTGATTCTAGCAAATGACATTCATCTTTCTATTTATTTTTCTTATATTGAAACCAATGGCCATTTATCTTTCCATTTCATCACAAAATCTGCTAGCTTATTTTTCTTTTACTTTTTTTTTTTAGAGGTAATTTTCTTTTGCTAGCCTTTTGCATTTGTTATATTTCCTTCAGTTTTAATATAAGACACTTTCAACATAATCACATAAACTAATAAAAATAGTTAATTCAAATGTTCTTAATGATTTTATTCTGAAACGAGGAAACCATCCCCGTAAATGGCATTGTCACTCCATCATGACCAGAGAGTGATTTTGGACCAGGTTGGGGGATTTGCAGATGGTGTAGCTGTTAAAGAGGTCGGTGAAGAAACTTTTCGCATATGCAAGGAGTTGATAGATGGTCTTGTTCTTGTAAGCTGTGATTCAATTTGTGCGTCAATAAAAATAAGATTTTCTTTTGCTTGCATAGTTTGCATTCTAAATCTCTAATGCTAGATATATTCTCCAGATTTATATTTATAACTTCATATATATGATATATATACTTCTCTACTCTCTAGTATCTTCTGTGAATGTTAGAAAATTCATTATTTGTTCCTTTAGATTATGGTTTATAATTGTTTATTCTTTTAAATTTTCTTTACAAAAAAAATTTTCAGGGCGTTGCCCCCGAACCCCCACCACTAAGTGTGTGGATGCCACTGGTGCCCCCCCTTGATTATTTTTCTGGATCCGCCCCTGCTCTCTCTCATAGAGGGGCCCTTCTAGTCCCTGTGTCAAATTTGATTTTATTTATTGTGTGGGCGGGGATGTCTCCATGACTATGCCTCACAAATCATGACTACCAGGTCGAAAGTTAACAATCTTATTGTCGCACCAAGGCGCACCCTCATACTGTGCAACACAATACATAAGGCTCTCACCATTATGAGGTTTGTAGAGGGTCAGATGTAAACAGTCGTACCACTATCCAATCTAAATATAGAATTTCAGATGCCCATGATTGGATACTTGTTAATTATTTATTACTGACAAAAACAGCAACAAAGATTAGTCCCCATATTCCACAGTGTATGCATGTTCTATTACATGCAATTATCAGGAGATGTCATATCATGTGTCTAAGTTTAAATATTTGGGATCAATACTACGAAATGATGGAGAATTTAACGAGGATGTCACACATAGGATACAATGAGATGACTAAAATGGAGAAATGCATCGAGGGTTATTTGTGTGATTACAGAGTAACTAATAACTACCAAACTTAAAGGCAAGTTTTATCATAGTACTATACCTTTGGCTATACTCTATGGTAGTGAATGTTGGTCTTTAAAGGGACAACAAGAGAAAAGGTCAAGGTAGAAGGAATGAGAATGCTAAGAGCATGGTGACCATATATAAGAAAATACAGGATACAAAATGATTGTATACAGAGGAAACATTGATGTACCACCAATTGAGGAAAACATAATAGAGAATCAACTAAGGTGGTTTGGACATGTACAATGAAGGCCCAGGAGGCACCAGTGAAAAGAGTAGATTGTAGGGTTTTTAGTCCTATCAAGAGAAGGAGAGAAAGGCTAAGGACATTGGAGAAAGTGGTCAAGAGGGATTTCATGGTAAATAACATTGCTTAAACTTTGGTCTTTAAACTGAACTGAGTGGTCTGTAACATTGTTGTTTTTGTCATACCAAATTTACCTAATTACCTCGCTGTATACTTCAATGGGTTACTCTAAGAAATTGACTCAAGTAAAGACATTCCTTAATGCAATTTTATAGATCTAGTCAACTAGATTCAATAATATTAAAGTTGCATGGGGGAAGTGGATCGATAAACAATGCAACATAGGCCAAGATAAAATCAACCATGTATTATCATCTATCACCAATCCTTCAATTCAGCTAATTAACGCAACCAAGTATTGGCATACTAATATTATAATTTCACCAACTTATTTTGAAATCAATTAATCCAATTCAAAATTATAATTAAAAAAAAAGTAAAGAAAGAGAGAAATCACTTAACATACCAGTAAAATTCCTTCCACACTAGTCCTCATTCCCTCCTTCATATAGCTGAAACAAAGGAAAGAATCATATTTCAGAACCGTTTGGGCATTTAACTAATTCGAGTAGCACACAGGACAAGGAACGAGTAAAATGAGTATATAAGAGGAAGACCGGGTCTAAGTTTCATTTTCATTTTTACTCTTTCATTTTTCGACCAGAAGAAAACTCTTGATTTCAAAACCATAACTACGTAAAAATCTAACGAAGAAGGGGTAGTTTGCAAGAGAAAAAAGTGGAGGGGGGGGGGGGGGGGGCTAGTCTAGGGTTTGGAAAAGAAGAAGAAAGAGGAGATTGGATACGTACTTGACTTTCATGCGAGCAAGACGATCCGCGACGGAGGTATCCTTCTCCATCTTGGGCTCCTTCGTGCCGAACGTGTAGCTCGACAACGGGTACGTATTCACAACCTGCGACGACACCATTTTCTCTTCTCAAGTACCTCAACACAACACCAGAGCCAGAGAGAGTGTGAATTTGTATTCTGGAAATTCTTATGACTGATTGATTAGGTCTTTTATGTTGTATCAATTTCAATGTCCGTCTCATATGGGATTTTCTTCCTAGCCTCAGCATATTTCTTCATAGGTCTTTTATGTTGTTTCAATTTGTCCGTCTCTCATAAGAAATTTTCTTTCTGCAATCGCCATATTTCTTCATACACCCAGCACTAAAAGTAATAAAAGAGAAAAATCAAAAATCTTCTTATGTATAACCGATACATTAAAGTACTAAAAGAGAAAAATCAAAAATATCATTATGTATTTACAAAATATATTTTACAAAATAATTTGAAAATGATGACAATTAGTATGATACTATATAATCAACTTAACTAATAGATCAATTATATTAAAAAAATAATTGATGTTACTATATAACACTAAAATTTCTAACGTATATTTAATACACATATAAATTTACATAATAAATTTTGTAACAATTAATTTTAATTTAACAATATTATATATATATATATATATATAAATTTTAAATAAAAAACACAGGTTTAATAAAAATTTATATATGTATATACATTAGAAATTTTAATGTTTTATATAACGACATTAATTATTTTTAATATAATTAGTCTATTAACTCAATTGATTAGAGCATCATACTAATAACAAGAAGATTTCAAGTTTAGAACTGCATGAGTCATTATTTTTAAATTATTTCATAAAGCGTATTTATTTGTGGATTGATAATTTGTATGAATAAGTTATACGTAAGGGTATTTTTGGTTTTTCTTCATATTGGTAGGTGCAGGAAGAAATGTGCTGGGTACACTAAGAAAATCTCCTCTCATCTGGCATTGCTAGATCTCAACCATGCTGGATCGTGGGCCACTGGCCCGCTCCTATTTCATAACTTTTTTTTTCAAAAAAAAAGTCTTAAATGCAATGTCAAGAGTTTTTTGGCAAAACGAAACAAGCTTCTGGTCAAGGCTATAACAAGCAAGAGTGGTGACATGTGGACTTGAGGTTGCAACATTGACACTTACTATGAAACTCTGGGTGAAGCATTTCTAAATGATAAAACTGGAAAAGTTCAAATTAACATCAAAGCAAACAATATTTGGAGTGAACTAGTGAAGTAACCCTAACCAAGTAGTGTACTTCAGATCAGAACAGAAATCAATTCCCAGGTTTGGATTTTGTTAAAAAAAAATTATTTGATCTCATATTATTAAATAGGCCATTAAATAAGAATAAAATAATCAATCTTTATGGGCAATCAAATATATGAAAACTTTAAAAAGAAATATTTATTTTAATATTTCAAGTAAGTGATTTATTGAAAAATTAAATCAATTCCACTACTTTATTATAAACTTGACACCTTAGTTTTAAATAAAATCATTTTTAAGGATTTATTTTTTCTCATAAAGTCAAATAACTTTTCCCGAATTGAATATTTAATTTAATTTTTATTTGTGATTTTTATTCTTTTCAAATACTATTACTTGAATTTATTTTGAACTCGTATTTTAGCGTGTTAAGTGCATAACACAAGAAAAAAATGTTTATTTTTATATGATTAAAATTCATAATAAATAAATATATTTAAATATATAAATTATATTTTGTATTTACAATGATTAATATAAAATTCAATATAATATTGTTTTTCACTATCGATAACTTCTTTTTAAAATGATTGAAATTCAATTTTGAAATATAAATAAAAGGGTATATTGAAAATGACAAATATTTAAGAAAATTAAGTATATAAATAAACACAATTAAAAAAAGAATAATTCGGTTTCTAAGCATAGTATTTCCAAGTATATATCTTGAAACAAACTTTCCAAAATGTGGAAATACAAATTAAAAAATAAAATACAGATGACAAGAATCGAACCTGCGATCAGCACATGAAAACTCATCCAATTAACCACAAAGTTATAGAAATTACAACAAGGTTATTTGTCACTGCAGATATAGTATATAACTCTAAAATCCCTAAGCCTCTTTTTTCCAATTTCTCATGAGAGAGAAAGCAAGGTTGTGAGTTGTGATGTGAGTAAGTACAAGAGGTTGCGAGTGTAAAAGGAAGAGTGTGAGAATGACTGTATGAGATTGCGGTGACCTAACATATCTCCTCTTTTAGAAATCCAAAACTCCCTCATAAAGTCGAGTCTTGTATTTAGACTGCATTACTTAATAGAATAGATACTAAAAACATGTTACTGGTTCATATGCTGTATAAGGCTCTTTCCCTTGATATGTGTATAATGTATGGTGCTTCCTTGGAATCAATTCCTTACACGTTATTACACTGTTTTGTTGTGATTTTTATGGCCTGTATGGATTAAGAGTGAAATAATGAGAAGAGGAATAGGAAAGATAAAAGTAAAAGAGAAATAGAATAAAAAATACATGATGTTATTTGGATGGATAGAATGAGGGAAAAAGTGAAAAAAAAATTATTTGTATTTGTTTAGATGAGTGAAAAAGTGGGTGAAAATATACTAATTAAAAATAAATAAATATAGCTAAAAATTTTAAACTTTTTACTATATTATTTTTTTCTTAACTTTAAAACATTTATCATGTTTTGATGTTATAAAAAATATTTATTTTTTAGAAAAATTAAAACATTTTTTTTCAAATGAAACATGTCCCTAAACTTTATGGGGGGAATGCTTTAATGAGACTCATAAGAAAACTTCTATTTCTTCTCTAAAATTTTCAATGAAAAATTAAGGAATTCCTTATTCAGCAGTTTTGGTGAATGTTGGGTGTGCCCTCTTAATAATCTACTCTTAGTTGAACGCACCAGTAAGGAGAATAGATCAGATGATTTTTATTCCTTTGAAAAAGGGTAAAGGGAGACCATGAAAAATCTTGGAGGAAATTATTAAGGGAGAGAGAGGCATAAAGGGGTTTCCCTTGTAGATATGTTGGATTGTGCAGCTTGTTCCATTGATTATCTCTCTGGTTCTCTGTTTTTTCTTTCCTTAAGAAGGATTCCTTATCCTCCCTTCTCTTTGGTAGTTTAGCTTAAAAATTCCTTTTAACCTAAAAACTGTTTAGTAAAAAAAGTTAAAAGTTTTTAATTTTATTAAAAACTAATGATCTTGTCCAATGAAAAATATAAAATATAGATTTTTAAAATTATTATTTTGTTTTGTGATGATTTTTAGTCCCATTATATCAAAATTATCAACGGTTTTTACTTTAAATTGATGAAAGGATTAGTTTACCTCATTTTAAAAAGATAAAAATAAAATTAATTTTTTAAGAGATAAAAGATTAAACTAAAATTAAAAAATAAGATAAAAAATAAAATGTAAAATTTAGAGAGAGAAAAAAGAAGGTCACTCAAATTTTATTTTCTCAAAGAGTTACCAAGTTAGTACAAGCTATAACAGCAAAATCTAGCTTAATTAAATTTAGGCTATATTTTATAAAATTGGCTGAAAAATCATCTAAAAATTAGAAAGCTAATAGGTGAAAAATTAGTTTAATAAATTATAAATGTTGGATAAAATTAATTATTGAAATTGTTGAAAATGTAAAATAATATAAAATTAATAAAATTAATTTTTTTTATAAAAAATCAAGTAAATATACTAAGGATAAAAATAAAAAATAAAAAATTAATATTTTAAAAAATACTAATTCAAATAACATTTAAAAAACATGAAAATTATTAAAAAATTATTTATCCAATAATCAAATAAAAATTTCAACTAATAAAAAGTTGATTAAAAAATAAAAAATTAACTGTGGAGTTATCGTTATCCTTTATAATTGCGTGACTTATGGTGAAGTCCCTAATTACGTGAAAGAAAGTTAGTAACAGCGCAGTGAAGTGAGCTATAGAAATCGTTGGGATATCTGAGTTCCCCTATAAAAGGCGAAATCCAGCATCCCAGTCCCAGGTGCGGTACCCAATGGGAAAGCAAAAGCAACAAGTGATTTCCCGCTTCTTCGCTCCCAAACCCAAATCCCCTCCTCCTCCTCCTCCTCCTCATCCTCCCCCCAAAATCTCCGCCACCGTCACTTTCTCCCCCGCCAAACGCCGCCTTTCTTCCAACTTCACCCCCACTCGCAAACACCCCAAACTCTCCCCCCACACCCAAAACCCCGTTCCCCCTTCACTCCACCAACGCTTCCTCCAGAAGCTTCTCGAACCTTCCACCCCTCAACAACACCCCGCTTCCTCTTCCAAACCTCCAACCTACACTCCCCTCGAACAGCAATTCCTTGACCTCAAAGCCAAACACCCCGACGTCCTCCTCATGGTGGAGGTCGGTTACAAGTACCGTTTCTTCGGCCAAGACGCCGAACACGCCGCCAGAGTCTTGGGCATTTACGCACACATGGACCACAACTTCTTAACCGCTAGCATACCAACTTTTCGACTAAATGTCCACGTCAGAAGGCTCGTCACTGCCGGCTACAAGGTTGGCGTTGTCAAGCAGACCGAGACCGCCGCCATCAAGGCCCACGGCTCCAACCGCTCCGCCCCCTTCGAGCGCGGCCTGTCCGCGCTCTACACCAAGGCCACGCTCGAGGCCGCCCCGGACTTGGGGGGAGCGGACGATGGGTGCGGCGGAGAGAGCAATTACTTGCTCTGTGTGGTGGAGAAGAGTGTTTTGGATGAGAAGGGTGGTGTTGATGCGAGGATTGGGATTGTTGCTGTGGAGATTTCGACCGGGGATGTTGTTTTTGGGGAGTTTTGTGATGGTTTTCTGAGGAGTGCGCTTGAGGCTGTTGTTCTGAACTTGTCTCCGGCTGAGTTGCTTCTCGGTGACCCTCTTTCTAAGCAAACGGAGAAGGTAGTTTTAAATGAATTACCGAGTCGGCTCTTATTGCAAGAGTTTTGTTATTGGTTCATTGTGTTGTGCAAAGGAACTTCAGGATGTAGTTGCTTGCTACACTTTATTTGACATGGTTTTCAGTGATGGAATGTTGATGCTTCATGCTGCCATGGATGATACATGGAGCATGCAGGATTTAGTTTGAACTTTGAAGTCAGGTTTCAAGGTAGCTTCTTTCTTGGCCTGACTTCAAGGCTTGCTTGTTGGAAGAGGTAGCAATGTACAGTCAGTATACTGTTTGTTAACATTGTGCTTCATGATGAGTTAATGACTGATGAGGCATTTAAAATTGGAATCATTTTGATAACTGATTTTGTTTTATTTTAATAAAACATTTCATGTGTTGATGTTGGTGGAATAAGCAAAATATTCATAGGCAAGGGTGTGTATTATAAAGGGAAAGTATAGAAAGCACTTGATTTACCTATCGTTGTAATTTATATTTCAAGTTCCAACATGGAAGATGGTTAGGCAATACAAATCCCTTATCTCAATTCAGATATTTGGTGTGACAATCTGATTTAGATTCCCGTTAAATACAATGAATGGAATTTTGAATTTTCTGAATAGAGGATTAAATTTACCACTTACCAGTATTGGATTTTCTTATCTGAACAACCTATAAATACAATTTACTGCGGAAGGTATGAATTAATCAGGAATACTTAGTTGAGTTAATACTCAAATGTGGGTCCTTCATAGTGTAAAATAAATCATCAATTTAGGGATGAATTAGTTGAGTCAATGTGGGTCTTTCATAGTGTAAAATAAATCCAGACTACATGTTCTAATTGATTGCTAGATGAATTACTATAATAAGCCACTTAGAAAATTTCTACCACCCTTAGACCCAATTATATGATTGGGTGTTCTGTTATTAGTTATTGCTGGATTTTGCTGGACCTGCCTCAAATGTTCGTGTGGAACGTGTTTCACGAGATTGCTTCATTGATGGGGGTGCTCTTGCTGAAGTTATGACCTTGTACGAGAACATGCACATAGACAGTCCATCAGATTCAATACAAAGCAATGATTTGACTGAGAACAGAAGTCAGAAGTTAATAATCAAGGTATCAAATAATGATATTTTTTTAAAATAAATATTCTTGTAACAGGCTTTTGAAATTCTTAAAATCAAAATTTCTTGTTAGTTTTGTAACATGCATTTTTCTCTTAGTCAACATTTATCTTGTGACTATTGACCATGTCACCATAATCTGTTATCATTGTTTATGACAAATATGACCAATTGCTACATTTTCATATACCTCTCTTTTCTATTAACTCTATGTGTTTAATTTTTTATTTCCCAGATCCTGTGCTTGTAATTTTAATTTTACTGCACAGATGATAACTTTACATTTATTGTTGTTACACTTGCTCTTTCTACTCATAACTAGTTCTGCTTTCATCTCTACTCTTTTTATTATAAAGGAGGTGATGAACATGCCAGATTTGGCTGTCCAAGCTTTGGCCTTAACTATTCGTCATTTAAAGGAATTTGGTTTTGAAAGAATTCTGTGTTCAGGAGCTTCTATAAGGCCTTTCTCAAGCAATACGGAAATGACCCTCTCAGCCAATGCACTTCAACAACTGGAGGTAATTATAAACTTTACATTTCTAGAGAATGTTTAGTAAGGACCAGAGCATATTTTATGCTTCCATGTTGCATGCTTTAATTTTTGTATTTGTTTCAAAGCGTGACAATCATAAACTGTGCTTATGTGTAGATTAAACATAAATATTCAGTACAAACTAATCAGTATTGCTCCATTATCTCAGGGTCATGACAATCTCAGTTAGTAATCAATCTTGTAAACATACACTTCAACTACTGTTTCCTTTTAGTACTGCTGTGGTACATGGATAAACTTGCACCATTAATAAAATCTTATCAAACCAAAACCTAAACTGCCATTTCTTTCTTTGGTTTGGGTATTAGTTCCAATAGATTCATATAAAGGTTCCTGGCCTTGTTGCTGGCCAGTTGCTTCTGGCCACAACATGAATTAGCTGTATTCTTTTACAATGGGTCATAAGATGATGAATGATTCCGTACTTGTGTTCTACTTGTGAAATTTATTCAGTACCTGTGTTCTTCTATAAGCTAGAAGTGTTTTTCCCCCACATACCAGCTTCATATTCCCTTCAGTTCTCACTGCTAATGAATGCTTCATATATTTTCAGGTTTTAAAAAATAACAGTGATGGATCTGAGATCGGTTCTTTGCTGCAAATTATGAATCGTACTCTTACTATATTTGGTTCCAGGCTTCTTAGGCATTGGGTATGAGGTGCTTCCATTCCTCATACAACCATTGAACGTTGAATTCTCAATCGCCCTTTCTTTATCAGCCAAAGAAGACCCCTCTTTAATTGTTTTTTGCATGATACAGGTATCTCACCCATTGTGTGATCAAACCTTAATTTCTGCTCGTCTTCATGCTGTATCTGAAATTGCAGAGTCCATGGGATCTTGTAATAGTGTGAAGAATCTTGTACGTGTTGAGGAAGATCCTGACGTAGCAATTGTGCAACCTGAGTTAGCATACACACTCTCACTGGTTTTGACAACTCTTGGCCGAGCACCTGATATACAACGTGGAATTACTAGAATTTTCCATTGCACTGCTTCCCCATCTGAGGTGATAAATGGCTTCTTGTTGGCCTGTTTTTGTATGTCACTATATTTGTTTCCCAATTGATTGTCTTCATCTTCCTTGAATTTCTTTCCACACATGAGCTTTATATGAGATAGGGAGCAGAAAGAGAGCTGATCGGAGTCTACAAGATTTTGTTGATTACTAAATGACCAGATTCTTTGCTTGGGCATGGAAAGATTTAAATGTTCTGATTCGAGTCTGTTCCATTTTCAATTTAAGAACAATAGGCATGCTAAGAATCTGTTGGGGATTCTACAATACATGCTTTGAGGCTTTGAGTGGGAGCAGCCAAGGATAAGGCTGGATTTCAAAAGCCATACAAAATGTAGAAGGCTACAAGTGTGTTTCCAACTGTAACAGTACTGTGACTTAGATGAAGCCTGGACCTAAAATATGAGCATTTCTTTAGTCTTTACTAAGATATAAGGAATATATGAGGAGTATACCAATTTGTTTTACAAACACTAGCTTCTATCTTTAGAACTTGAACATTTAAAGTTTGTATCCATGGCATAGTCAATAAAGAGGTCTTTACATGAATACATGATCCTTGAGAAAGATTGAGACTGTTTTTAAGATGTGTGGATTTTTCAGGTTTAAGAAAGTGATAAACTGTAATGAAATTAATATTTTTTTTTTCATGAAGTTGGTCTCATTGTTTGATAACTATTGAGTTTCAGTGCAGTGCAAGGAAATGGTTGAGAATGTTTGTATTACTACTACTGAATAATTATAGGCATTTGTATTCTTCTTTTATCTTATTTGATGGGTGGAAATTGATTCTGAAGAATTTTAATTGACCAGAAAGGTGCTAGGTATTGATTGCTTGAATCTTTTTGTCTATATACAGTTTGTTGCAGTTATTCAAGCTATTTTGTCTGCTGGAAAACAGCTTCAACAACTTAACATAGGAGAGAGGAATAGTAACACAATGCGCTCTAATCTATTAAAAAAGTTAAGTCTGACTGCTTCCTCTGACAGTGTTATTGGCAATGCTGCAAAAATGTTGTCATCTTTAAACATAGACTCTGCTGATCAAGGAGATCTAACAAAATTGATCATTGCATCGGAGGGACAATTCCCAGAGGTTTGTCAATGTCTTTTGCGTGAAAAAAATTATATTTTACAATTTCCTTCTTTATACTTTTATCTTGAACCATATTGCTTTTATTACTGTGTAGGTCATTAGAGCTCGGGAGGCTTTCAAGCTGGCAGTGGAACAACTAGATTCATTGATTGACTTCTATCGCAAACGGCTTGGAATGAAAAATTTGGAATTCATTAGTATTTCTGGAACTACCCATTTGATTGAGGTAGTCTAATTAGAAGGAAAATCCTTTATATTTAAGCATTGCAGATGCTGGACATTTTGGTTACATAATTCCATTTGGTATTCCAGCTCTTGTTACTATCTCATTTTTTGATTGTTTCCTTATTGGCATCTGATTTTTCTAATTGATCTGAACTGTTTTCTCTTGTTACTATGCAGTGATATGTGCTCCTAATTTGTTTTCTTAATTCTTAAATTGATAAACTGAAGGAGTGATTTAACCTTAAAAAAAAAGTATGGTCATAGTTATCTTTCTCCTGCCCCACCTGCACCCCTCAAAAAAAAGATAATAAGACTCTTTTTTTGGCTTCTCTTCTCCTTAAGGAAGAGAAACCTAACATATTTTAAGCTTTTAAAATAAATACTACCATTTGTTTCTTATATAAAGTAATAAAGGTGGTAAATTACAATTTTCCATTTCTTGTTTATGAGCAAGAGCTCTAATTTAAATTGAGTTCAAAAGTATGTTTACATAGAGTTATTGCTTGGTTTTGAACTAGTTTTGATTGTGATTTATTTTGTTTTTTGCTGCAGTTATCAACTGATGTAAAGGTTCCTTCAAACTGGGTCAAGGTAAATAGCACAAAGAAAACAATTCGGTATCACCCTCCTGAAGTATTGACAGCATTAGACAAGTTATCATTAGCAAAAGAGGAGCTTACTGTTGCCTGCCGAGCTGCCTGGAATAGCTTTCTTAGGGACTTCTGTAAACACTATGCTGAGTTCCAAGCTGCTGTTCAAGCACTAGCTGCTTTAGATTGTCTGCATTCACTTGCCATTCTTTCAAGAAATAAGGTTTGTTCTTAAAGGAATTTTCAACTGCCTTCAAATGTTTCTCGCATTTTGTAATATAATTCTCTATTTCTGTGATAGGGTTATGTTTGCCCAGTGTTTGTAGATGATCATGAGCCTGTTCAGATACAGATTTCTTCTGGTAGACATCCGGTATGAATTCAATGGCTTGAACTTTCGTATGAAATTCCTCATGTAGTGTGATAAGGCTTTTGTTGGTTGTACTTTGTACAAAACTAACATTAATGTTTTATTGAATCCATTTGAGTTGCAAATACTTGCCTGTCATATTTGTGGTTTTACTGGTTTGTGTATTTAGTATACGTCATCATGTGCATTTTTTTCCTTTCAAATTGGTTCTTGGATGGCTTAGGCATTGGCTTGTGCATCAGAAGAATTGTTTGACGATTGCAAATATAGTTGAAATGACTTTTGCAACTTTATCTAGTGTAACAGAACCTGAATACTCTACCCTCAACTTTTGGAGTTGCTATACTTTTGACTTTGACTCAGTTGATTCAAGTTCCTCGTTGTTGATTGGTAACCAGAGGCTCATTATTGTAAGTCATTTCTTACCAGGTTTTGGAGACTACCTTGCAAGACAATTTTGTCCCAAATGATACAAACATGCATGCAGATGGAGAGTACTGTCAGATTGTTACTGGACCCAATATGGGGGGAAAAAGTTGTTATATTCGCCAGGTGGCTCTGATTGCTATAATGGCTCAGGTAGAATCAATGCAGTGTGTGCTATATTTCTGCCGTTAATACATCAACTTGTTGAGGTTGTGCAGTAAAGCATATGCTTTACTTTGTAAATACTGAAAGCCAATTATCTTCTGTCAAAGGTTCTGATATATCATGTCTTGAAATTGAGTTAGCTTTTTGTTTCAAATTTTCTATATTCTCAGCTCAAGTTGTTGAACTATTTCCCCCTCTTAAAATTTAACCTACTGCTTTTCTTTGACAACCTTGTCCCTTCCACCTGTTGCTTTATTGAAATATCTCTGATCTCTTTAGGTTGGTTCCTTTGTACCAGCATCATCAGCAAAACTGCATGTCCTGGATAGGATCTACACCCGGATGGGTGCTTCTGACAGTATTCAGCAAGGGAGAAGCACCTTCCTAGAAGAACTAAGTGAGACTTCGCATATACTCAATAGTTGCACAGAACATTCACTGGTTATCATTGATGAGCTTGGGAGAGGTACAAGTACACATGATGGTATGGCCATTGCTCATGCGACATTGCATTATCTTCTGAAGCAAAAAAGAAGCATGGTCCTCTTTGTCACTCACTATCCCAAGATTGCCAGCCTGGCAACTGAATTTCCTGGCTCTGTGGCAGCATATCACGTGTCACATCTGACCTCACATGATGCAAGTAAAAATTCCAACTTGGATCATGATGTCACTTACCTATACAAGCTAGTACCTGGTGTTTCAGAGAGGAGTTTCGGATTTAAGGTTGCCCAGCTTGCACAGGTAATAAATTCATGAAATTATATATTACATTTCACACCTGTGAAAAAAAAAAAAAAAAATATATATATATATATATATATATATATATAGACACACACTAGTGCACTGCTTCCAGAGCAATTGTTTGATTTTGTTCAAGTGGATAACAAATATGTGACGCATAAATCTTCCTCCAGTAGAGCTAGCTCATTCATTCCAGACTAAAATTAGGGCTAGGAATTGGAAATTTGGAGATTGCCTTAGCATCTGAGCTTGACTGCTGAGGTCTCTATTGATTATATTGTTGAAATTTCTTATATTGAATTCACTTAAAGACAGTTGTAAACATCATGCTTTTCAGTTACCATCTCATTGCATCAGTCGAGCTATTGTCATGGCTTCTAAATTAGAAGCACTAGTAAACAGTAGAATAGATGGTAGATCAAGAAAGGAGCTATTATTGGACACGCTGGTGATTGGTCAAGAAAAAGAACAGCTTATGGCTCAATCACTTGATCGTCCACATAAAGAGTTTGATATAGCTTACAAAGATTTCTATTTAAACTTAAAAGCTGCAACACAAGATGATGACTGTGCAAAAAGCTTTCACCTATTGGAACATGCCAGAAGCATTGCAAAGGAATTAATTGGCAGGTGAGGTACCATGTCTTTTTTTTATTATTATTTTAAAGAAGAATGAACATTGTTATCTAATTTTTATCTCATTACTACTTATTAGCTCCCTTTAGCGTTACTAATATGTCTGTACTTTTCCCCTCTAAGAAAAGAAGGGCATGCATGGTGACAAGATTATCAGTTTAGACCTTTGACTCAATTTTCTCTTGCCATATATTATCTATATAATGAAATTATAAAGTTAGCTTAGTGGTGAAGGAACAAAAGAGGGTGTGAGAAGTTGTGGGGTTGAGTCCTCCGACTAACAAAAAAATTAACAACTAACAACTAATGCACTAACATTTGTCAAAAAAAAAAAAATATTATCGATATAATATATTTACCATTAGAATAGTTGTATTAGCTACAGGGTGTAACAAAGAAACTTTGGTAATTATGTTTGGAGGGATTAGCTAACTGATTTGTTGTGTTTGATAGGAGATACTTCTATATTTTCATCACAAATATAATGAAGTTTGCTTGTGCATTAACAGATCAATGCAGTATGTGTAAGTGAGGATTACATGCAGAAGCAGGGTTCGGGTCTCCTCCAGCGTTGTAGAATGTAGATAAATATTTTGCATAAAATTTTTGTTGATTAGTTCAAGTTAAACCCTTCCAATTTTTTGCTTCGTTACCTGCCTCCTGCCTCGTTCATATTTTTTTAATCTCGGTTACGCTTGGGAATAGATTTTATTTACCGCCATGTATATTGATGTCCTAATTTGAGCCAACGGAAGTAAAATCAACGTTGACACCGTAAATTCTATGTTACATCCTTTGAATGTTTATTTCCGCTGTTAACTTTTTAGTTTATATGTTTATGCTAGTCTCGTATAAAATAATTAGGTTCCCTTGGTCTTTCAGTGCGGCATATGGTTGTCTTCAACCAACTGAGCTAATAAACCAATTATGTTATAAATTAATTAATATTGATATATATATATATATATATATATATATCACTAAATTTATTTAATTTAAAATAATTTATTATGTTAAAATTATATGTGTATTAAATATACATTAAAAAATTTAGTGTTATATGTATTAACATTAATTATTTTTTTAACATAATTGAACTATTAATTTATAGTTTAATTTAATATTTTTTAATTTAAAATAATTTATTATGTTAAAATTATATATTGTTATAAAATTTTAGCATATAATTTTGTTACATATGTGTATGCATGCATTAATTCAACATATAATTTTAACATATATTGTTTTTGTAAAATTTAACATAATAAATTATTTTAATTTAAAAAATATTAAATTAATCTTATGGATTGTCCAATCTGTATGTATAAAAAAAAACGTACGGATTGGGCTTACGGATTATTCAATTCGTGTATATATAAAAAAAAAATCTTACGGATTGATGAATTCGTAAATTTCTTACAAGATTGACGAATCCGTAAGTTTTTTACGGATCCCTGTACAAAAGTAGCAAAAACACGAAGGACAATTTCAAAAATGTACTGTTTATAACGGTGTAGTAGAAAAAATGAATGGTGTATGAAGAAACACTCTAATTTCTTGAATTTAACTGGTCAGTGATTGGGCTAATAGAAGTGTTAGTAGGTAAAATGTCTATTTCTCCAAAGATTAATTGGTTGAAAGGACCAACAGTAGCTCACGCAAAGGAAGCTTCAACCCAAAGTTTCGAATGGAGTTAAGTGCAAATAGTCATCATCCCTTTCAGCTCTCCGCAGTAGTTAGCAAAATTAAGCATGTATATCAGATAAGATTTTTTAGTTATTAAAAAATAACATTTAATTACAATTATTAGATTGGCAATTAGATTGCGTGTTTAATTATAAATTTCACTTTTATTCCTTTTTAATTAAAGGGAATGTGAGACTTTTAACGAAAGTCCACTGATTTATAATTAAATATGCAATTTAAGTCAATTAATTTTTTGTCTAATGGTTTAAATTAAATTTCTCATTTTTAATAGTCACATTTAGAAGAATATAGTGTGTTAAATGTGGGAAATGTGATAGATAGTAAGAACAATAAAATGACAGATAATGGGGAGTGGAAAAGTTTGATAAAATGATTGATGTAATAGAGAAACACGCACACGCAGATTAGATAAGAATAATCATGTGTGATAAAATGTGATAGATAATTAGAACAGTAAAGTGAAAAATAAGAGAGGAGAAAATGTGTGATAAAGTGGTTGATATAATAGAGATAGAGGAAAAATTATGTAGTGGAGTGTGGCAGTATCAATTGTATAACTTAAAACATCTTTTATCAACTATTATGCTAATCAGTGATCCATTAATGAAAATGAAATAAGAATGGTGTGTATATCAGGTTCTGATGGAAAGTTTATATTTTAATCTCACAAACCAATTGTAGTCACCGTGCACGGGAAGTTTGTGATTCAATCAAAATCTTCATCAACAACTATTCATTCAAGTCTTCACAGGTTCTGGTAGATTTGTATATCAATCAGTAATAAATATCAATATCAACAACACCTTTAATATAAGTTAATTGGAGTTGGTGATAGATGAATTAATGATAGATCGGAAAAAAAAAAGAGAAAGGGAGAGGGGAAAAAAAGTAGAAATAAGACAAAAGAGATGATAATAAGCTAAAATGAAAGAGAGATGAAAGGAAGAAGGAGAAAATAAAGAGGAAAAGAACTAAAATAAGAGAAACAACTGGAACATAAAAATACTAATGGGTTTAACCCTCCACCAAGTTTATAGTTTTTCTCCACTCCGTCCTAAGACATACTGTCTGTCAATCTATATCTCACTCTATTAAGTCTTGTTTAACTACATTTTCCCAAGTAAGTTTTGGTCGATCTTCTACCTCTCTTTGTGTCAAGCTCTTGATAACAAACTCTTGTTCTTATGGGAGCATCCAGTGGTCGTTTCATAACGTGTCCAAACCACCTCAATCTATGCTCCCTCATTTTTTAACATTCTCATTTCTGCTATCCCTATTTTATGTTCATGTTGTTTATGTGTTGGTCAGCATTCCGCTCCATATAACATTGTTGGTCTTACAGTTGTTCTATAGAATTTTCCTTTTAGCTTAAGAGGAATTTTGCGGTAACACAAAACCCCCGATGCACTTCACCATTTCATCCATCCTGCTCTTATTCTATGATTTACATCTTTATTAATCTCACCACTTTTTTGCAAAATTGATCCTAAGTATCTAAAAACATCTTTCTTGGGTACCTCTTGACCAAGTAGATACACTGTGTCTTGATCATCATCTCTTACTCGCAAAAACTCACACTTTATATACTTTGTCTTGATCTTGCTTATTGTGAATCCTTTAGACTCCAAAGTGTTTCTCCACAATTCTAGTTTCCTATTAACATCATCTTTGGTCTCATCAATAAGCACGATATCATCTGCAAAAAACATATATCATGACACTTCCTCTTGAATATCTTTCGTTAGTTCATCAATCACTAAAGCAAAGAGATACGGACTAAGAGCTGAACCTTGGTGGACACCTACCATGATAGGGAAATACCTTGATGTTCCATTACAAGCTTTCACACATGTGGTATCCCCATCATACACATCCTTAATTGTATTAACATACTTTAATGCTACCATTTTCTTCTCAAGAGTCCACCATAAGACTTCTCTAGGGACCCTATCATATGCTTTCTCAAGATCTATGAACACCATATGTAAGTCTTTCTTCTTTTCCCTATACCTTTCCATTAATTGTCGCATCAAGAAAATAGCTTCTATGGTACATCTTCCTGGCATAAATCCAAATTGATTTTTAGAAACATTGGTCTCCCTCCTTAGGCCATGTTCAATAGCTCTATCCCACAACTTCATAGTATGGCTCATGAGCTTGATGCCTCTATAGTTAGAACAATTCTGGAGATCTCCCTTGTTTTTGTAAATAGACACAAACATACTTTTCCTCCAAGCAGCAGATATCTTATTTGTTTGAAAAATTTTATTAAAAAGATTGGTCAACCATTTTATTGCCACGTTTCTCAAGCCTCTCCACACTTTAATAGGGACGTTATCGGGTCCCAAAGCTTTATTATTCTTTATCCTCTTTAAAGCTTCCTTAACCTCATGTGTCTTAATTCTGCGCACAAATCTTCTAGTCAGATCATCAGAAACGTCCTCCAAATCCATCTCACTTTTATCGCCATCCCCATTAAAAAATTTGTTAAAATAATTCATCCATCTTTCACTTACATCTTCATCTCTTACTAAAAGTTTTTTATTTTCATCCTTGATACATTTGACTTAGGTGAGGTCTTTACTCTTCTTATCCCTCATTTTAGCAAGTTTGTAAATACATTTTTCACCATCCTTGCTTCCAAGATTTTTATATAAATCTTCAGAGACCTTGCATCTAGCTTCCCGCACTTCTTTCTTTGCATTTTTTCTCGCTTTTCTAAACTTTTACAAATTTTCATCATTGGGACATTTATGCAAAGATCTAAAGCATTCCTTCTTTTGTTTATTAGTCTCCTACACCTCTCCATTCTACCACAAAGTTTCCTTTGTAAGAACTTTGTTTCCTTTGCTTTCACCCAGTACCCCCATTCCCACATTTTTGACATACACAACCATTTTATTCCATATTTTATTAGCTTCTCCAATAAACTCTCACGGCCCTTCACGCATCATGTTTTCCTTAAACTTTATTTGTTTTTCCTCATTTAGTTTCCACCATCTTATCCTTGGGTTTTGATCATTCTTCCTCAAATTAAGAACTTTGTTGAACCGAACCTTTAGAACTACCAACTTATGTTGTGTCGCGACACATTCTCCAGGGTAGACCTTGCAGTCAATACAATAATTTCTATCTTCCCTTCTAGCCATAAAGAAATCAATTTGAGTGCAATTTTGACCACTATGATAAGTGATAAGATGAGACTCCCTTTTTCAAAAAAATGTGTTCGCTAGCATCAAATCATAGGCTAGTGCAACATTTAAGACATCTTCTTTAGTCACATTTCTCGTCCCATAACCAAAACCTCCATGAATTCTATCAAAACCTTCACTGATTTTACCAACATGACCATTTAGATCTCCTCCTAGAAAAATCTTCTCCTCTCAAGGTATTCCTCTCAAAACCTCCTCTAAGTTTTCCCAATATTGGTTCTTTTCATTTGATTGTAGTCCAACTTGTGGTGCATACACACTAAGGATATTTAGAATTAGATCCCCTACTACAAGCTTAATCATCATAATCCTATCGTCTTTCCTTTTGACATCCATGGCTTTATCTCTAAAACTTTTATCAATCATAATTCTAACCCCATTTCGACTCTTGGATGTACCTATATACCACAACTTGAAATCGGTGTCCTCCACTTCCTTGGCATTTTCTCCCACCCACTTAGTTTCTTGCAAGCACACAATATTCACTTTTCTTGTGGCAAAAACATCTGCTAACTCCCTCAATTTACCCGTTAATGTTCCTATGTTCCAGCTTCCTAATTTCATCCTTAACCCTTGGACAGTGTTTACCCGCCACACTCGTCCATCTGCATGTTGGGACCATTGCCTATTTGTCACCAAATCCGAATGAAGATCTGGCGCCTTACCTTTTGGTATGGACCCTAGTTCACTTATCACTACATCCCGAAACTGATGTAGCGCCTTGTCTTGTGACAATGATCCTAATTAATTTTTTGCTACACCTGAGACCCAATGTAACGCGTCGTTATAAAATGTATGGGCCAACGAAATATCATAAATTTAGCATATAGACCTGACCTCTCTCAAATTGAAATACCCAGGAATACATATATGTATCTTGATCACAATGGGTAGGTTCTAATTGGATTGCGGATATCATATTTCGATCAGTATAGACCCTTATAGCAAAGCTATGGAATAATTTTTGGATATGCACGCCTATTGACTATTCCTGAACAGTGAAATGCAAATTATTATTTTTACCCCTAAAAAAGAGTATGTGATAAAAAAAATTAACCTGTGTTCTATAGAGGGATTATGGTTTGTGATGTAGTAAAACTTTCTTTTTTAATCTTAAATCAACCACAGATGTTACTGAAAACCCGGTCACTTCATTTTGATAAGAACAAAATGACATGTTTCACTACTTGAAGATAAAGTTTGGCTAACTTAGACACTGGGCTTTGTCACTCACCTCGTAGAATCCAACACCACCTAAACGACAATTTAGCTTAATCTATAGCTGAGCCTGATATTCCAGTTTGAGTATAACAAATAAATCATCAATTTGGATGATTTCGCATGTCCAGACAAAACTGTTGATAATTTTCTATCACTTGTGTCTTTATTAAGTTTATTGACATTTACATTTTTGCTCAAAAAAAACTGTGCAGACATTCCAATGTCCAATGTGAATGGAATTGTATGAATTACCACTACCTACAACATGCAAGCTAAATATCTGATCCCATGCATGGCAACGCGGCAAGGTAATTAAATAATTTCGAAATTTAAATTCATCTCAATATATCGTATTAAAGAAACAAATCGAATATACACCCTAAAGAAAGAATGAATCCCTTACACATGACATGAAACGTAAAGCTTGAGTTGCAATTTGGTTGTGCCACCTAAAGAAGTATAGGAAGAATATAACTTTTTTAAACAACAAAAAAAAAAACTTCTAATTTAAACGAGGCTAGTCAAGTCAAGACAATTTAAACTTTGCATGTGATTTTAGAGTACATTTATACTCTATCTAACATCTAATGAGAGAATAAAAAGAAAAAAAATATATAAGTATGATAAAATTTATGATTAATAAAAAAGAGAAATAAAGAAAAATAAAAAAATTTGATTGAGTATTTAAAATAATAAAATATTTATATATCATTACTTGTATGTAAATTTTTGTTATTTTCATTAGAATAAATAGCATATGCATTGACAATATAAAAAATACATTATTCTTTAATCACAAAATATCATATTATTATTATGTATAATAAATTTATTGATTTCATAATAATAATTTTAACAATCATACCAACAATGATTATTTTATTGATTAATAATATATAGAAATTTAAAAAAAATTGTTATCAAAATAGTTGGTTTTACCTCCATTTTATTTGCCCACCTATTCTCCAAATTCACTATTATGTTAGGTGTAAGTTTATGTTTGTTGCATGCATAAAAAGAGCATTTCTTATAATTTTATTTGAGAAATCATTTAATTTATATAGTAATTCATACAAATAAGAAAGGAAGAATGAAATAAAATACGTCATATAATAGGAAGACTGAGGGAAAATGTTATATAAATTATGATATAAATACAAATTTAATGGTCACATATTAACAATATAAAAAAAATTACATAATCAAACAATCAAATGACTGTTGGTATAAATTTTAAGGAAATTATTGTAAAAATTAACAATTTTAATATTATGATAATTTATAATTGAATGATAACGTAAAAATTAATCAATGTATAGCGCTTTTTTTTTCTGTAAATATAATATTGCATTTTCTTTCTCAATGTACACTCACTTTTTTTAATTGAAATATGTTAACAAATTACAACATGAATATATACTTAATTTTTTTTGTTACCTTTTTACCTATCTTTATCTTCATTTCTTGTCACGTAATTTAATGTATTTATACATATTTTTCTCCCAATCTTTTCCTTCATTGCACTTAAATACACCAAAACGAGGCAAACCATTATTCTTGTACTTGATACCACTAAATTAATGTCTTATTTGGTTTGATTTAGAGGAGAGAAATAAAATATATAAAAAATAGAATAGAAATGATTTGAAAAGAGAAAAATAAAATACAAATAAAATAACATGTTATTTTGTTTGTTTTAAGTGAAATAGGTGAGAAATAGAGTGAAAATAAGAAAAAGAAAATTAAATTAAGACACAAATATCATTATGCCCTCATGTGAGTAGTTCTGGTTCGATTTTAAGTACAAATTATCAATTTTTCTTGTGTAAGATGATTACTGTGAAGAGAGAAATTTACTCTACGGATCCCATATTTTTAGGTAAAATTGAACACAGCCTAAAAGCAAAATGCAATTTATTTGAAAACGGAATAAATTAAAGCCACAGGTCCATATCTGACAAAAAGTTGCCGTTAGCTGTTGTTAAAGTATATATAATTAGAGAATGTTAATGAATATTTTTAAAATATTCATTAAATAATTAAAATTTAAAATATGAAAGAGAGTTATTAATGTATTTTTATTGTGTTTAATAAAAAATATTTTTAAATTTGTAATCAGTGTTTTAATATAATAGTATAATTTTAGTTTTGTAAATTAAAATGTGAGGATGAAAATAGGTTAGAGAGGTAGGTGGTAAAGATAGCATTAGCATAGGCAAACAAATCCAATAGATTCACTGGCATGCAGTATATGTAGCTATGTTGTTGTGCCCAGTCAACTTCAAACTCGCGACAAAATTTGTTACTGAACTGAACCCACCAAACCACCTCTGACGTCATTTTTTATGTAAAAGAATATAAAGAAATATTTTACTTGAAATATTTTATATTTTTTTTGTGATTTTTTTATAGTTATGTCACATACGGATGTATATAAAATGAATATTTTAAATTTTCTTACAACATTTTCTATCAAATATCCTTCTTTCCTTATTTGGAAGTAGTAAATATGTTTTATATTTTTAAAATATTAAATATATTTATCTTTTTATATAGTATTTTTTTCATAAAGTAGGAGTAATAGGAAGGTTGGTCAGAAAATAAGAAGATATATCATTACTCATAACATAAATGAGATTCTATTAAATTTAAAATTTTTACATAATTTTCGTATGTAAAATTTGAGTGAGAAAATGTATTTTTTTTCAACAACTTAAATACAAACTTTTTAAGTTATTTTTCAATCAAAATTAGAATTCTATTTAGATATTTTTGTCAACTTTTAGGAAATTAATTACTAAAATACATTTTATATAAAAAGAATTATATTGTCATCAATGACATCTTATCTTACTTTAAATATTGGAATAAAACATTTATTATCTTGTCCTACTTTTTTTATATAAAATTATCTTGTCTTACTTGATTGAGTTTATTCAAGAATCTCAAATCCCATGAAAGATGTGTAGGCTTGTAAAAAGCAGAAGAAAAAACATATAATTTTTTACTTGCGAAAAATATATTACTATGTATGATAATATATTAACTTTGATAATAGATTTTAAAATATATGATAAAAGTGAACAAATTCACTGTCATATATAATTCTTTATACTTGAATGATTGTCATAAATGTTTTTCAATCCAAACTTTTATTATATAGATTGTGAATGAATGTGAAACTCTAATTTATATTTTAATAGTAAAATAATATTAAAAAGAATTTCATGTTTATACAGTAATACTATAAAATATTATTATTTAATTATAAATTTTATTCAAATTATTTTTAAAAGATAATAAATTTATCATATATAATAATTTGGATGAGTGTTAAATGTAATTGTTTTTTCTTAAAAAGATCTAATTAACTGTAATTAAATTTTTTTTCGAAAAACTGTTTTGTTTTGTTTGATCGGAAATGACATTTCATGATCTAAGCTAAGCCTTTTTTCCGTAAAATTACATGTTGCGTAAATAAAAAGCAAAGCATTAACGGACAACATACTTCACATACTCATAAGCTATTCAACACGCCAAACTCTCCACACACCACACTGATTCTCTTTTCTTAAGGTATGTCTCTTCTCTCTCTTCTACATCTGCTGCCTATGTGTATAACAAGGTTGAATTTTGGGGTAACAGGGGATCAGATCTTCATCTTAAACGAATGACCCAGAATTTCTTTAGTTTCAAAGAGTTGTTTTCTGTGCCTTCTCATATCTGGATGTCTGGAATTTTGTTTGACAAATAATTCAAGATTGTGGTGTTTATAGGTCTTTTCGGATCTGATGTGGGAGCGATTTACGATTATTTTTTGTTGAGTTTTTTTTTTTGAAACAGAGTAATTGTTTTGAGATGAAAGTTTTGAAGTTGGCGAACACGAGTAATTGGACTGGAGAGTTCAATTGAACGAGTGCCAATTGTTCTGTAATTTTGTTCTTCAGTCTGATTAATTGTTCATTCTCTCACTCATTTGACATCCAATTTTCATTCTCAATGATCAAGTTTTGTTTTGTGGGTGAATGTTTGTGAATGTTGTTTTCTACTCTTTGTTTCTTAAATTTTTTTTCCTACTGATTATGGGAATCGTTAATTGTTTCTTGGAGATGCTATGTTGGTGATTTAGCATTTTATCCATGTTTAATTTGTAAGTTCAGACGAAAATGATTGAGTTCAATAACCATGGGTCAGGGTTGTATCCATAGCAGTTCTAATCACTAACACAGTATTTTAGGACGGGTTGTTTGGTAGAAGGATTCTTTTAGGTTTCATAGAAATCTTAAGTTGGTAATGTTAAATTCGTATTGTTCAGTTGAAAAGTCTTGAGATCTCTGTTGGTGGTCGTGAGATGACTTCAAGCTGGGAGTGACAGTGGCTTTGGCGGAGCAGATGGAGAGGTGCACCTGCAAAAGCTATGATGCCCAAGTCACAAGACAGAGGTGAATGAAAAAATGAATGGATGAATACATGTTGAAGAAAGTACATCTTATATTGTGTGAAATCTGGCAGGAAAAAATGGTTATTCTGTTATCAAGCATCTGGCAAGTTGGTCATTCTTACATGCGGTGACATGGCAAGGAGATAAGTGGATGAGGGGGAATGGAATGTCGTCCTGTGCAGGTCGGGTGGTAGATATCGGTTAAGTGAAACCTATGCAGTAAAGTGAAGATGGAATATGGCCAGCACACATAGTTTGGTATGATTTTTTTTTTTTAAATAGTCACAGGAACTAACATTTCCAGGATTTTATTTTGACTATTTCTCAAATCTCAATAAAATATTCCTATAGAAGGGGGCAGAAATCTAAGATTCTGATGAAAATAGGAAAGTTTTAGCCATACTCTGGATAACATTCTCAAGAATCTATTAAAGTTGATGAAAACCCAAAAATACATTAAGTGTGATGAACATAAGATAAAACACTGAAGACCAAACTATTAAAGTTGTGAATTTAAGTTGATCATGTATTTATTTGCTCCAAAGATGTGACAATGTGATCATTATAATAAAAAGTGTCATAAATTGAAGATAAAGTCAAAAGACCAACACTTAAAAAGACCCTAATTAATAAATAAATAAATATATCATTTATTTCCTTGGACCAAAAATGGGGCAATGTGGTGATGCTTATAATAAGGTTTTAGATTTGAGAATAGTGTATTATAGCAATGCTATAATGCCGTGGTGGAGCGCAACAGGCCCACCTCTGTAGTGGTGCAGTTCAGTGCTGCAATTGTAGTGGGCCTGGCGACCAAAATAGTGGTCTGAATAGTGC
>CM023960.1:27132926-27200123 GCA_013407115.1 Glycine latifolia | reverse complement strand
TTTTTAGAAGAGTAGGAGGGTAACCATTGTTGGTTATTAACACTCCTTCAAAGTGGAGGTTGCACATGTAGTTTGTCCAAAGAGCTAATCATGTCCCTTTTGCAGGTGCCCACAGCTCAGGCGACTCATTCTGCCAGCTTGGAACAGAATCAAGAAACCAGGAATGTGCAAAGCCATTCGTGGCTGGAAAGAGTTAGAGTCCCTGACAATGCCTAGTATAGCAAATCCACCATATATTTTGGAGGAAATCTCAACACACTGCAAAAACTTTAGTGAACTCAAGATTATGGGGCCATGTGACATTTTCTTTGCTTCATCACTTGCTGCGTTTCTTCCAAAATTACGAGTCTTGAGCCTTCGATGCTCAATGCTATATAAGGATGTTCTCATTCTCATCCTTGACAACTTAAAACACTTGGAAGTGCTCAACATATCACATTGTGTTCTGATGGAAGCCCTCCCAGCTCCTCAACAGAAAAGAATCATTAAAGAAATTGATGTGACTATTCGTCAGAAGGCTTCTCGATTACGTGAATTTCGTACATGCATGGAAGACTCGTGCGTCATGTGTCAACGAACAAGAACGGATGAAGGACTGATTAGGTGGTACAAGTACGAGGAAGGGCTTTGGAAAACAGATGAGGTGAGGTCTTTCTCTCTTTAAGCAAACGAAAGTGATCTGATAGTGATCTAGTTGTTACTGCTTATGTCACATTTTCTGCTGTTAAGTAATGCTGCTACCTTAAGTGTAGATCCGAATAAACAAAGTTTAATTCTTACAAATGAATGCTGTTGCACCCTTTAGGAGTTAGCCAAATCTTGTAACTGTATATAGGAATAATAAGTTTTGTTGCTGTGGTTGGTTTCATTTTGAGAAGTGTTTTAAATCATGAAAAGTTGATAAGACAGTATTTATGGTTCTTTATAGAATATAAGGAGATTAGTTTTGGGCCATTCTTCTTTAGTTTCAACATTTACAAGTAGTCAACTAGTCTTGAAGGGTTCGAAATTAGAACATTTACATGTGCAGGGTGAGTGTTGGGGATAATCACTGCAGAATGAGTCAAATGCTATTGTTCTTGTTCATTGTCATAGATTGAAATTTTGCACTGCAATGAGTAAATAGTCCACTCACTGACAGTGTAAAGGTTTTGCTATGTCATTCAATTACATATCAATGTATCATTAAATTTTGTTTAAGATTATCTAACCTATGCTCGAAGTATATAGGATGTGTCGAATTCTTTTTTATCCAGGGGGATAACTTGATTTAAAATTTATCGAACTAATGTAAATTGAAAAACATTTACCTAAACGAGGTAAGTTGTAGATTAGACAGATGACTTGCAAAAATAAAGTCACATTTCTTGTACCTGACTTATGTTAATTTTTCTAGAATGGAAGTCGAAAGTCATACATACCAAGTAAGACTTGTCTTGTTTTTATTTATTTTTATTAAAATTAAATTGAAGTTGTATACGACTTCCATTCTACAAAGTCATAATTTTTTATGGAGTTATTAAAATTGAAGTTGTACAGCTTCAACTTCAATTTTAATAACTCCAACGAGAAGCAACAATCTGCATTCGCAGTTTAGATGCATTAGTTTGCATTATATATTTGCAGGGTAACAGTGGTGAATATTTGCAGCCTATACTTGGACGTTTAGTTCAGTGGTTATTTTATTAAAGTAGTATTATATAATAAATATTTACTTACTAAATTAAAATATGAATTTGTTGACATAGGATCCAAGATCTTTTTGGAAACAATACTACTTTCTTTTTGGTATAGCAACCAATTAACTTTCCTCTCAGTCTAAATATTTCATTATTTAATAATGTATTTTAGGAGTTTTGTACCTGAATGTTGGTCAACACTTACCATTTGAAGCTGAATCAACTATTTTGATAAAAAAAAAAAAATTGAACCTTAAGGCTTGAATTCAGCCCGAAATACAGTCCAGTTTTCTCAAAATTTTGAGCTATAAGATCTTCATCAACCAGTACAATGTCAAGATCAAGAACAAGTTTTTACAATTAAAAATTATTTAAGGAATTTACTGACACGAGTTGATTTAAATTTTAGTTTACTCACATTAATAACACGAATCAAAATATTTAGACACAAGTTATATTGTATTTTACTTAAACTAGTTGATTAATTGGGTTATTTAGTAAGTTAATTTTATTTAAAAATTAAAAACTCGAAATTTTCTTTTGCTCTTTCGCCTCAGACAATATTTCTATCCCTTCTCTACTCTCTTGGCTCTATTCCAAAATTTTACCTTCTTTTCTACATAATACAACATAAGCAACTATATATCTTAGTTATACATTATACGAGGTTTTAAGCAAGCATACCAAAGGCCATAGCGGCACCCCTTCACTCAAATCGTTCATTTTACAAGAAGAGAAAAAAGAATCGAGGATAGTTAAATTTTGAGAGACAAATTAATTATTTTAACTGGAAAAATAACTCGGAGAAATGGAATAGATAAGTGCAACAATAGTACATAAGGTAAGAATATAACTCACAAAAAATGAGTTCCAGTTTCTTTATATATATGCATTTTGATGGACAATCTCTTCTTCTTTTTTTTTGTATAATATGTAAGTATTTTATTAATATTTTTTGGGTCATTAAATTTATCTTCACCCTAATGAGTAACGAATCCCGACCCTAAGATCTAACTAACCTAAGTTTTTATTTTCAAAACAAAACTAATTTATTAAAATAATCTTTTTAATAATTAAATAAAAAGTAATTTTTTCAAAAACTTTCAATACATATTAATAATATTAGTAAACTAAAATTTAAATTGACTACATTAATGGACTCTATAATTATATTTTCAAATTATACTACTATTAATGTGTATTATATCTTCATTTGGATCCAAGGTTGATTTGGACGGATTTGAATTTTAAAAATAGTACCGATGTATTTTTAAGACAAATTTTGATTACGTTCTAGGTTGTCTCAGTCCTGCTTGGTAGATAATATTATTTTGAAATGTATTAAATTTTTTAATAATCATGTATTGTTTCCAATTAAAAAATCATGTATTAGTAATATTTTGTATCACATGATATTATGCTTATAATGAAACTATTTATTTTGAAATATATACTGTAAAATATATTTCAATTTAAGTTTTGTTATTTTTATTTCACAATTTAATTATATATAATGTTAAAATTATTATTATATTTATTGTAAAATATATACTGCTCTCACTCATGATGCTTTTCGTATTCAATCTGAGTGTTTAAAAATTATACTATTAACTAACGAAGAATAACTAAAAATATTGAAATAAAATTATAATTTATCCCATTTTTATTTTATCATATTTGTATGGTATGTATCATATGGTTACAGTGTACTAACAGGCTTCATTAGAGTTGATAAATGACTAAATTTCTTAAGTATGAGTTGGACTTTTTTATTTTACATATGAAAAAAATTGTTAAAAAAAATAAAATTCATTTTTGATCATTACATTTCAAGAATTAATTTTATGATTTTCGATTACGAAGACACGTTCTTAATAATTAAAAAAGTCAATTAAATTTTTAACCCCTCAACTTTTATAAATTATAATTTTTAGTCTCTCAATATTTTTAGTAACTTTTAATTTTTCATTAATTTTTCATTATTATTTTAAATCTCTCTAAAGAAATTTATCCGTTTTTAGTCCTTTATTTATATTTATTGTTTAGAAGTAATTTCAAATATAAAATAACATATGGACTACAAATTGATAAAAAAGAATTAATTTTGAACAATAAAAATAAAAACTAAAACTAAAAATAAGTAAATAAAAAATAAAAAGACTAAAAATACTAACAGAAAATTGAATGAAAAATCTTGAGAAAATAAAAACTTAATTAAAAAAAAAAACTATCACATCCCGTATTCACAACTAAAAATAAAGTCCAATAGTATTCAGCACCATTTGAGCCCTAAATGTATTAATTTGCCGAAATGAACAGTGTGGGTTAGGTGCGTAGATACGACAAGAAATTCAAGACCAAACCCTGTGGTCCGAAGATTCTGAGTTGATTATATATATTCCTATTTTATTTTCTCTTCACAGCCTCCTCAATATTTCTCTCTCTCTAACACGGAGTGATGGCTGTGCAGCTGTGGGAAACCCTGAAGGAAGCCATCGTGGCCTACACTGGCTTCTCTCCCTCCACCTTCTTCACGTTGCTGGCGCTTCTTTTTGCCGCTTACTACGTCATCACGGGTCTCTTTGGTTCCTCCGATGACCACCACCACCGCCACCGCCACGTCGAGGAGGAGGAGATGCCGCCTCTGCGCCCCCCGGTTCAGCTTGGCGAGATCACTGCGGAGGAGCTCAAGGCCTACGACGGCACCGATCCCGAGAAGCCCTTGCTCATGGCCATCAAGGCCCAGATCTATGATGTCTCCCAGAGCAGGTTTACTGTCTCACAAAACCCACCTCTTTTGTTCTAAATTGCATTTTTTTTTTCATTTTGATTGTCTACGCTCATTTTAGGTTTTGGGTATTTTATTTATTTATTTTGTGTTGAATATTTAATGCCTACTTTCCTAGTTGGAGTTTTTTTAGGTTATCCTTGTTTTTAGTTTATATTGACCGTCCTTTTTTTTTTTTTATCTTTTTCCTCATTTGTGCTATTACGGGTGCCCTTTTGTGTTGATGATCAATCTATCAATCTATATGAAACTTTTGAGATACTTTTGTTTTTGTGTGAAGGTCAGTTTTTTTTTTCTTTTGTGCATGTGGCTCCTTTATGTTGTTTTTTTGTTCTTCCTGTGGCAGAGAAGATAAGATGCTTCTCATATTATTAAGGACCTGTTTGCTACTTTGCTTTGGAGTTGAGAAGAATTGATTTTGAACCATTCAAGGACATGTGTCTAAATTAATTTGAGTCAAGAGATTTACATTGGAACGGGTGTTTTTTTTATTGGGAAGTGTGCGAATTGACATTTTACTTACCACCAAACAAACTGCCATTGTTCGTGGTTTTGAGTAGTAAATTGGATGGTGGGATTGCAAGGGTTGAACACGGGAATTATAGAAACTTTAGGTTGTCTTGAAGTTCTTTTTCAGTTTTAACACTCCATTTTGCAGCATCCCCATCTATATTAACTTACTTTTTGCTAGTATGAATGGGTGGAAGGTGGAAACTTCACTGTTTACTCCTTATTTCTACATGTTTGTGTACACATTGATGCATCTCAATGTTGAAAAAATGTAGTAGTACTCCTAGGATCTTTATTTTTAATTGGCTTAATTTTATTGAGTTGGAATTAGGTACTGTTTTGAGAGGCTGAGTAATGTGTGATCTCAGTGTTTGCCTTTTGTAAATGTGAAATTTCTCTTTTCTCTCTGCTAACTTTGGATTTGTGTACAATTAGTTTCTTATGGAAGTAATGTTGTTGTGTTATCTCTTAATCAGTCCTGTTGCCTTGGAGTGTCCCATTTATTATCCAAAATCAACTTGTCCTATAAGCTAGTATTTTCATACAATTTTTATACAGTATGTATCATGTGATCTCTGATCTGAGGATTATATTAATATGTCTGTGAAAGGAACACAAGAACATCTAATCTATGTATGTTTTGATGCGAAGTGCTTATTGGCAATATATTGTCTATAGATACAGTAAAAAACATTGTCACTGCAACCTAACTTATTTCTTCTGAAGCTTACCCATTTTTTACCCTTTTATACACCTAATAAGAAGGTGTGCATATTTTTGTCCTAATTGTGTTTCGTTTGATTTTGATTACAATAAGCATCATTTGTTTTTCTATTTGGTCTGCTCTAGCCAGTTTAGCTCAGCTGGACTTTCTCGAGTCTTAAACTATGAAACTTGGCCCTGCTCTAGCCAGTTTCATTTGATTTTGATTACAATAAGCATCATTTGACACAACATTGAGTATGAACCTTGGCCTTCCTTAAGAGAGTGTATACCTTAAATCTTTAAATGGAGATATCTAAGAAACTGATGTGATATGTGACTTTGCTTGACAACATGGTACATCTCAATTATTTGAGAATGAAATATGTGCTGATGTTATTTGTTTCTTTATATGTTTTACTTGATAGGGTGCTAACACCCCTTATTTTTATCACGTGGAATTGTGTCCTTCCAGGATGTTTTATGGACCTGGTGGACCTTATGCCCTATTTGCTGGCAAGGATGCTAGCAGAGCCTTAGCAAAGATGTCTTTTGAAGAGAAAGATCTGACTGGGGATATTTCTGGTCTTGGCCCGTTTGAGCTTGATGCCTTACAAGACTGGGAATATAAGTTTATGAGCAAGTATGTGAAGGTTGGAACTGTTAAAAGTGAAGAAGTTCCAGTAACTGAACCAGAGTCCATTGGTGAACCATCAGAATCTACTTCCCGTGATATTGATGCTGCTGCTAAGCCTACTGATACTGAAGATGGCAAATCAGAAACTCCAGCTGTTAAAAGTGATGAAACCCCTTCAAATGTTGATGCCGATAAAGAGTAATGGCCGAGTTGTGCCACAAATACCCCTGCCAAAAATGGAGAAAAAAATAGTAAAGACTGACCAATGTAAGGCAAGTTTTCGAAGATAGTCTAGGCCACCTCTTCTGCTCCGTGCCTTTGCTTGAATATTCAGTCTCAAATAATGAATTGTCGGGTAAATTTATGTGTGGATCCAAAAAAAAGGGAGTAACTTTAAGAATCTTCTTTTCGAACTCCATAGTATGTATATCATTTAAATGCAATAGAGCAATGACATTTGGAGTTTTATCTTAGGCTGAGTAATGAATGATCTTTTGTTTAATTGAATAATACGTTACTCTATGGCAATAATAAATGAAGGATAGGTCTTTTGAACTATCTAGTGACTTCAAGTGCTGTGGCTTTTTTATCCCAGAAATTCCGAGTGAAAATTCATCCCATGGCATGTATTAAGGCAAGGAATTGATAGTGGATGGTGTGATGTTGCTTTCTAAAGCCGATAGCTCTCAATTGGATGCACTTATTACTTTGGAACTGAAACTTGGTAGATGGATTTTCTTATGCGCAAATGTCAACAGAAAATAACCCAATAGCTAGATATAAGCCGGCTAGAATGATTTCACTTTCATCTGCATAAAAGTCATCTACATCCAAAACAAAAATGCATAACAGTCAAATAAAAGCAACAACGAAAATTATGTGGTGTGAATGTCATAAAAGAAAATAGTGTTCGGTATTCAAGAATGACGAGTGCCATTGAGACAGCTTTGCGCGGATACGGGAGTGTCAAATGAAAAAATACTTACAAGAGGTTAATTTCAAACTTCTAGATGAATTATTCCCTATTTATAAATTTAGCTCTGTTGATTTCTCCGCTCTATATTTGTGTGGGAGGAGCAAGGAAGGTAGTTTAAGACTAAGATACAAGATATCCTGAGTGATAATAGGTAAATTTCCTGAGTAGTTCTAAATATATTTTATCTATAAATTAAAATCAAGTTTTAGAGAAGTTTTAATTTTAAACTTAGAAACTTATTTTATTGCTGAAGATATTTATCTAAACATAATCTAAGTTTCAAATTCTCAATAATTTTAATTTTATTAATTGTAAAAATTTATTTACTTCATCTTTAATAATAATGAACAATGAAGTAAAAAGAAGTATACGATTATTTAGAAAATCAGGAATTAAATAAGGGTTTTTTTTACAACACCAAAATCAAATTATTTCCATTTCAATAATTTGTTGGATACAACGAGGAATTACTGGAAAAGCATAAGCTTAAAACTAGTTGAATTGCTAGCTAAGGTGTGAGATACTCCATTAGCCTGCCTGGATTAAATAAGGGTTTAGAAAAATTAGAAACTATAGTGATTATACTTATAATTTCAAAATTAATTTTATAGATTTTTTTTTTGTCAACTCAGAATATTTCTCAATCAGGAGCCAAAGACTAATTCCTCAAACAGGTATTGAAATCTAATAATCACCCTCTTCTAATGTGTTTTTTCATATACTTGAAGCTGGAATTGAACCTTAATAATATGCTTAAGAGACAAAGTATGATTTACTCAAATGAAAATGTTTATATGAATTCTTTAATATTAATTTTAAATCAAGTAATTATTTCTTGTTGATATGATTTTTGTGTGAATAAAATTGATAAAAAATTTAATCCCAAAATTTCGTCTGAAACTCTGAACTATCTAAATATATTTCAAAAAATAAGGTGTATTCCCTATCAAAAGGGATGATATCTTGGACAGAGTAGTGGTTTTCCTTCAATTGTACAATCCCTATTCATAATGGGTTGCTCTGTACCACGAATAAACTAAGGACTAACCTTTGGAATAATTCTTGATGAGAGTTTCATCTTTGGAATAATTCTTCAAAATCGTTTGATTGAAAATTTTCATCTGATCCCATGTTTGTATTAAGGCAAAAAATTGATAGTGGATGGTTTGTTGTTGCTTTCTAAGTGTTCAATGAGATTCACTTGTTAGATGCTCTCTTTGCTCTGTTTGGAACGCAAACTTGTGGGGATAAGGGATTCACCTGCCGTTTGTCAACAAAAACCTCGTATCCAGCTAGACGAGCCGGGGGAAATGGTAAGTGTACATTAAAACAGAAGAAACAAAAATGAAACCAAATTAGTGTTAAATGCTAATAGGGTTTCAGGATGCCAATAACGTTAAGTATGAACATAGTGCGTATGTGAATTTTGATATACCTAATAGGAGTTAGTTTTCAAAGTTGATTGCGTCAAATTTTGAACCTCCACACTTTTTTATTTAGTTTATGCGTATAAATTGTGAGAATAATGCAAAATCAGAGCTTCAACCTACTGCAATCCAATCCAACCAAGGATACTTATCAGTTTTTTTTTATAGCCTAGACATGATCGCCCTACAGTTGCTAACAAGATTTGTGGAGATAGAATGATCCTGACATCCTATTTAATTCATGAAGAAATGTATTACAGCTAACATGCATAAGAGATTCTCTCATACTTTCTTTTTTCACACCTTTTAGTACAAAAAAAATATATAAAGGATTGATCTCTACTTACATTAATTACTTAGCATCCACTAAGTTCATATCAAGGAATTGGGACCAATTCTGGAATAAAAATTAGAGTTTTGAGAGAAATCGTGGTAGTAATGCATTAAAAATCACAGCGGGAATCCATTAATAACATTTTTTAATAAATTTTTTTACTTCTAATTCTTTAATCACCGTCCTTATCTCACACGAAACATGCAATCCAAATGCAACAAAAATCTTTTAATTCTACCTGTGGACCCATTACCTCTTTAAATTTTTGGAATCAATATTATGTATTTTCCATGTAAAATAGCGTTTACAATCTCTACAGGTGCTATAGATGATTTTCTCTCTACTTCAATCAAACTATCCTTACTTCAAAATACTTTCAGCTTTTCACCCAAAAAGAAAACCACTTTCAGCGCTACATTGTATATGCTTCTCCTTTACTTCAAGGCAGTGGCGGACCCACGGTGGGGCAAGTGTCCGCAGGTGCGGACATAAAACTTTTGGAAAAAGCCTCCGACGATCCCTCCCTCCGCCTCGAAACTTCCCCTCACTCTCCCCTAGCGCCTCGCGGTGGCACAGTCCCACCGCCCCGCCTCCGCCTCCGCCTCCGTCGGTGAGGTGATCGGCCACAAGAAGCCGAACTTCAAGCTCCACAAGTGCCGCAACGCCGCCGCCAAGAAGCTGGAGCTCCCCATCGACAGAGCCATGAGCATGATGATGATGAGCGTCTCTCCCACGTCCTCTCTGGTTCGAAACAGAACAAGGATTGGAATTAGGAAAGGAAAGGAAGCCTCTGTCCCAACTTTCTTTTCAGACTTGTAAAAAAGGAAATTCCCACGGCTCTTATATGTAAACACTTACCAATTGCTGGCTTTTGCTTCATGCACCTCATTTTTTGCTTCATCCACCCACTAACTTTTAAACATCCTGTATCTACTCTTCCTTTATTGTAACTTCTTTATGGTGAGTCTGTTTATTTTAGTTTCTTTTTCCAGCACTTCTATTTAAAAGTAATATTCAGTGTAACTTCCATTGAAGCTGATTGAAGCTTTTTTCAGCACTTATTTTAGTTTCTTTTTCCACCCACTAACTTTTAGTTTCTTTATTGTAACTTCCATTGAAGCTGATTGAAGCTTTTTTCACCATTCCTCACAAGACCAGGTAAAAGGCTAAAATATTCAGTGTTGAATTGTTGATTATGAGAGCGTTCTGAAAGCAAGTATAACACCATTATTTTCTACTTTACGCTAATTTTGATTCCACGTTCCTGTTGATTCTTTTTTAATTTGTGTTTTGATCGCCAACTGTTTGATAAAATGCTTGATTGTCACGTGCAATGGATTATTGTTCCAGTGAGAATTCTTTGTTGTTGTTAACGGGGGGGTTTTGTTGATTGGTATCATGTTTAGCTATAGTCAATGCGTATGTGGTGTTTTGTTTATTGCTTTAGTGAGTAGTGAGCTGGTTGCTGGCCCTTTTCCCATCTTGCAGTTAGCTATTGTTAATTTTGTGAATGCATTCATTGAGTTTGTGTTGGTGTTGTATGTTTAAAGGTTGTTGATTTGATTGTTGGTTGTAATATAAGACCAATTTCATGAATTAAATTTTCTTCACAAAAAAAATTTTTCGGGGGCGCTGCCCCCGAACCCCCGCCACTAATTGTGCGGACATAAACATAAAATCCTGGGTCCGCCACTGCTTCAAGGTAGATACTCTTCTCAAGTAAATTACCTTTTAAAGTGTTTGAACCAATCAAGCTATCGAGCGTAGATTAGTTTAGTCCATGGCAGATTGTCAATAGAATATTATGCAATAATTAGCTAACATTGTCAATAAGTTAGGTTGTTTTTTCCTAAATTTAAACCAATAATGCCAATTTCTTGTTTATTTAACAAAGCAGCCTGCATGCCAGCTGACTCCCCTTAGTCGTATTAGATTTATTAAAATACAATTTTTTCTATTAAAACGTATACTTGTGAGCATCATTGTTCTCTTTTCTTTTCGTTATGGGATTTGTCAATTTGTATACCAGCCATTACAAAGAGAAACACTGACATATGGCTAGGAAATTTTAACCTCAGCCTATCTAGCAGGACAAAGCTGAAGTTTGAAAACCAGTTCAAACAAATTTTCACACAGAAGAAATGACAACTTGGCACAATCATCAAGGGTTTACTTAGGCAGCCACTTATTTTTTTTTTTTTTGTGTTAATCCTCTGTTCATATGAAAAAAAAGACCATGACTAATTCAAAATTTGACAAAAAGTCGAATAAATAATTGTTATGCCAAAAATCAAACTCTGATAACATTATAATGATTCAATCTCAACTTCAACATATTAATCATTTCTTAAGAAAAAAATAAGTAAAAATAAAGTTAAGAAAAACACACTCTAAATCAATCCAAAGTTTAGACCTCATCAAACTTCTTCTTTTGGTGTAAAGGAAATTAATTCCTAAGGTTTATGGATCATCAAGCTATTTAAGAAAACTAAAATATTTTGTAAAAAAAAACGAAAATAGGGAATTAGGAAACAAGAAACATGACAATAGAATAGCTACGTTTGATACGGATCATGTTACAGTACAAGAGGAACAAAACTGAATGACTATCTAAATCATTGGACAACTTTTTTATTTTGTATGTTGTTTGCTGAACTATGTAACATAAATATAATAATGTGAAATTTACCAGCATACCCTTTTTAATTTATTAAAATACCATTTTGAAAATCTTGGAACAAGAATATACAAATTTTTCGTTCTATCTTCATGAAAACTTGTGGCATGAAAATGCGGAAGGACTTCAAAATTACTTTCCGCCGCTGCATAAATTATTATTCTGTTTGTAATCGTTCCCTCATCTCTAAGTTGCATCTATTGTTGATTCATTAGTTTTCCCTCATCTCTATGATGCGCAAGGGAGACGAGGAAATAGAATCAGGATTCACATCAAAACTATATATAAACAAATCTTAACAAAAACGACAAAAAATAGTATAAAAAAAAAGGAAAACTAAAATAGGGAATTTGGAAACAAGTAAACATGATAATAGAATAGAATTAAGGGAGACGAGAAAGTAGAATCAGGATAACATCAAAACAGTATCTCAACGAATCTTAACAAATAAAGACGAAAAAGAAAAAGTAAACAAAAAAAATAAAGAATTAAATAATGGCGAAAGAAGTATATATAAGGAAGAATACAATTCTACAAAGAAAACCAGATAATGAAAAGCTAAATTAAGTAAATTAAAATTTGACGTGGAGCAATAAAAAGTGCATCAAAATTATATAAAACAATAATGCTTTACCCAATGTTTGGTTGGAGAGAAAAAAAATACTAATAACAATATTTTATTTTGTTTGATTGAAAAGAAAACTAAAAAAATATATAAAAAAAGTTTACTTCTAGAAATAAAATTTATATTCCTTCTCATTTTTTACTCGTACTATATACACAGGATTAACAGTTTGCTTGTGTATATATAAAGTTATTTTTATTATTTTTTTCATATAAGCAAAAATCATCTAAAAATATTTTTATATTTTTATATTGAATTATTTATCATCACATATAGTAAATAAATCATCCCAAAATAATTTAATATAATAAATAATCATAACATAAGAAAATAATCGAGTTATTATGTAATAAAACATGATTGATGTTAGAAATAACTTACTCATTATTATTTAAGTCAATTTTTTCTGTAAATGATTATAAATTGTCAAAAACATATTTGTAATTATTAAATTATTTATTACATGTCCAAAAAAATATCTTATCAAAGAAAACGTAAATAAAATTAATTCATTATAGTAAAGTTGATAATAAATTATTGATCAATTAAGTTAAATAAATTTAATTTTTTATAACAATTTTACATGATTAACATCGACAATATAATGCAATGTATAATTAATACATAATATAATATATACAAAAGAATATGTAATGAATTATATTTTGAAATTTAATAAAATAAAAATCTTTGCTATAGTGTGTTTTTTATACAAAAGATGTTAACGTTTTAATTTTATGTTGCATTTTCCTATTAATTTAAAGTTTAAGTCAGTCAATGAATGGTAGAATTACATTGTTACAAAATAAAGAATGACTAATTATTATAATTTGGATAAATTTATAATGATTAATATATTATTATAATATTTATTTATATATTGGTAGAATGTTTATTTTGGATCATATTTATTGTGACATACAAATTATGGTTATTAATTAATATTATGGTTATTATTATATTTCTTTTAACTTATGCTTTATTCCATATTTTTTAAGTAATTATTGTATTATTATTATTATGTTTGTAATAATAAAAAAAGAGAAAAAATTTATTCTTAATGATATTTTGGTCCAATGAAAACATATTGATAGTTGAATGATATATTGAAAAAAATTCAAGGTTCACATTAACTAGATAAGACCAATATAGAGTATATAAGTGGGAAACAACTCTCACTTTATAAACTAACTTTTGATGTTGAATAAGTCTAAACCCATTTAAAGAAATAGAACCTAAAACAGGCAAATTCATAAGAGTTCTATTAATCAATCATGTGAGAGCAAAATGATCACAAACATGGATGAACACCCTTGTTGCTTGCCTACTGATATATTTGATGCAGTTGAAGGTGGGCCAGAAAGTAATACCAAATTGAAAATACTTTTGAAAAGCATATGAGAGCCCTTGAAAATGAAGAAAAGGTTTTTGGAAAGTTAGATTATTCTATTGACTTTCCCATTGAAGAACTACTAAAAGACCCATGTATTGCATTTGCAGTACAAACTCTTACTGGACTTACGATTGATACCTATTACAAAAACTCCCAAATGTCTTCTTAATTCTAGTTTTGTGTACATTGTCGAAGTTGTTATCATGCCCCTTTTGGCTGGTCTTTATGTAAGCTATAAAACTTTATCTTACTTCATTCAATTAATTATTGTAACTTAGTTGAGATCACATATTTTATATATTTTTTCAGAAAGATTACTTTACTACGTTATATATTTAAGTATAACTTTCTATAATACTTAAAAAAAGTTTGTTTTTAAAGTTAAGTTCTTTAACTAACTTTCATCCGAATATAAACTAAAGTTTAGTTGATTAGTTCGTGCTACATTTGCCATTTCTTCTATCTAACCCTATTTGAATAACGGTCGAAAATTACTTCCTTTTTTTCTCTTAAAACGGCGGTTCATAAATGCATGGTAATATTTGGGTTGAAGTTTCTTCAAGTTTATTAAACAAAAAAAATACTTAAAAATATTTTATTTTACGGTGATGTAGATAGATAATTATTGTAAAATTTAATAAATTTACCATATGATGATTTGTTAATATTGCCAATGCATTTTTTTCCTGAAAATTTATGGTTAAAACTAGAATAAATGATAGTAACCATTAAAAATAAATCATAAAAACTGAAAACATTTGTAAAAAGTTTGAATGAATTTTAATAATTCAAATATTAGTTACCTTGATTATATTCAAGTTAAAAAAGAAAAAGAAAAGTTTCAAGTTTCCAGTCGGCAATGGTAGGATGTATAAAGTTAAAGGAGAAAAGATAGGTTGAAAGAAAAAAAATAGTAAAGGAAGCTACGTACTGTAATATAATAAGGAAAGAAGAGATAGAAAGAAAATTAGATAAAAGGTGATGAATTCACCTTCTATCAAAATCTTGCTAATTTATTATTTTATTTTTAAATAAAAAATATTTTTTTAATATTTTATTTTATTTAATATTTTATCACATACTTATTATGTCAACAAGCAACCTAAACAAATAATTTATATAAATAATATATTAATATTAATACATCATATCAAAATTAACATTTAATTTTATACTTAATAGAAGAATCAAAATTATTTATTTTAATTTAGAAATAAGATAACTAAAATTACAAATTTAAAATTAAAGAAATCAAAATTACAATTTAACGTAAATAAAATATATTATTGGAAAAAGAAAAAAATGAAAGAAGTAACTTAATATCTTTATCTTTATTTTTCTAAAACGGTTTTATACTTTAATTAACGTTTGCAGTTTGCAAGTTCTCGTACCCAGTTAAACACCGCAATTGGATTTGAAGGTATAACTCTCTCTCTCTCTCTCTCTCGTGTTTTTCCACTTCCATTTTAGATTTTCAATTTCCCGAAAAAACGGAACATCAGTTTGGCTCTCATTGAGTTTTAGACGTTGCCTGGGGGTATCCTTCGATGCTTTCAATTTGACTATCAAAATCATCAAAGGTTTTCTCGCCACGGATCTCCATTTTTTCATTTGATTTATGTAAACCTCATTTTCCTCTTAAGATGATTCATCAACAATCAAACGCTCTGATTAGTAGAATGAAATGTTGCATTTGCTATTTGGTTATGATTTATGAAGTTCTCTACAGCCATTGGCATTGTTTGATATGTGCTTGAGCGGCTTTAGTTGTTTATTCTTCACCCGGATTAGACTCTAATTTCTAATGTTTGATTCAGATGTTTTGCATTTCTAACCGTGTAATAATGAAGTTTCTCTTTCTTTGCGGTAGTTTTTCGCTTCCCTTCTCCTTATCCCCCCTTCTTTTTTGTCCGCACGGAATATGATGCCCAATCCCTTCATTTTATAGTTGCAACATATCACTAATTGATGGTATTTGGAGTTTCGGATTCATGTGATACAATGAGTAGAGCTTTAAGTTCTTGCAAAAGTGTATACCTAATTATGGTGGATGGAATGGAATAACATTACCATACCATTGTTGATGAGAATCATGAGATGATGTACATTTCATTAGGGAGGTTGATGAATAATAAGTTAGTTTCATCCCATATCCCCAAGTTTTTTATTTTTTTGGGGAGTGGGGATGGAGATTGGTTGGAATGGAATGAAATGAAAACTAACGTCATTCCATTTCATCCTTTTCCATCAATCCAAACATAATCCATCTTCCTTTAATTTTCATGGCTGCAGCAGTAAAACCTTACTAATCACTGGAAGTTGTAGCTGAAGACATGGTTGCATTATTACCTCAGTCTTTCCATGAAATAATTTGCCAGTCTAAATTCTAATTTACCTTTATTTGTAATTTGTAAATTTTGAATGTTATCTGGTAGTGCAATATTTGTTGTCCTTTGTCTTATTTATAACGTATTTGACCAACCCTGTGGTTTTTCTTCCTGTACATTTGCACTGCCTTCTATTTAAGTAATTGTCAATGTTAGTTTGTACCCAACAGAAAATCTATAACTGTTAGTTGATATGGCTGGGTTATTTTTTGTTGGAATGCTTGGTTTTCTTGTGTATTCCATTTGCTGCTTCATCAAATACTCAGTTGATGTTTATATTTATAACTGCTTTGTCATTCTTTAACTTGTTTTGCATGTTGTTTATTGATTTTGCTTGCTCTTTCCTTCATCATTCCTCTTTTTTTCTTTTTTTTTTTTCTTTCATAATTTGCTTTGGAACCTCAAGGACTTACAGACAAACTTATTAATTTTGCCAGTTGACCAAGCCACTTGAGGATAGATTTGCATACTTTTGGTGTTTGAAGAGCTCTTCCATCTGCCAAAATGAAGTAATACTAGCAGTCTGGTTTATATTAGTTTGCTTATTTGATTTGGGAAACGAAAATTATTTTTATTTGATTGAAAGTTGGATACTCTAGATCATTGTATACTATATATCATAATGTGAAACCTGTTCCCTCTGAGATAAACTGATGAATCTTAATATTATGTGTCTTCCCTTTGTTTTCACATTGTAGGGGACGTGTAAGATGGAATGAGGATAATATTGGAGAAATTGAAGCAAACAAGCCCGTGAGGCAAAAAATCACTGAACCTAAGACTCCGTATCATCCTATGATTGATGATGACAGTATGTAAAGAAGATCAGTTAAACTGCATTTATGCTTGTAAACTTTCTTGCACATATCAGAATCAGTATGTTTGTATGGATGTGGCTTTCCATAGAAATATTATTAACAGGAAAAATGAGATATTGTGTTACCTTCAACCCTAGTATTGCATTTACTCTTCTTGTAGTGAGTATTAAATTCTAAACTTTAGTTTGTCTTGCACTTGATTTGGTTTCTATATGTTAAAAACTACTTTAATGGTTTAATGCAATTCTCTGTTGTGGAGTTTGATGAATATACTTGTTATGTAGTTTTATATTCTTGTGACTACTCTTTAGCTCGATGTTATAAGTCGCTTTATATGAAGCTACTTTTCATACAAATAACCCAATCTTTTAGGTTCTCCGTCGCCTGTACAAGGAGATTTTGACGAATATAATGGTGATAAAAATCACTCAGCAAATGCTGAACAAACTGGTTTTAATAATGGGGCATGTTGTAGCAGAAAAGGAACTAGACAATCTGACGGCTGGACATCATCTGAGGATGAGGCAGAAGAAACTGAAGAGGATGAGGAAGGTAATGTTAGGTTGTCATTTGGTGTTTCTAACAATGATCATTACCTTTTTTTCATTTTTTTTACTGCAATCATTATTTCTTATATCTTCTTGCACTTAAGAGAATTTTGGTGTTGATGATCAATTCTACCAATGATTTAAATCTTTTGAGGGATTTCATGCTAAATAACATTTCTTGAAACTTTAGTTTTTCACCGAGTCAAATGACATTGTACATCCATGTAACCAACCTCACCTAGGGAGATAAGGCTTTGTTGTTAATTTATAATATTATTTTGATACTCGGTATAAATTAAGTGTGACATGGAAGGATTAGGTGGAGATAAGTCAACCTGTTTAATTTTGACATGATATTTAATATGAGATTTCAGTGTAAAAAAGGGGAGTTAATTTAAATTTGCTGTGTAAGACAGCTACAAGAAATGCTTGTATAGTAAAGTGAATTTAGTAAATATTAGGCAAAAGTTTATTCTGTCTCTTGAGTAAGTTAGGACAGATCAGGTATCTTTGACCCTCACCGAGAAACTATGGGCAATTTTTTTCATTCTCCATTATGGGGGAAATCATTCAAGGGTCTGGAGTAATTTTTTGTATTGATAGATTACTTATTCTATTCTGACCTAGATTATCTTCCTTGGTAACTGTCATAACTGCCCCTAACTCAGTTTCCATCACTGGGAATATTATTTGATTGTTGAACAGATAGAAGTTTGAGTTTTAAAGAGCACAGAAAGGCTCACTATGATGAATTCCTGAAAGTCAAAGAGCTGCAACAAAAGGCTTCTCTGGAGGATGGAAGTGACGAGGATAATAATGCTGGGCTTACCAACGGAGAGAAGACCAATGACTAATCTTCTCCAATGAGTGGTACGTGAAGTTGAAAAAATGTCTTCCAATCAATGCTTCCTACATGATCAAATAAAACCCACTCTAGTTTTCATCAGCCTTTGTGTAAGGCGCGGATGGAAATAACAGAAGGATTTACTGTATTTATTGTGTCTTTTGTATGTAAAATATCTTTTCTTTTTTTCTTTTTTCACCCGGTATGTTCATCTGAACTTGCATGATTCTTGTAGACTCTTGTAATTTGCCAAATTAGATTTCTTTTGGCAAGCAACAAACATTCTGGTGATACGATTATAAGAGTGATGATTTCGAAGATGTAACACTCCAAACGTGACATTTAAGTAATTAAGGCTGCATGATTCGATGGATCAAATTATATTGATTCTTAAATCAGCAGTAGATATATATATATATATATATATATATTCTCTTGGAGGAATTGTCTGTTTCTTAAGCTACCAAATTATCCATGCTTGTGCTTAGGAAATTTTAGGAGAATTAAAGTTGGTTGTATGACTGAAAAGAAGAAAAATGTTACATTTTTTATCGTATAACAAATATTAATAATTTAATTATTAATATTCGTTTGATAAAAAAAAAATTCGAAATTTTAACTCTGCAACACGGATGAAATTTTTTTTTTAAAGAATAAATTAGAGAAGGAAAAAAATCATTTTTTTGTGGCCCTCGCAACACACCAAAAAATCATACGCGCATATAAAGAGCCAAAAATCTATTATTCAGAGGAAGTGTGAAGTGTGACTAGTGAAGCAGAGTGATATGGCTTCTAATTCTATCTCCCAAGCAGCTTCAATGGCCACACAAATATGCACCCAAATAGCTTCCATATTCTCAAAGGCCACCCATCCATACCCGGCCCCACTGGACCTTTTAGTCACCGAACTCACCTCCGTTGCCTCTCAAAACGGCAACGTTTTCCTATACGGCGTGGGCCGCGAGGGCCTCATGCTCAAGGCTCTCTGCATGCGCCTCTTCCACCTGGGCCTCTCGGCCCACTTTGTCTTCGACATGACCACACCCCCCCATAGCCGCCGGCGACCTCCTCATCGCCTCCGCCGGCCCCGGCGGATTCTCCACCGTCGACGCCCTCTGCGCGGTGGCGCGCTCCAACGGCGGAAGGGTGCTGCTCCTCACTGCCCAGCCCGAGACAGGGTCGTGCGTGAAACACGCCAACGCTGTGGCTTACGTGGCAGCGCAGACCATGGCCGATGATGCGGACGCAGACAGGGACGCGAAATCTCGACCGTTGCTTCCGATGGGAAGTGTGTACGAAGGGGCGCTTTTTGTTCTGTTTGAGATGGTTGTTTACAAGTTGGGTGAGGCCTTGGGTGAGAGCCCTGAAGCCGTTCGATCGCGCCACACTAATCTCGAATGAAATTATATCAGCCGTTCGATATTGCAATGTGTTATGTAGCGAGTGGTTATATCTTCTTCTACGAAAATGATTCTATTTATTTACACAAATATCGTATATGAAAAATTGTACGGGGATTTAACTGTTTAAACTTTTGTAAAATTCCTGTGAAATATCAGCGATCCAGTATGTTAAAATATTTTTCAAGGAGAAATTGTGATCATTTTAATTAATTATCTCAGAGTGCAATTGTGTGTTTTTTATATTACAAATCAAAGAATTTAAATCCCTTCAAAAAGATCAAAGAATTTAGATACAACGCCATATTGATGAATTCTATGATAAATCAACTACGACGAATAAAAAGGCACATTCAATGAATAAATCAACCAAGCTTCTTCACATCTCTTTCGTACCTTGTTTTTTAACCTCCGTTTTAGATATTTGTTTCAATTATTTCACCTTGTCTTGCTTGACTTGCTTTATTAAAAAAAGCAATTTTTTTTTTGTCAATTTTATTAAACTTAAAAAAATATCTGGGAAAATCTTCACCAATCACACGTTTCTTTCAGAGGTCAATAAATGTCACGTTATAGACGTTATAAATTTTATTGAGATGTTTAAGTTAGTGAAATATTGTTTTTCTGACCAAATAATTGTCCTACCACTGCTACCAACCATATCAACGAAAGTTGGTTTTATCAAAGAGGTTAATCTGTCGCAAAGTAATAAATTATCATTTGAATTTTTATTGAGAAACATGATTTAGGATTTAACTATATTTTAAATAAGAGTATCTACTGTAGAATAAAAACAAATGATAAAAAAAATCTATTACTTTGTAATTTTTTATTCTAGAAAATTCATGAGACATGAGAGTATTTTTCTTTTTTTCTTTCTTTTTTAGGCACATGAGACTATTATGAAGTAAGAAATGAACAGTAATTGTCCGTTTACATTTTAATTTTATTTATTCAGAAATTTCCTAAAGATTGACAAAATGTGTTTGATAAAATTTTATATTAATATAAAAATTATTCCACACGTCATTCATATCAATTAAAATTATCAAAACCAAAATATAAATTAAAATGATAATTATACACAATTTTACAATGTACAAAGTTTACCATGGCTCAGACCATATCTAACTAACAAATTTCTGGATTTGATTAAAATTGAACTAAAATTATTATACACCTAAACGTATTGGCGCAATGCTTGCTTTTACGGACAATTAAATTTAGCCCATTTGAATATGAGTATTTGCGGATCGATTCGGATCGATTTTTGCCAAATTTAGGACTTAACCTAATCAAATTTGATCGGTTCGGTTCGATTCGGTTTTTAAAAAGAAAAAAATTGAAACCCAACCCAACCCAATTTCGTTCATGATCGGTTTGGTTCAACAGGTTACCATTTAATTTTTCTTCTTCTTAGAACCACTATTTTATATGATGATTCTTTCAAATATTCAATATAATTAACACAATATTATCAAATGTATGAAAGTAATAAAATTGATTCATTTAATATCATTAACATAATATTCTACAATAGATTTATAATATAAATTAAAACAAAAAATTTTTGAACAAGATTTACTATAATAGTCTAAATCATAACTATTTCTTACAAACTAAGCTTTGCTATAACCAAATTTGTTATAATCAGATTTGTTGAAACAAACAAATGAACAAAATATGATTCATTAATATTATAAATACGATAAACAAAATATTTAAAAAAAAGGTGAAACAAATAACAATATACTTGAAAGTAATACATTAAGAAGTTTCAGTACTTGCAATTTCAACATTTGGAAATCCAATATTAGCATTATTTAAAGCAAAACCAAACAACTCTAAAAATTTAAACACAACCCCGTTAGTACAAAAATTAATTGATATTTTATACAAATATAAAAAATGAAATAAGGGATTACACACCTGATTCAATCTTTTCCGCTTCATTTATTTCAACTTGCAAGTCATTAACATTTTACTTAGTAGATTTAAGCCAATTTTGGACATAAATGAAAGCTTCAACAGTAGTAGGACTCAAGGAACTACGAAATGAATCCAGAATTCTACCCCTTATATTAAATGCAGACTCAGATGATTCGGTAGATACATGAATGACCAATATATCCTAGTCATACAGGAAATAATATAATATTTGGATGCTTTCAATTTCCACCAATTCAAAATGTCAAACTCAAGATGGTCATCTTCAATATCATCCTCAAAATACCTATCTAACTCATTTTTTTTCACCTCACCCTGTTTTTTCTTGATTTTCATTCTAAATTCATCATCCTTATCACCTTTGTCATCATTATGTTGTGAGACCATGTTTGAAGCCAATGTACTAGAATTAGCTAAATTGCTACTAGAATGAAAAATGAGATGTTCTAGTACATATTGCTGGATCAGTTTTTGAATAAGGTCTTTCGATTTTTTCATCATGTCCATGCTCTTCTCAACACCATACATACGATTAAAACAAAATTGAATGTACTCATATTTATAATGAGGATAAAGGAAAATAGCAATAAACAAAAGGTAGTTAATTCCATCACTTTTTCAATATTTGTTAAACTTTGACTGCATATTTGCCGTCATTCTTTATATCACTATGTCGTCATTATGGGGAGAAATTTTTTTATAATTTTTAATATATATATATATATATATATATATAATTTATATTATTATTACATATTCACGGATCGGATCAATGGATCAACGAATCTATAAATCTAAATTCATGATCTAACTCGTACATAATCAAATCAGTTCGGATCAATTCAAGTTCACGAATAACCCGTATCCATGAACACCCCTACATTTGAATACCTTTCCAGTGACATTTGTAGCTTAAGAACAATGATCGAGCTTAGTGACCCGGTCATAAATAAACAAATAAACAAACTTCCACATCGCAATATGTTTTTCTTCTTCATACATTACATTGCAATAGTATAAAACAATACTCTTATATGAAATATCTGAATATCAGGATCCTTGATTGAACAAGGTAGTATTTAAATTAGTGTGTAACTTGTATGTCGAATAAATACATTTTTATATATAAAAAAATATGTATGATATTTAACATGTATTTTTGAACAATATTATTCTTTTTTTAATAATATTACAATGAATGAATATTGTATAAATAAGAAAAAGAGTATAAAATTGATAGTGTAAAAAAATATTATCATTTAATTGTAAAATATTTTTTTTATAATAATTAGCTTAAAATAATATTATGATGGTTTTTAATTAGTGGAGAGAGTATATAGAGATTAAAGTAAAAAGTTAAAGAAAAGAAAATGTAAATGTAGTAGTTAAAGTATTTGGTGGGGCAGTGTTTAAGAGGTGATGTTGGGTTTTGGGCGTGGGTGGTTGGTGAATTGATCCGTAGATGATTACTAATTAGTAGTGTTAAGAAAGCAAGTATGAAGATATTTTGGTTTAAAATAAAAAGGCACCGTATCCATATTTTTTACCATTCTCTTCCCTTTTCTCTTCTATCAGCCTTGATCCACTCACAACCAACGACCGCAATGGAATCCACCCCCGACTCCGAAACGGCGTCGATTTGGACTGATGAGAAACACCTTCACTACCTCAACACCATGGAAGCCTCCTTCGTCCGCACAATGCTCCACCACTACGTCGTCGTTTCACCCCAACCCCTCCGCCTCGACCGCTACCTCCCCGACGCCTCCGAGTCCACCTTGGATTCCAAACCCATCCGCACCACCACAACCAACAAACATGCACCCGCAGGTACCCCACCACCACCGCTTTCTTTCTTCTCTTTTATTTTACAATCATAACACAGCTTTTCGATGCACATTTCTCATATTATTATTCTTGCTCACTAATATGTTTAGATTACTAGTTAAGAAATTTTAAAAAATTGATTTATCGTGAAGATTATTAGAACGCCTCATGAAAAGATTCTTAAACGGTACAAATTTTATGCATGAAGATGCTTATTAATATTTTTCTATTATTATTATTAGTCTTTGACTGCACTAAGGTAACGTAGCGCTGACACACAAACACAAGTCTCTTTGACCAAACAACACCAACATCTTAATTCGCGAAAAATTCGGAATCTATACGTTAGATATTTTGTACATAAAGTAGTAGTATTATTCCAACTCTTGCTTTCCTTCTTTTTTTTATATTCCTCAGTCCTCATCACAAATTTACAAATATCTCCGCGTACTTCATTCACATTTCCCATTAATTATTAATTTTTTTCCTTTTTGTGACAGATTCAATGGGTGGTAGTAGGGGCAGAAGAACGAATAGGAGATCGTCAAAAAATCAGGTGCAGAATTCATCAGCGGTGGAGGAGCAGGTGAGTTTGTGTAATTATAAGTGTCAGTTTCTGAAGAATCGGAACAACCTAGCTTGCATGTGTTCCTTGCCGTTTTCCTCCATTCTAATGTGGGGGGCTTTAATGCACGTTTTGTTTGTTCTCCCTATTTGTTGGCCCTTATCAATTTCATTTAATTCCACTACTTTTACACAACGCTGATATTTTGCTACTGTTGGGGGTGCTTTTGTCTTTTCACTCCCTGTATATTTAGAAAATAATATTTTCTCTACGCAAAGATAACTTTTTTTTTTACCTCTTTTACTTGCATAGATATAAACCTAACTCATCATTCTTGAAACAATCAATAAATTTTTTATAATTAATAATAAACTTTATAAAGTATATTGTTAATATTTCCTTTCTATGATAAAAAAAAAACCTAATCATGTAAATGAACAATATAATAAAAGAACACATAATTTAAATAAAAGAATTATAATAGCAGTAAATAAAAAGTTTCTTTAAAATTATTTTCTTAATATATAATATTCATATTATTTATTAATATTGAAGGTAAGTCAAACTTTTCAAGAGATGTTTTTGTGTTATTTGGTACGGCCGAAAAAATTAATACAATTCATGCAGTACTGAAATTGAAGTCCTTAAATATAAACGAGACGAGACAGCTCGTATTTTGATTTCAACAAATTAAATTTGAAATACGAACTTAAAGTGTAACTCATTGGATATTTATGGAGGAATGTAATTTTGATGTCATGTGAGTATAAAAAAAATTATATTATAAACTAATAAAAATATATTGTAAGTATAATTTTTAAAATTATTGTAAGTATATTGAATTGCGTATACACTGTCATGCATTTTAATGAAATTCATCAATTACTATTAAGTTGCTATATGTAGGGAGTAACCGTTGATTTACGTATGTCCCCACAGGGAGTCTCACACCTAGAAAATGGAAGAGAAAGTGCTGCTTGCGATGAAGGAGGGGATGATAAAGAACCGATTGAGAATTAATTATGTTTAGGATGCCCCTTGGGAATCTGCCAGCAAAAAAAGATTCATGGATTTTTTTTCCTTCTTTTTATTACCAATTCTTTTCGCGTCTCTCTTTCTTTCTCTTTGGTTTCTAATTTTTTGTTATTTTAACTACTTCTCAACGTTTATCTTAATCCAAATTATTATCTTGTATCGCGACAATGTTTGGTCACTCCTTTTCTTTTCATTTTTTTCCTGCTGTTTTTTATTTTTTTTTTAGTGATTCTTATATTTAGTTGGTATTGTTATTTATTATTTATTAAATTGTTTTCTCCTTTAGAAAGAAGCTTGCATGTATGTGCAGTAAGAGCAAGAATTTGAATAAAGTATTAATTCGATAACAAGATATTATGCATCTACCTAGCTAGCTAAGCTATATGCTTGATTATCTTATTTTTTACGTTACATTAAAGTGCTGCGTACGTTTTCTTAGTTGGGATTAAATTAAATGGAAGATATTTTATGCAAGTTCTAGGTACGATCTCACGAAGATTATATGATGGTGGCCTGGATACGTAGAATAATAGGGGAAGACTAGATAAAGTAACTTTTTGTGATATTTTCGTAGTTGCGTATATGATTTGATGTTTGTACCCAAAAAAAAGATATGATATGATGTTATCATTGATGTCAATCAACGCGTAGAAGGTGTCAAGACAGGAAGGGAAAGGTTATCAATCATTTGCCTATGATCATAGAGGTAGTTGGTGGGCTAATCTTTCAAATCCAAGTTTAGCAATACACTGTATGCACTCTTATCTTCATTTGGAAATTCAATGTGAGTCCACCCGCACCAACTTTACATTATTGCTCGCTCTTTGATGTGAAGCCCTTTTCTACATTGGGTGGCTTTTGGGATCTATTGTGAGTTGAGATAAGGAAAAAAAAATAGTAATATTATTTTTGGTTTAGAGGATAAAAATAAAAAATAAAATAAAATTAGAATGTAAAATGTGTGAGTTTTAAGAAAAGAAAAAAAAGATATGATGTCAAAAGCAGGTGAAAAAATATATTTATATGAGTTATTATATCTTGAAAAAATTACATTGAAATATATTTATGTGATTTCAGGATAATACAATATGTATAGATATAAATGTAAGAATAGATATTCTGAGTAAATTCCACTTAAGGAGAAAATATATATAAAAAAAAAATTAGATCTTCATTTTCAAACTTTAGAAAAAATTATTACTAAAATATTCTTTAAACTCTCCTTTCCTTAAGAGATTTGACAAATAAGCATTCTCCTATAAAGATAAAAATGTATTATATTTTACTTTATTTTCATTCTTTTTGCCAAAATATATTTTTATGACCAAAATATTCTTAAAAGACTCAAATAATTTTGATGCAAGGGTAATTTTTTTGTTTTTATTTTGGAATGATTATTTAAAGATATTTAATTTATTTTTAGTAAAATTATTTCCTTTTTATATTTTTATTTTATAATTTTCAGATAAATGAAAAGGTAATTAAAAGAAACATTAGTTAATCTAATTCCAAGCATATGGATGCTGCAACCTGATGATTTAAAAAGCAATTATTATTGTTCATCACACATTTCGTACAACATGGAGAGTATATTTTTGTGAATATGATTAAATTGTCTGTAAATAGTAAACTACCACACAAATATATCATATATGAATAATTTTACATGGATATGTACAATTGTAGAAACACGTTCTTATGTAAGATAATTAATTTATGTATAAATCTGATGTTACAAAATGAGTAGTATATTAAAATGTTATTTATAGAACATTAAGTATCAAAGTTACAACTGGGTTTCATTGTAAAAAGAAGGGGGGGGAGTGAGATCATAAATTATTACACACGTATTTGAACAAGTTACTATGGCATACAACAATCAAAGCATTTAAAATAATCAAGTAAGTCAAATAGAAACATTTATATACTTTTCTGGTTATAAAAGATTATTACGGAGGGAAAATTAGGGTATCTCAATTTGACGAAAAAAAGGAAAATTTAAGACCAAGTACTTTATGAAAGTAACCAAGGTTAAGCTTTACATTGGAATAATACATTCTCCATATTTATCAAGATCTTCCAATGTTGATTGTGTTTCGTCCTTCATGTGCTAGATATTCCATCTTCTTTGTAGGAACTCCTTATAATGATGAAGTCACCAAAAATGTTAGGAGCAACGGTTCCTTCCCTTCTTGCTTCAAATCTGGGGAACCGCGAGGAGTGAATTGAGTGAAATATCAAAATGTGAAGATAAAAAAATGGACGGAAGTGTTCGTTCGTTTTTAAATTTTTAATGAAGTTCATTTTAATTACTAAATAAAATTAAAATATGAACTCAAATTAATCTTAAAATATAAAGTTTTGCATTAAAAATATATGATACGACGTAAGAAAATTCTGTTATAAACCAAACGAATTCACAGAGAAAATGGTATTCAAACATAAGAACGTAAAGTCAATATAGAGCTTAAATTAATGCACTACGAAGCCAACTGTGTAGTTTAATGCTCCTTAATTCAAAGGGTGTATTGCCTATTAAAAGAAAATCATAGGGTCTGTTTATATAGGTTTCAATTGGAAGGTGACCAATTAAAACAAATTAATTAATAATTAAAATTTTAAAAATATATAAATAATAATCAAGTCATCGGTGTGATTTTCTTTCTTTTTCCTTCTTTGCTAATGTCACAGCTCTCGTAGATTTATGAAATTTTGTCTTTCAATAAACAATATGAATTTAATACAAATTATTTATATTTAAAAATGAAAATTCATATTTACAATATAATTTATAAACTCGTATAAGAATATTAATTAACGTCCGAATTAAATATGACAAAATAAAATTATACTATAATATAATTTTATAAAATTAAACGTTATCAATCTAATTGTTAAATTATATGATACTTTTGATAGAGTTTTATTCTTGAAATGAGTGGATTTTCATTTTATATATAAAAAGAGATTCACCGATTTTTTAAGAGTATGTTGATTAACCAAGTATTAAACAATTTATAAACTTGAGATAGTTAGTAAGAATTTTAATTTTATGATGAGATTGATGAAATTTAATGTTTGTAAAAATGTTAAATAGAATAAATTTCAATGGACATAGATGTTTTTTTTCTTGAAATAAACTTCTTCAATGGACAATTCTTATCCATTCCTACCAGACCGATCACATTTCCCCCATTAAATGTTAGAAATTGGAACTCCATCACCATGTGCAACAATTATTTGACTGTCACCTCAGCTTAAAGTATGTTTGTAAAACAAATATATTCTAATACTATAAATTAGAATATCTAATTTAGGCAGTAAAATTATCGACCAACAAATTTAATTTAATTCGTTGAACAATGTATATAAATTAGATGAAATATTATTGCCACTTTCATTCATATGGATAAAAAAAAGAAGATAGTAAAGTTATTGTTCTTTCCACTTTTTTAATTAGTTATTTTAATATTCTTTCTTTACATATATTTCGTACATTATTCTGATGACTAGTAAAAAAACTCTTAATTATATTAAATTAGTATCCTTTTATCTTTATTTATATATAATAATACGATAATAATAATAATAATATTTAGAGAGTAAATTTACTTGTGCAATAGGTTTTTATTTGTAACCAATTTTTTGGTACTATGGACTATGGAGCATTGCTATTTAATGCTACTCATTTGACTCATTGACTGTCCATTTCGGTCTGAATGTCCATGCCCACTGCAGAATTACCCATGAGTCTATGATGCTCGATTCGCAATTACACACTCCTAATAACTTGGGCTGGGTTACTTTTTGTGGCCCAAATGTAACCTCTAGAGGAGAGTAAGACCGGTGCAACTTAATATACTAAAGTAGAGAGTGTAATAAATAAATAAAATTGTTAATTTTTTTGTTAACATATACCAATAATATTAAATATTACATTATATATATATATATATATATTTTTTTTTTTTAATGAAAACTCTTTAAAATAGTACTTAATATTTTCTTAAGAAAAAAAGTAAACAAACGCACAATCACATTATCATGAATGAATACAGATATATAATGTGTAATAATTAAACTACATTAGAATTTCTTAATAAGCCTATGTTTATATTAGTAATTGTAACACATATATCATAATCTTTTCATGTCTGCAAGGGGAAGAACGTAGAAATTATAGATCGTAACTTTTAATTAGTGTGTGAGAAACCTAATTGCAACTATTGCATTGTGGATATAATTTATTATCTGAATAACCATGTAAAGTAATTGAGCAGAACCAACTAATACTAGCCTGTAGAGAATTTATTTTAACACATCTGCCACAGAGTTTAATTTCCATGTAAAAGAAATATTTTTCAAAAAAGTCTGACTTTTTTCTCTATGAAACGAGTTAAGTTTAAAAATAATATAATTTAATTATGATATATTAACATCATTTATTAAAAGAATTTGCTAACATACACACTATTTTTTTTTAATATAAATGCATTATCAAATTATAATTAGAGATTATTTTAAAATATATTAATATATAATTTGTTAACACACTAATACTAAAACTTAAGAATGTATGTTAACAAATGCTAATGAGATTTATTAATGTACACTATTTTTTAGTACAAGTGTGTTAGTAAATTATAACTAAAATATATTTTAAAATATATAAATGATATAACTTATTAATATACTCATACTAACAAACAATAATATATACCTTAACAAATTCCTTTCGTAATATATAAAATCATTATACATGATGGTGTAAACATTTTAATTACCATATTAATTTTCATGTAGAGTTTTTTATTTATGTTTTTTCTTAATCTTCCTATGGTTCACTAAAGGAAATGATATGACTAATTTAAAGTTTGGTTAATAAATAAGTAAATTTAATAAATAATTATTCTTATAAAGATTGAACTGAAAATATTATTCAAATAATTTAATCTTATATTTAATATATTAATTATTTGTATCAAATCACTTTATTTTTTGTTAATCTGATGATAAGATTAAATATTTGTAGAAAAAACTTTACTGTTTATAATTCAATAGTTCCAGCAAAATTTTCTTCAAAAAGTGAAGAATATGTGTAGTAAAAAGAAAAATACTTCTATGAATAAATAAACATATTAACGAAACTCGAAAATGGCGAGGCATAATAAAATGCTTTGGTAAAACAAAAAAAAAAAAAACAAACATGTGTTAAGCATTAAACTCCAATATTAGCCTTCATTCTAAAAAAAAAACCTGCGAGCTTACATCAACAAGAGTTAGTGAAGAAGAAGAAAGAGCAACTCAGTAACGACGATGCTGGAGTTGGTGTTGTTGTACAAGAACCCATTGCTCCACACATCCCTAACCCTAATCCTCACTTTCACATTCGCCTTCTTCAAGATCCCTCTCCTCTTCCTCCACGGCCTCCAGACCTACATCCACCCTGACTCCCAACCCCAATCCAACAATGGCCTCCGAGCCGCCATCCGCCGCCCCGGCAGCATCGACAGCTACCAACCCTTGTCTTCCAAAACCGCCGCCGAACTGAAAAAGCGGAACAAGGCCAACAACAACAACAAGAAGTCCGATTTTGACGAAAACAATGCTCAGATCTTCAGAATCACGCTCGACCACGCCCACCTCCAGTCCCGTCTCTTCATCGATCAGTACTGCGTCGCTTTCACTCTCTCCTTCGCTTCCCTTTCCACCCTTTTCCTCCACACCTTCCTCGATTCCCCCCAGAATCGTGGGTTCTTCTCCAACGGCGTTTTCGTTCCCGTTCTGTTATCAATTTTGAGTCTTTACTCGTGGGGCTCGCTGCTAGCCAAGACCACGTTCGAGAGATCCGCGTCCAGGAGGTCCGAGAAGCAATTGAGTGTTGTTTTTGGTGTTTTGGGGTTTTTTTTAGGGCTTTTGTTTGTTCCCGAGGGTGTGGCTTTGGTTTTGGAGTTTCGTTTTGGGGTTCAGTTTGATGGGTTTTGGAGGGTTTTCGTTGCTGCATTGATGGGTTGCCTTTCTGGGTTTTTGTTCATCCCTGCTTCTAGAAGTGCACGTTGCTTTTGGCTTGGGACTGATCAGATTCGTTGCAATTTGTCGATGATAACTTGCGGGTGGTTTACTCGTGCGATTCTTTATTCAAATCAGATGCTTGTTATATTTGTGGCTTTGTTGTGGATCACCTCTTTGGCTGAGATTTTTGTAAATAAGGGAAATGGTGTGGCAAAGAGTGGATTTGGTAATGCCGAGAAATTGGTGGGGAATGTGGGATTCTTGCCTTCTGATTTTGGTAGCTTTAGGAAGTGGTGCTTGTTGGGGTCTGGTTTGTTGCAGATTGTGGCTTTGAGGCCTAACCTGCAGATGTATCTGAATGAAGCTTTGTTGTCTTGGTACCAAAGGCTTCATGCTAGCAAGGTTCCTGACTTGGATTATAGTAGGGCGAAGATGTTTCTGCATAATCACTACTTGTGCCTTGTGGTTTTGCAATTCCTTGGCCCTCCTGTGCTGGTGCTTCTCTTTCTTGGATTGTCTCAGATTGATGAAGGTGTTTCCTTTGGAAATTTTACGATGTTGAATGATTTACTGCCTGGCTTTGCTTTCTTCAAGGAGGTGGCTTTGTTTTTGGCTTGGTGGGTAACCTTTCTCTGGGCATTGTTCTCTTCGGTGATCCTTATGCTACATCGCCATTGTGTTTTATATGTTTCTTGATTGAGCCTTTGTTTTCCTGGGTGTAATTTTATCGGGCCTTTCAGTGAGCCTTTTATCGTAACTTGAATACTTTCATTTTGGGAGGAGTGTTGTGTTGGACTTGTAACAGAAGTTTTGCAGGTTAGTTGACACGGTATCATTCTTTATGAGATATCAGATTTTCAAGTACAACTGTGTTGTATGTTGCTTTTGAAGCTTTTGGACATAAGAACCATACACAATAAACTGAGTATTGAAAGGCCAAAGTCATATGAAAGTTCACATTCCCTTCAAAATATCATGCAGACTAAAATATGTTGTAGTTTGTAAATTAGAGTTATATCTACAGCTGAAACATCTTGACATATATCATTCTATGCAATGGTAAAGTCTAGCACTGGATTAGCCATCTGTGTATTTTACCTTTAAGGTGAACCTTATCATGTTTGTTCATCATCATTTTGACCTTTTGTTTTGTTGTCTGTGCTTCATACTCTAGCTGGAAACATTTATAAACATTTTTTTAATTGTTTTTTCTGCCTAATGGTAACATTAATATATCATTGTTATATTTGTACCATCAGGTGCTTTCTTTCTTTCCCTCCATGATGACAGTGTATGAACATAAAATGATGAAACAAAGTACAAGTATTGTATGTTAAAATAATTTCAAACTCCCTTTAGTATTTCAAGATCTATGCTTAGTGTCACTTGTATTTGGTGTAATTGTGGTGCATTTATGTATAATTATGAACATGTAAAGTGTGTGTGACATTATATTTAGTTTTGGAATCGAGTTATATGAATGAAGAAAAAAATCACAGTTATGCCTTGGCATAAATTTATTGGCCCATCATTCTCTGCCATAAGAATGTCCAGTTGTAAACAGAGGCTAGAAATGTAAACATTTTTAGGTCTTTGCAATATGCTTTCTGTTCATAAATGTTTTGTACTTTGACTAGAAATACAGCTTGGCTTGGAATTGCTATATCTGTTTCTCTCCCCCAATAAGAGCTTCACTACATTTACTATGTCTAGAAAACTACAGCATGAGCCTTCTTTTCTCCTCATAACACCTGCATAGGAAACTGAAATGATGTATGACAATTGGAATTCTGGTTGTAAAATATTAAAACTCCTGTTCAATCAAGTGTTTCAAGATAAACAAAATGATACTAATTTAGTCTTTGCAGATACATACTAAGTTAATCATATGTCAATGTCATGCTCTTGTCATGACATGTACTTTTTTGGGAGTGTACATGTTCACATTACAAATGATACACTGCTTTTGTCTTGTGTATTGGATACCAATGAAATGCTCAAATTAACTCATTTAAAATTATGGTTAAGAAGATGTGTTCACTTGTTATAGTATTGGCGTTTATACAAGATGGGGTGAGACATGGATCACATTAGGTGAGATGAGAACATGAGAAGAATAACTAATCTTTACAATTCATGTACTATTGTTTGTTCAAAATATGAGCTGATCTTATTGATCATGTTTTCACTTGATACACTGAACCATTAGTCCACAATGCTTTTATCTGTAGCAGTTTTAGCTCCTTTATGCCTAAGCCAATTTCTATTTTCAAGAGTAGGAAGCACCTTTATGTTGAGATTGGAACTTTTGCTATGGCAATGGTTTTAATAATTGCTTTGCCAGCTTCTCAGATGAAAGAATGCCCGTTGGATTTGTGACAAATAGTTTTCTTGTTCAGTGATATATTCTGTTTGATTTGAGGAGTCTGTTTCTACTTTTATTATATTGGCATGCGCATTTCTTTCATTCTTCCTAATCTAGATCAGGGGTACCCACTGTACTCATGGAAATTGATACTTTGCAGATGCCTATAGGAGGTATGAAATCTGATCATTATAGGTTAATATGAAACTAAGATTCTTACTGATTTTATGTACAATAATATATTCATTGTTTCAAAATTAGTTAGATATTCCCACAGATACACACGGTAATTCTTAATCGTTGTTTAACCATCACATTATGCATGTGAGAGCATGTTTATAGTGCACAGAAAAAATTTGAAAGCGGTTTTTGGATTAGCATTGGCAAATCTTGGATAATCTTGGTCTTGTGTAAAATTGTTGGTTAAAAGTTGGTTTGAAGTGTAGATTTGTGGTCAAAACTTATGTATCAAAAGAAAGTGCGTTGAAATTTAATGTGAAATTCTTAATGAAAAAATTATTTAATTTATTTTTACTTCTAATAAAATGTGATTTTAAGAAAACTTTATTTTAATGGAAAACAATCAAACATAATTTTTATACATAACCACACAATTGGTTCCTGAACGTATTTTTTGAGATAAAAAAATGTTTTCATTTTTATAATTTAAGTTTGTCTTAGAGAAACAAAATTTGGAATTGAACACAGAAAATAATGAAGTTACTTTTCACTGTATTGTATAAAATTTTGAAAACAAAAAACACTGAAAATAAGGTGGCATTTTTCTTTAAAAAAGTACTCTTATTTTATAAGTTAACATATAATTTAGTGAGTGCAAATTTTACACTGAAAATAAGTTTAACATATATACCAAGGAGGTTTAAGTGGTTGATCAAGGTGCATAAATTATTTGTAAATCTTTTAGTATTTGTCCTATGAATAAATGAAAAGTGTGCAGGACACTTGACCCAACGGTAACATCAACGCATGTAATACATTCTAATATCTACCACTTCATAATTTCAGAAATTAATCTGAGTAATTTATGGATGTTTTGATATTATGTAATTATATAATGATATAAGAATGAGTTTAATGTCTATGTATTGACACGGTAAAATAATTTGTAAAATAATTTTACATTATTATTTAATCACAATTTGTCATGTATAATTAATATTAATATTTTATGGATGTTTTGATATTATGTAATTACATAATGATATAAGATAATAAGAATGAGTTTAATGTTTATATATTGATAGTGTAAAATAATTTTATATCATTATTTAGTTCATTATGTTTGATAAATTTATTGATTTTTAAATATTTATATTAATGTTATTTAAATTATGATTACATTGGAGTTATAAGACTAAATTCTGAAGGAATATGCTATAATTTCTGATATTCTATGTACATAAGAACATGAGAAAGCCTGTCGTAATTTTGTTGATGTGATCATCACTTACAAGTTACAAGACTAGGTAACGATAATTACAATTCGGATTGCTTGTTTGTCATTCTTCCAAACGAAGATAAGAAGATAAATGAAAATTTAGTTGTCTCGAAACTGTTGCTGATGTTGCAAATTTGGATTTGAATGTGGGGGGACCAAACCAAAGATTAGGAGGTGAGTCATTTACATTAGAAGGATCCCGGGCCTTCGGATGCTGGGAAAGAAACAAACCGAAGAGGTAGTACTCACCTACTTGACAAGTCACAAAAAGAGTAATTTTCCAAAGATTCAGTAGTTCATGACTTGATCTAATAGGCAGATATTTAAGAAAAAAAAAATTAAAATACTTTCGTTAACAAGTGAATAACTCTTAAAAATATTTTCATCGATGTAAGTAATGTAACTCTTTATAATCTTTCAATAGTTCCCCATCAATGTATTTATCCTCAAAGTTTTCGTACGTAAATTCAGTTATATTCGCCACATTAAGAATACAATCAATCACGAGCTTTGGGATGTGATCTGACTTAAGGCATTCTTTATTTAACACCTTCCAAAAATCTTCAATCTCTTTTTCTAATGAATTTATAAGTCTCTTCTTGTGATGACATGTCATATTGCTTCATGCAACATTCAACTGCTGAAGCTACATGCATTCTTTGTTGTTCAAACTATAAATAATCAAAGCAAACCTAAAGCCCCAAAGCTCCATTAGATATGCCATATAAATTTTCATGTTTATGGAATTAAGCCAAAATTATTCTTAGTGATTTAATGAATTAGTATTGGTTCAAAATTAATATAATAAAAAACAGTTCAAATGAATACGACTTATAGTACCTTGTGTGAGGATATGTCATTCTAACTGAAACAACTTTAAGGATTGTTGGATTGCTCAAAATCCAATCAAACACGTCTTGGGTTGAAGGTTTTGCCAAGAGATGTTATTTGAAGTAGGCATGTAGAAGTCTAGAAGATATAACTCCATTAACCTTATACTTTTAATATGTTGGAATATATACCTCATGGTGCCATTTTGCTTCAACTTGTGCCAAGTTACAAAACTATAGGTACGTAAAATAACCCTAATATTAATTAATTACTTAATTAAGTGAATGTCAGTTAAAAAATATAGGAATTAAAACCCTACAGCTTCTTTGACACATTGCACCACCGTGCTCGATTTTCCGGCAGTCTTCGTTCATTGAACAGTTCTACAATTCCTTGGCAACTTTTTGAGTGAAATTTCCTTGGTTGTTCTTGAATTTGTTAAATATATCTATTAGAACTCACCCACACATATGAGCTATATGAGATTTTAATGGGAATATTAAGAATCTATATATGTATATAATATGATTAATGGATCATAGATTTATTGCTAACAAAAATATTGTGGGCAAAGTTCTACCCACATGATGAAATTAAATACGATATATCTTTGTCTAAGCAAGCGAAATAGTAAGGAAAGACAATGAAGGGAACCTTCTCCTTTGATGACATTGACATTTGTAAATATATTATGGATTTGTTCTAATTCTTCATCAATTTCATGTTGAAAATGATATATACCCAAACGTTGCAATGAGTCAACAAAATTTAGATTTGGTAAGATACTACTGTTTGAAGATAGAAACATCTTCTTCACTTCCTCTTTAAGCATTTTGAACCTGTTGCTTCATGTTGTCATTGATTTCCTGCAAATAGTTGGAAGGAATGAATTGTTTGTAATGAAGATGTGATTGAAAAAAGAATTGAAGAATGCATATGTAATTGAAATTTTTTAAATGTGGTAAAAAAACATTTAGGAGGATTTTCTATGTTTCTTGAAAATTTTACAAGATCTTGATAAATCATAAGTAGACTCTAATGATTAAAAATTTATTTGACCATGCATTCACATTTAGAAAAATATTTTTAAAGTCTGAATATGTTTATGATTAATTTTAAGAACTTTGATAGTCAAGTATTTGATTCTCCACTCAATCAAGTAGTTGACTATTAGTAAAAGAAGTAGATACTTCTTTGTTCATAGAAACGCAAAAAAGGTTTAAATCAAGTAATCGATTATCATCAAGATATATTTACTACATTTGACTATCAAAGATATATTGAGGTCTTTGTATACCAGAATATAAACGATGACCACAAAAAATATTCAACTAGTTTTAGTTTGTTTCATTTTTAGCAGATTTTTTATTTGAAGCAAAGTAGTCAACTATACCTTGACCAAATAATCAATTACTTTAAGAAATATAGGGATATAAAGTTGGTGCTTTTTTAAAAATATTTTTTCCAAAAAAATTTCCTATAAATAGATGGCCTATACATGACTTAAAATCAAGAGAACATATATTGTTTTGCTGTAAAATTGCTCACAGCAGACACATCTATTTTGTAAGTTAATTACTTGAGGTCAAGTAATAAACTTCTACGTAGTTTCTATATTGGTGGGTTTTTCTTTTTTTATTATTAAAATTATCAAAAGAAGATAGAAATTATGATCAATTTTGTAAGCAATTTGATAGGATAACAATATATGTTCTCTTAATCGACGTGTTTGCAAACAATTTAACCGCAAAACAATATATGTTCTCTTAATTTCAAGTCATGTATGCAAAGTGAAATGCCATCTATTTATAGAGCTTTTTTTTTTTTTATAAATGTTTTAAAAAAACATTTTAATATATACTTGTGTGTATTGATCTCTATTGAAACTATGTAGTTTACACTCACCTAATTAACGGCTAATTAAGTTTTTTTTTGTCTTCTTCAGTTTTATGATGAGAACCAGATAGAAGAATTCAAGATTTCATTAAAATTTGAACAAAGTAATTAAGAGTCAGTTTATTTAAATTTATTTGTTAATAAATTAAATACTTATTTTAAAATTGTTTATTTTAAATCTAAACAAACTGACTTTGTAGCTTTATGAACACATCTACTTAGAAAATTGCATGCATATGTAAGAATAAATATAGTACCAATAATGATTCTGAGTCACATTGAAGAAAAACATCCCCCAAATGCTAGGACGAAAATTTTTACACAAGGTCGCGTGATGTCGGGTAATGCGTGTTGGGTCGAAGCAACAAGCGCGGAAGGTGCAAGAGCTAGACATCGTAATTCACTCTCAGGATGTTCCCTCTTATGAAAAAATGGTTGCTTACTGAATGAGATATTTAGAAAATTAAATTAGTAACATAAAACTTATTAAGGGCCTTATCATGCAATGTCAATGCATGAATGATGTTATAAGGGCAAAAGGGCGTTCTGTTGAGACTATAAATATGATGCGTGGAAACTGTGGTCACGTATATGTGGGTAAGTGCATAGCACTATAAAGGATGAATCAAGTTTCCTATCGACAATTGGCTTTTCACATGCTTGCTAGTACATAGCACTATATGCAATACATCTTCTTAAACGTATAAAGGAATATAAGATGTACAATAGCTAGCTTCTCCTATTCATGTTCATTTAGGCGAATTGGATCCATAAGCAGTGAAGAGACATACTCTTTCAGTAATTCTCCATTTGTGAATTTATCCTGATGATTTTCATATGAAACCACTGACATGCGTGCCAAATTAACTACACAATCAAGCACAAATTTTGGGATATCATTTGACTTGAGGCACTGTTCATTTATAACCTTCCAACAATCTTCAACATCATTATGAATAAGGTCAGAGGCCTTTGCTTGTGAAATGTCATATTGCTTCATGCAACATTCGACGGCTGAGGCAACATGTACTCTTTGCTGTTCAAACTATTAATAAAAGAAAATTCAAAAGTTATTATTTTGGAACGTTATAATGATCAATATTATGAATATTAAGGGTGAACTAAGTTTTAATCCTTAATTTTTTTAAATACATTTATTAGTTCCTGAACAAAAATTTGTTTGATCAAAGTTTCTTAATTTTTTCTTTAAGATTTTTACTTTTTAGTTCCTAAAAATTTTTATCGATCAAGACTCTTAAACTTTTTAAAAGCTTAATTTTTATTCCCTAAAACTCTATTAAATAAATAAAAATAAGATGATTTAAACTTGATTAGGAATTAAAGACCAACTTTTTATAAAATTTAGGTACCTTAATCGAACAAACTTTTATTTAGAGATTAAAAATTGTAATAAAAAATTGAGAGATTTTAACTTATCAAACTTTTATTTAAAAAAACTAAAAACTAAAATTACGTACTCCATTATTTCCGAATTCAAACTCATAATCAATAAGTCATAAAAACACAACTTTAACATTATGTCACGACTCACTCTCTTATCAAACTTTTATTTAAGGATTAAAAATTTTAGAAAATAAAAACTTAATTAACCCTAATATTAATTAAGCCATGTGTGTACCTTGTGTGAGGCCATGTCGTCTAAGACTCTACCAATAATTGATGCAGCTTTGATGACATTTGGATCACTAAAAACCCAATCGAACAAACCTTCACTCGGAGATTCCCCCATGCCAATAAACGATGTAATGAAAAGAGGAAAACAAGAAGTGAAAATTCCATTAACTTTATAGGCATCATATGTTGGAATGTAACCCTCATGGCACCATTTTGCTTCAACCATGTATCCTTTTATTAATTTAAAAACCTACAAGTAATAACAGATATATTGATAAGATAAATTGAATACTATAAAGAACTATTCAAGTAATAAAATAGAAATTTAAAATATCATACAGCTTGTCTAAAATGTGGCACTACAAAGCTTGATTTTCCACTCTTGATTGTCGCCAACTCTATTTCATCACACAGTTCTGCAACTGTATCAAATACTACTTTCATGCATTGTGGAAGAGATTCAATGGGACTCTTATTCCATCTGAAATTATATAAAAAAAAAGATTTATTAATAAAAAAACTTTTAAGTGTGAAATCATGAGCTAAAAATCAATCATGTTATTTTTAAGTCCTTTTCCCATTGGATATCATATAAGCTATAATTTGTGAAACACATCAACCTTTGAATTGCTTCTGTGAATAGCTCAAGTTCTTGAATAGTGCCATAAGCATCATAAGTATCGTCTAGAAGACAAACAACAGCAATCAATTTTCCCACAAACATTCTTACGAGGCTGTGTTCAGGTTTGTAGGACATAGCCAATGACCAAAGGTAGGCCTCAACCAACCTACCTCTGGCGTAAGGGACCTTAGTCTCAAAGTTTGACTTTTTCCACCACCTATAAAATAAATAAAGTACACCTTAAGAATTAAAATATGCCCCACTCATTATGATAAAAAAAAAATCTTTAGTATGATATATAGTGTATTTCGATATGAATATTGTCACTAGGAAAAAAATATAAAGCAAGATACTTACTTGGTGATAGTGCTAATTTCCTTTTGATGCATTTTTTGAAGAATATTGAAATCTACTTTTGCAAAGGTTAGTAGAGTTTTCTTATGGGATGGATCTTGTTCATAAAGATTCATGTGATACCTTGCCTCAAACCTAATTAAACTCTTGTTAAGAGGTTGCCTTAAGCAGTACTGATTGAGTTGTCCAGCAAGAGATGGGCTTAATTGGTTGGCCAAGGACTTAATGTGAGTATTTAAGAAGTCACATGCTTCCTCCAATATGTCATCTTCGTGAGTTCTTAGATGTGCAGCTTCATACAAGCTACACAACCCTTGAATATCATTAGCAAGTGTTTCACTGAAGTTTCCTTGATCATTTTTTAATTTGTTAAATGCACCTGCTCATTTAATTGAACATAAAAATAAATAATGGCTATTTAATAGATTTTGATTTTGACATATATATATCTATAGCATATAATATATATCTTCTTATTCAAAATAATATTAACGACAAAGTTCTATACATACTTGATAAAATTTGATATCCTTGCTGTCTAAGCAAACGAAATAGTAGAGCAAGAGAGTGATGATTGCCATCATCACCGATGGTGTTATTTTTTGCGAAACTGTTGTGAATTTGTTCCAATGCTTGGTTGATTTCTTGTTGGAAATGATAGGATACACCGAAACGCTGGATTGAGTCAATAAATTTTAATTTTTGTATAAGATCGATTGATGATTGAAGCATCATTTTCACCTCATTTCTTAGTGTTTGAGCGTGTTGCTTCACATTGTCATCGACGTCCTGCAAATACAGTTGCATTGATCAGTTAACCGTTTATGGAGTATTTAATAAAGTTTTAAATTTACATTTGTGATTAGTGTTAGAATTATTAAATTGTACGAAAATACACGTATATTTCTTTTGTTATTTGACTTATTTCTACCCAAATACTTACCCATTGTCCTCTTAAGGCTTTGTTTGAGAGAGGTATTTTAGAGGGAAATGGAGGAAAGAGAAAGGTTTAGGTGGTGACTTCTCCTTGTTTGAGAGATTTAATTTTTGAGGGAAAGGATTTGAGGATTTTTAAAACTCCTCTGAAATCCTCCAAAGCCTAAAAATTGTTGTTCCCCCTATTTGAGGGGTTTTTAGAAGGAAAAGTAATAAAATTACTATCCTTTCCCAGCTAGTGTTAATAAAATTATTATCCTACCCAAGCCAGTGTTATTTAATTGAATTTAACTTTTTTGAAATAAGGACAAAATTGTAAAAATATATTATTAACTCTTCATTTTCCTCTCTTAATATATTTTTAACTCCTAAACAAGGAGGAAAAAACTTCCCTCATTTTCCTCCCTTCCCTTTCCCTCCCTTCCCCTTGAATCTCTTTCCTTTATTTCCCCTCCTAACTCCCAAACAAAGCCTAAGTCAACATAATTAGTTAAACACTGCGGGACATAAATTGTAGGTAAGTAGGATGAACCCTCAACAATGCACAGCACACTGTCTCTCTCATTCACTCACTTATTTCCTCTTCACTTTCCTTTTGTAAGACATACTATAGGTCACTTGGGAAAAAAATACTGCATTTTACTTGTAAAAGGAAATTGATGTCTATTCAAACTGCGTAGTTTACACTCACCTAATTAATGGCTGGGATTTTTTTTTTATAACTTTATAACATATATATACTTGATCGTGATGAATTTCTTGCATGGGAACTAGCTAGACTAATTCAAGATAAAAAAAAATAATCCAAGATCTCAAGTGTGAAAAAAATAATATTATCAAGAATATATTGAGATGCTTTGAGTTTCTTTCAGGGTTTAAGGTGATATTCTCCAAAAAAAAAGTAGTTTTGGTGTCATTGGGGTGGATAAAGAGGAAGCATTGGGTATGCATTTTTGTTAAATTGTAAATTGTGTTGGTTAGGAGAGGTGCACTTCTCCACTTTCCACAATCAACGAACAAAGAGTTTCACACAGACTCAACCCTCAAACAATCAGACAGTAAAATGCAAAAACGTAAACGATCAAAATAAAACGAGAAATAGCAGGAGAGAAAAACACAAACACAAATGACTTTACGTGGGAGAAAACCTGCAACAGGAAAAACCCACGGGATCTTGTCCAGAAACAATCCACTATTATCAATAATGGTTATAAACACTCTCCACAGCCTGTAGCTGGAGACGCTCAACCTCACTAACAATGGGGGGAACACACTCTACAAGGGTTGCTCTCAACCTCTCAGAGTCACTCTCTCTACAGCCTTCTGCCAGAGACACTCACAGAAAAGGCTCACTCTTTTCTGCACTCAACCTTCTGGAATCAGTCACCATCCTCCATCTATAAATGTTGTATTTATAAAGAGGATTAGGTTTAGGGATTTCAACACCCTAAACGTGAGTGGGCTGAGGTCAGCCCCTCGAGAATTGGGCCCAAGTCAACATTCCCTTTTCCAGCACCTAGGGATTTGGGCCATGCATTAAAGCGGAAATATCCAACAATTCTCCCCCTTTCGCTTTCAATGCGACACATTGGCAACCCGGCATCATCCGGTCTTCCATTGAGGTCCGGGGTCTTCATTTCACAACCCAGCCGTCCTTCACAACAATCTTCAAATTTCATTGCTGGTACCGGCTTCGTCATCATGTCAGACCAATTCTGACGTGTATGCACCTTCCCAAGTGTGAGCTTTCCACCCTTTACCGCATCCCGGATCCAGTGATACCTCACGTCAATGCGTTTGGTGCGGGAGTGATACGTCGAGTTCCTTGGCAAATGAATAGCGCTCTGATTGTCACACTTCAGCTTGTACTTGTCCTGATCATGGCCGAGTTCCTGGAGAAAATTCTTCATCCACAGCAACTCTTTGCACACCTCGGTAGCGGCTATGTACTCGGCCTCAGTCGTTGATAGTGCTACACACTTCTACAGTTTTGATTGCCACGAGATTGCTCCTCCAGCAAGCGTCATCAAATATCCCGTCGTCGACTTCCTTGAGTCGGAATCTCCCCCTAAATCAGCATCCGAGTAGCCTTGCAACCCGGCCTCACCTTATCCAAATTGAAGACACAACTTGGTTGTACCCCGAAGGTATCTGAAGATCCACTTCACTGCTTCCCAGTGTTCTCTGCTGGGGTTTGAAAGATACCGGCTCACCACTCCAACTGCATATGTCAGGTCGGGTCTAGTGCAAACCATTGCATACATCAAGCTTCCGACTGCAGATTGGTATGAGATCTTCTCCATCTCCTATCTGTCTTCATCTGATCTCGGACATTGTCTCTCACTTAGCTTCAAATGTTCGGCCAAGGGGGTGCTCACTGTCTTGGCTTTGTCCATGTTAAATCTCTTCAAGATCTTCTCAACATATTTCTCCTGACTTGGCCACAGTCGCTTCTTTTTTCTATCCCGGATGATCTTCATCCCGAGGATCTGCTTTGCTGGACCGACGTCCTTCATCACGAAGGACGATTTCAATGCCTCCTTCGGGGCGGAAATCTTCACCTTGTCTTGTCCTACTATCAGCATATCATCCACATATAATAGCAAGATCAAGAAATCACCAGTCTCATACCTCTTCACGAAAAAGCAATGGTCCGCATTCGTCTTCATGAACTTATGGTCTGTCATGAAGGAATCAAACTTCCTGTACCATTGGCGAGGTGCTTGCTTCAAGCCATAGAGACTCTTCTTCAGTCGGCATACCATGCCTTTACATCCCGTAGCCTCGAACCCTTCAGGTTGCTCCATAAAAATTTCTTCCTCCAGCTCACCGTGAAGAAATGCCGTTTTCACATCCATTTGTTGTACCTCCAGGTCCATCATAGCTGTCATTGCTAAAACAGTTCGGACCGAGGTCATCTTTACAATAGGAGAGAAAATCTCATCAAAATTGATCCCCTTCTTCTAATTCCAGCCTTTCACTACAATCCGGGCTTTGTATCTTGGCCTCTTGCCGTTCTCCTCCTGCTTGATCTTATACACCCACTTGTTCTTCAGAGCTCGTCTTCCCTTAGGCAAGTCAGTCAGCTCATATGTCTGGTTTTCATGCAAAGATCTCATCTCATCCTGTATGGCCTTCTCCCATTCACCATTTTCTGGGCTCTCCACCGCCTCATCATAACTCTGGGGTTCCCCATCCTCAGCAATTATGGTATATTCATAAGGTGGATACCTTTTAGAAGGTCTTTTTTCTCTAGTGGGGTATCTCGACTGTTCTTCTTCTTCACCTTCAGAACCCGGTTCTTCACTTTCAACCCGGATCCCGGTATCATCGGCTTCTTGCTGGTCATTCTCCTCATCATCGCTTCCAGTGATTTCTCCACTGGTTTCTCCCTCTGCTTCAGCACGCACACGAGGGACGGGTTCTTCACTTCGGACAGTAACCCAGACTTGGGGCTTCGAGATGTCATGGATGGTCTCATCCTCATGGAAGACTACATCTCGGCTTCTCACAATCCTCTTGTTGATTGAATTCCACAGTCGAAACCCGAACTCGGTTTTCGGCGAACTGAGGTATATGCACTCCTTTGTCTTTGCATCCAGCTTTGCCCTTTCATCATTAGGGACATGCACGAAGGTTCGGCATTCGAACACCCTCAGGTGATCATAGGTCGCTCTCTGACCCATCCAGACTTCTTCTGGAATCTCTCCCTCCAGTGGTCGTGATGGTGAGAGATTTATCAGATCGATCGTGGTTCTCACTGCCTCTCCCCAATATGCTTTTGACAATCCGGCGTTGGAAAGCATACTTCAGACCTTCTCTTCAATAGTCTGGTTCATCCTCTCAACAAGCCCGTTCAGCTGAGGTGTCTTGGGGGGCGTCTTCTCAAGTCGGATCTCGGCTTCTCTATAGTAAGCTTCAAAGGGACCCCGATATTCACCACCATTATCTGATCTGACCACCTTCAATCTCTTACCAGTCTCCCTTTCCACCATAGCATGAAATTCTTTAAACGATTGGAGAACCTGGTCCTAAGTCTTCAAAAGGTAAACCCACACTTTGCGGGAGTGGTTATCAATGAAAGAGACAAATACTGTGCTTCTCCAAGCGATCTTTCAGACATGGAGCAAATGTCAGTATGGACGAGGTCAAGTATACACCTCCGTCTCCTGGGTTGATCCGGTCTTACAAACGAAACCCGGTGCTGCTTCCCAGCTAGGCAGTGCGAGTAACTCTCCAGTACTTGACCCTTCAACCCGGTCAGTAGCTCTTTCTTCTCCAAAATCTCAAGTCCTTTATCGCTCATGTGGCCAAGACACTTGTGGCACAGCTCCAGACTCGAACCATCAAACACAGTGTTGGCTTCACCGCCAATCATCCTTCCTTGCATCACATACAAGGAGCCTTCCTTCTTTCCTCTGGCCATCACCAAATTACTTTTGGTCAGCTTCCATCTACAACCCTCAAAGTTGTTCACTAACCCGATGTCATCAAGCTTTCCCACCGAGATTAGATTCAACCGCATGTCAGGAACATGCCTCACGTCCTTCAGCACGATCTGGCACCATACTTTCGAGGTCAGGGTCACATCGCCGACACCAACAATTTTGCTGGTAACCTGATTTCCCATCTTCACAGCTCCAAAATCTCCACTCCGGTAGGAGGAGAAAAACCTTCTGTGAGTGGTCACATGGAAAGAAGCGCCTGAATCAACTATCCAGGTACAGTCATCGAAGGCAACATTCAAGGAATTATCCTCTCTGAGGAGGAATGCCTCGGCACTGGCACTGGCAACCACCGCGGTAGTGTTCTTTACCTCTTTCTTCTTCTACATGCTCTGGTCTGACTTCACAGAGCCATTCTGCTCATCTTTTTGCAGAATCCAACAGTCAGTCTTCTTGTGTCCGGGCTTCCCGCAGTAGAAGCACTTCAGTTCACTCTTCGGTCTTGACCGATCTCGGGATCGATCCCGTCTCTCACGACCCCGGTTCTCGCTTCGGCCCGGAAGTCGGACTTACTCCTCTTAGCTACATTGGCGTCAAACGTGCTGGTTGCACCTCGTTCTCTTCTCCTGGCTTCTTCATTCAGGAGGCTATCTGTCACGACATCCATCTTCAATTTCCCTTTAGGAGCCAAGTTGCTCAACGTCACTACCAGAGTATCCCAGCTCTTTGGCAATGAACTCAACAACAACAGAGCCTGCATCTCGTTGTCAATCCTCATCTCGGCCTTGGACAACTGGTTCACAATACCTTTGTATGTGTTAAGGTGCTCAATCATGCTCATCTCGTCCTCGTACTCCAGCTTCATAAGCCGACAGACGAGGTGTGCCTTGTTCCTAGGAGTTTTCTTCTGAATCATGGACTCCAACTTGTGCCACAATTCGTACGCATTTGTGAACTCGAACACGTGCTCAAAGAGACTCTTATCAATATACTTCCTGATCGTGGCCACCGCCTTGCGACTCAGGATCTCCCATTCCTTGTCGGTCTTTCCTGCCGGTCTCTCATCAAGGACAATGGTCTCATGCAAATCCTTGCAATACAGATGATCTTCCATCATTGGCCTCCAGTAGGTGAAGTTTTCTGTGGTCAACTTGAACATATCCCCGTCATGGGTTATGCTACCACTGGTCTCCATCCTGTCTCATTTCTCCTTTCAGAACCTGTCGAACCCGGGCTCTGATACCAGTCTATTGGTTAGGAGAAGTGCGCTTCTCCACTTCCCACAATCAGCGAACAGGGAGTCTCACACAGACTCGACCCTCAAACAATCAAATAGTAAAATGCGAAAACGTGAACGATCAAAATAACATGAGAAATAGTAGGAGAGAAAAACACAAACACAAATGGCTTTACGTGGGAGAAAACCTACAACAGGAAAAACCCACGGGACCTTGTCCATAAATAATCCACTATTATCAATAATGGTTACAAACACTCTCCACAGCCTGTAGCTGGAGACGCTCAACCTCACCAACAATGGAGGGAACACACTCTACAAGGGTTGATCTCAACCTCTCGGAGTCACTCTCTCTACAGCCTTCCGCCGGAGACACTCACAGAAAAGGCTCACTCTTTTCTGCACTCAACTTTTTGAAATCAGTCACCATCCTCCATCTATAAATGTTGTATTTATAGAGAGGATTAGGTTTAGGGATTTCAGCACCCTAAACGTGAGTGGGCCGAGGTCAGCCCCTCGAGAATTGGGCCCAAGTCAACATTCCATTTTTCAGTACCTAGGGATTTGGGTCAGGCATTAAAGCGGAAATATCCAACAAATTGTTAGTATGTCCTTTTGTTTATTTGGAAATTCTCACTGGTGCAAATTCTAAGAGAATGAAAACTTGGCAACCTTTATTGATAAATTTGTTAGGAAATTATTGGGTTGGAATCACAAAGTTGTATGCTTTGTAGGTAGGGTGTGTCTTTTAAACTTTATTTTTTATTATTTTTCTCCTTCTTTAAAGTTCCTAAGAAAGTGGGTGACATCCTCATCAAATTTCAAAGGAATTTTTTATGAGGGTGTAAGGAAAGGGAGAGAAAAATATGTTAGGAGAGTTGGGATAAAATATGTCAATCAATTGTGGGGTCTTAGCGTCAAAAATATTTTTGTTTTTAATTGTGCTCTTTTAGCCGAGTGGAGGTGGAGGTGGGAGCTTTCGAAAGAAAAAATAAATCTTTGGAGTGAGGTGTTGGGATGGGGTTGGAGAGGGCTTGAAAGGGAGGAAAATGTGAATAATTGTTCACTTAGGTGGAGGGACTTCATGTGGGAGGGCAAATGAGAGTGGGTGGTTTGATGAGATGGTGAGATGGAAGCTTGGGAAAGGGGATAAAATTTTATTTCGGAGTGAAGTGTGGTAGGGAGATAAAAGCTTGACATATAAATATTCAAGACTTTTCCTTAACTGGGAATAAAAAGGGGATATTATAGCTAACCTGGGTTGGTGGGAAGGTGAGATTTGGTCATGGAAATTTATTTGGCGTAGGGAGTGGTTTCAATGGGAAATTTGTTTCTTCAGCAGGTTACTTATCAATCTTGGTCGTGGTTAAAGAATTATGATCCTAATTCCATGTATTATTTCGTGCAATGGTCATCAAATCCGGGCTCTTGTCTGCGGGGGTGATATGTTTACATTGTTGACGCCTAGCATGTTCACCAAAAGTGTTGGTTCATGGTCTCTTTATGATGTAGAGGCTGGGTGCAGGGTGAGTTGCGGGTTCCGGATATAGCAATGTGACAGGTGCAAGCGTTTTGCGGGAATCCTCTTTTGTAGGTAACAAATCGCTTATTTATGATTATTAATGGCATAAATAAACTGTAAACGCTCCACGTTAGGGGAAGAGTACGTATGCAGGGCATAATTATATGCAATTTATAACACTAGACTGGTTCAAACGTTAACTAGAAAGAAGAAAAAAACTGATAGGGTGTTAAGATTCTTTAACTTCAGAGTTCTATTGTATCCGAATCAAGAAGTGCACGTTACTTTTAGATAGCGATCGAGTTAAGTTAATGAGCCTTTTTTGTAATATAAGAAGCAATACTATTTGTTACTTTCATTGCATCATGAAAAAATAATTAATTATTTCTGACTATAAAGCTTATTCGAACATACTAATAGTCTTGTTCCTAACTCTGTATACTATATACACGACAAGCTGCAATGTATTACTTTTCATATATGAAAAGTAATACACATATCTATTTCAAGTTACACGCGTATATATTCAGAAGAAGAAAGTTAAATTTTTTTATCTATAAATATTAATAATTAATATATTATATTAGTGAAGAAATTCGAACCAACTGACTTTCTTATCTCCTCAACCTCTATGCCCTCTCCCAACTACCAAACCACCATATAACTTCACACTGCATGTTGAGTTGAAGCTGGAAGGGACATTTTTTGCTTTTTACTATGTGCTTTGTATGGAAAAGGGTAATTTATTGATGAAACACCCAAACATCTTTATATGAATCTATCATGTTTGTTAGTAAAGAGAGAAGTATAGCACTTGAAAGAGAAAGAACACAGAGGTTTTGATTATGGTCGGCGAAAACAGAAAATATATTATCAAAGGCACCAGCGGTACCGAAACAAGGTTTACACAATATAGACATAAGGCTGCAGGATCGTATTAATATAGGTTATTAGTTGAACTATCTGGTCTTATTTCTATCTATGAATAACATGTAAGATAACTTGCAATTTTCACATGAAAGTACTGCCAGAATAATAATAATATTCATGCATTTCAAATTACCACACGTGTTTATATGAATACAATACCTCAGATTGAGAAGCATATTGAAGGAAAGTATCTCCCCATATGCAAGGAGCAAAACTCACGCAAGGTCGCTTGAGCTGGTCAGATACTGCATGTTGAATTGAGGCAAGTGTTGAAGCTGGAAGGGACATCTTTACAAAGTGCTTTGTATGGAAAAAAGGGTTGTTTGATTATTGATGAAACACCCAAACATCTAGCTAGATCGATATTTATAGGGTGTCACAGGTTAACGTCTTAACTTTGAAAAAAGTTTTAAATATTTAGTCTCTCAAATTTGAAATACTCCTGATTTTGATCCTTCAATTTAAAATATTTTTTTTAGTTACTCAAATTTATAAAATATTTTTTCCAATCCCTCAAAATGAATTTAATGGACTAAAATAATCAGACTTTATGTTCTTTTTAGTCGTTCAAAATAAAGTTAAGAGACTAAAAGTAATATTTTTTTAAATTTGAGTGACTAAAAAAATATTTTTAATTGAAGGATCAAAATTAGAAGTATCATAAATTCCAAATCAAAAATATTTTTAATTGAAGCCTTAAAAGAAATATAAGTTCAGATATATATCTAATTAAAAAAATATAAATTTAGAGACTTAATTAAAAAGATAGTTCAAGAATATAATTAAAATCGTCAAATAGTTTAAGAATCTGCAACATAATTTCAATTTTTTTAATTTAAATTTATTCATGGGGTAATGTATTTCTTTTTATTTTAAAATTTTATCACTAAAATTACTGTAGTGCGATTCCAGTTTGTTGTTTACCTTCACTTCTTATTTGATTTTGCATTAATTCCTCATAAAATTATAACGCTGAAATCATATGATCATTTTTCCTATAAAATTTCTTAATGAAAAAAAAGTCCAATTTATATCATTCAACTTACGTACAGTTATGTATACTTTAGTTCTAAAACTTCCATAGCATCGTCATAATGTGACCAAATTAAAAACTTTGATGAAATGATGAAAAAGCAAAAGTAGACATATTAGGAATGTCCCCTTCAACCTCACAGATACCACAACCGAAGAGTTCATTGTTGAAAGTCTATGTTTGCAGCTGATTTACAATTTTGACACTTAATGAGCCATATCTACAACTTGCGTGCAGCCAGTGTAGACTTAGTAATAATTACCTTTTTTAATTATAATTTTGACTCAACTAATTCTTTATCCATTATTTTGATTTATTATTTTTGTTTAAAAAAATTTGATCATCTTATTTTTAAAAAAATCATAATTTTAATTTAATCTTTATTTTTTTATTTTTATTTTAATTCAGTTGAATCCTAAATCTTTTTAACATATTCACTTGAGATACCATTAAAAGTTATTTTAATTAATTACATCTAAAAAAATGTAGATTAAACCTAGCTGGTGGGAGGGAAAGACAATCTAAAATGAGGAGAGAGGAAAAGGAAAAAACTATGTCCCTATATTTAGAACCTTTCCAATGGTTTTAAAATCAACCATTTTAATCAATTTTCTTAAAATGTTTGGATGGAGTATTTTAAAATTTCATAAAATTTAAAATCTAAAGAAATTAAAATGCATAAATTATAATTATTTTATTTTTAAAATTATGTATTTGGATAAAGAAATTAAATTTCTTCATTTTCAAAATTTTGTGTTTGGATAAAGAAATTGAATTTCTTCATTTTTAAAATTTTGAACCTTACGCACGGAGAGACGCTTAAGGTAAGTATCATGATAGCAGTGGAGGTCGGAGTACTCATTAGTGATGGAGACGGAACAATTAGTAATGTGGTTAGAAGGAAATTCAATTTTTACATTTTTAATTATTTAAAATTCTGTTTTAAAATTTCAAAAATTTAAATTCTACATATAAAAATATCCAAATAATAAATTTTAAATTTCTTGATAAATTATTTTCCCCAATTAAAATTCTCTACCCAAACACACTTTAAAAGATGTGAGTTAATTAAAAAATCAACTTTTTGGTTAAAATATATTAACAACCTAGACCCAAAAAATTTAGGAACTTTTCTCGGTTTTAATCATTTTCTTTTTTTGAAGAATTTTCATCTGCAACACGTTTCTCGCGAGTCGCGTCAACAAATTCCAGAGTTACTGCCCTTCACGTTTCGTACCCACACAATCGAACAATTCCAAGGTCCTCTCTCTGGGTTCAGCGGTAACCGTGAGAAAAATTCAAACGTGAAGGGACTTTGGTATGTACACGCAACAACTTACAAGTTACAACGATTACTTCTCTTGTTCTCCTCTCAAATTCCACCACACAACCATCCATTTTTGGTATAGGACTTGATTGTTTGTGTTTATCTTTCTTTCTCTAGTTCTTGTTCTTTCTTTCTTTTCGGTAGAGATTGCTTGCAATTTCTTTCCCTTCAAGAATTTCCTTTTAAATTTGATGACATAGGAAAATATTTGGAATTTAATTTAACGAAAGACCATTTTTATTTTTGGATTTGAATATTTTCAAGTGAAATGTTGTGTAAAATCAGAAATTCAAAGTATTTATCTTTAATTTAAGCATAGTAAATAATCTAGATATCGTAAATTACTTAAACTGTGATTTCTTATTAGTTAATGATGTGCATAGAAATCAAACTGTTTTAAGAAAATAACAATTTTAAATTAAGTCTTAGTGAAAATAGGTTTAGTTTTTTTATCTTCTTGGTGAAAATAGGTTATGTTATGTTCCAAAACTTGGGGCAAGGAGCCTACGTTTTAGAAATCTTGGAAGGCAAGCAGGTTAAGCGCACATGGAATGCCGACAAGCTAAAAAGATATTATAGCTGAAAAGACCCACGTATCCTCTGGCAATTAGTCCGAGCTCGTGAAGTATCGTTTATCTCCCGGCAATAAGCCCGAGATTATAAATTAATAATTTCACGTATTTATCTATAATCGATTCATAAGCCGGGATCCAGGCGAATCCTTCATAGAGACCGTGATCTATATATTCATGTGTTTCTCATTGGTTATGTAAGTCTAGGAATAGAAAGCTTTAATAGGTCTAAGCCCGACGTTTGTTAAAAACACAAATCCTAAGCCAGACTTATGAACCTATCTATTAGCCGCGTATCTTTTTAAAATATTTAATTTGACTCGAAAAAAAAAATAGCTTGGCCAGTTCTATAAACATATTTAAAAGTTTTTTTTGTTATAAGTTCCATAAAAAAGACTAGGAAGGCTATCTACCTAAATAGGTCCTTTGGTAATAATTACATTTTTTTGTATAATTATGCTATATATGCATTACATATATTTATTGTATATACCATGCTAAATAAGTTTTCTTTAAAGCCTAATGTTTGAACTTTTTACCAAAACAATTTTAAATAAATAAATATAAGTTTGGCCTTTTTAATAAAAAGTAAATAAAAATTCTCACACTTAAATACATATTCACACAACTCTGAAAAACAATAAAAACATCTACACCACCTAACAGGTAGGAGTAGAGAAAATATAAAAAACCAAAACCCATAAAAAAATCTAATACTACTCTTGGCATAAGTGTAACAAAATTATTATATCTAAAGGTCTTAAATAAATTATAAAGTGCAAACACACGGAGACCTTGTGTTTTGTTTTTGTAGATAATACTCTTTAATTGATAATTTTATTTAATTCTAAGTTTTAATTATTTTCATACTTCATATCATTTACAAAAAAAATTATTGCTTAAATAAATTTTAAAATAAAAATATTTTAGTTGAAAAATTTAATGAGGAAAAATTAAAATTGATTTAAATTATAATTTGGTCTTTTATTTTATTTTCATTACAAAATAATAAATAATTTGTCATTTAATATATATGTCAATATGCGAACATATTAACATTTTGAAATGCATACAGTTTTTTTTAAATAATGTTGGTAAAAAAAATTTAAAATTAGTTCTATAGTTTATTAATATTCGACATATTAACATTTTAAAATCAGTAACTCTTTGAAATATGAAAATTCATTTATGATACCCAAGACCAAAGCTTTTATGAGCAGAACTTTCTTCCAAGACAAAGTGTGGTCATGGAACTTCTCGGAGATTTGCTAGGAACTTCTCTTAATACCCCCAAAAATATCAGCTATTAAATGCTATGTAGCTAATTTTACGTTTAAGAAAAAAAATATTGAAATGAAACAAATGGATTATATATCTGCCTTTGTCGGGGATCTTTCCATATGCACTAGATAGATAGCAGATATTTTTCAATTTTCATGCTTTCCAAACATAAATGCAGACAAATTTTAATAATTTCCCGCTATATTTTCGGGTTTTAATTAATTAATTTTTTTAAAAAAGAAAGAAATGTAGAAGTTTCTTGATTGATGATTAACGTAAGTAACCACCCAAATGTGGGAAACCCACCCCACATGGGAAGGAAGGAAGTTTCGCGAGAAAAAAGAGTTAACGTAGAAAACTTCTTCTCTTCTCTTCCTTCTTTCAATTCCTTTTCCTCTCTCTCTCTCCGCTGTTTCTCTTATATTTCCACATTCCACGTGAACCTTCTAGAACTATAATAGAAAGGACCCCTCCATTCCATGGCTCCGCCGCTCGAACACAACGGCGTTTCCACGAGCGGTGACTCTCCGAGATCCATTCCGACGCCGTTTCTCACCAAAACCTACCAGCTCGTCAACGATCACACCATTGACGATGTCATTTCGTGGAACGATTCTGGATCGTCCTTCATCGTCTGGAACACCACCGCTTTCGCCAAGGATTTGCTTCCTAAATATTTCAAGCACAACAACTTCTCCAGCTTCGTTCGCCAGCTCAACACTTATGTAATCTAATTATTCTTCTCTATCAATTTCTTTTTTTTTCTCTTTTTACAATTTTCTGATTTTTGTTAATTTGCTTCACTTGTAGGGATTCAGAAAAGTTGTACCTGACCGCTGGGAGTTCTCGAACGAGTATTTCCGAAGAGGCGAAAAGCTTCTTCTCTGCGAAATCCAGCGACGGAAGATCCTCTCCGCGTCGCCGCCGCTGGCGGGAGCAACTGCGACAGTGGCGGTTCCGTCGCCGCTGCCGCTATCTGAGATTCCAACGGCCAAGCCGATCGTGTCGCCGTCGAACTCGGCGGAGGAGCAGGTGCTTTCGTCGAACTCGTCGCCGGCGAGAGCACTGGCGGAGCTATTGGACGAGAACGAGCGGCTGAGAAAGGAGAACATTCTGTTGACGAAGGAACTGGTGGAGATGAGATCGCTCTGCAACAATATATTCAATCTCATGTCGAATTACGCTAACGCTCAAGCGGACGGTGGTTCCGCGGCGGCGGAGGCGGCGGAGAAGCGGTGCTCCGTCGAGGATGCTTTGGAGGAGATGAATCCGAAGCTGTTTGGGGTGGCGATTGGTACGAAGCGAGCGAGAGAGGAGGAGGGATGTGGAGCGGAGTATGATACGGTTTTGAGTCTGCATCAGCCGTTCCATGCGGACGTGAAATCTGAAGCGTTGGATTTCTCAAGACGTGGCGAAAATAAAAAAGCGCCGTGGCTTAATCAATGTCATAGAGCAAATCAGAGAGTGTGTAATTGACATACGACGTTGAAATAGCTAGGTAACACTTTAAGTTAAGTTAGGGGCATCGTAGAGAATCAGAGTCCGTAAGTACGGAGACGCGCGTGTCAAATGTACGTCGTTAACCGTTTGGGACTTTTTCGTAGAAGTTTCTCAGAAGAAAACGATATTTTCTAGTTCATTTCCTTTGATGTTTTTTTTTTTGTTAAGTTGGGGCATATATTGGACTTGGAGGGCAGATTTTAAGATTCCCCTTGGAAGGGGAAAAAAATTTCTCTATCATATTTTGTTTTCTTTCCAGCTAAATAAATAAATAAATAACAATACACGCACTGATTTTGGACCATACGAGGTGTGAGGTATTTTATGTTTCTTTCTTTATAATCATTTATCATATAATATTAATTTTAAAATGTATTGGGAAATATGAAATTGATTATCAAATTTTAAGATTACCGTTTGGAACTTTTTTTCTCAGAAGAAACGGTTAGTTTCTGTCCAAACCTTTGATGTTTCTCTTTTTTCTTCTGTAAGTTAGGAGCAGGTGTAATGGACTTGGAATGTAGATTGCCTTACAAGAACCGAAACTAGTTAATTCTATCATATTTTGTTATAACTATTTTTAATGTTATTTTTAATTAAAAATTATATTTTTTAGGTTTATGAGTTACTTTTTTTTTTGCTTTTTTTATTTCAAAATCTATTTACTTGTCATTAATTTTTCCAGCTTAATTTTTTTTTTACGGTGGCAACAATAAGATTTAAATCTAGAATTTCATACAAACTAGTAACTACCTTATCACGGAACGGATTGTTTTTTAGTTTAATTTATATGCACAATGGAATTTATTTGCATAGACATCCAATAGAAATTCACTACTTTGTCATATTAATAATTATAATTACGTAGTGATAAAATAAATTCATATTAAATTTTTGTGTAAATAACATATATTAATGATGTATATAAATTAAATTTTAATATTTTATGTCTTTTTGAATTGAAAATGTACTTTAACAAATAAAAAAAATCTCTTAACATCAATTATGTGTTTGGTTCAGATAAGGAAAAGAAAAAAGAAACAAAATATTAGTATAAACAGTGTATTGTTTTTATGTCTTTTTTATATTTTAATCAATTAAATTATTTTTCTATCATATCTTAAGCGAATAGGATAAGTCTATAGTTTAATTAGATTAAAAGAAAAGAAAATATATACAAAATTAAATATTAAATTAAAATTATGAGTTTCTTAAAATAAGAATACTAAAATCGTGAGAAAAAAAATAAGAAAATCACATATTAAAATAACCAAAATTATAACTGAAAAAAATCAAAATTATAATTTAATCTTGATTTTACTCATATCCAATTCATAAAAATTAATTACAATTTAATATTAATTTTACTCATATTCCAATTCATAAAGCATGCTAGAAGTAGGTGGAAGTGGAACTTTCTTGTTTCAGCGAAGACTAATAATAACATAAAAACCCCACATACTGGATCTTGTCTGGATTGAAAATTCAATAGAGCAGAAGGCACCTTTAGAAAAAAGAACACCTTCTAAATTCTAATTGTAGATATTTGACCAGAGTAAGGACATCATTTTCATTCACGTTCACAGGTTTCGTTCTACGACGAAGGTACTCTTCTTTTTTCCTACCACCACTGACATCAACTATCAAGCTTTTTGGCAACTGCATTTGTTGAACTTTACACGCTTACAGTAAACAATAATATATATCTTATGCGTCCATGCATAAAATAAACACTATATTTAGATCGTCACAGTCTCACAGATCACAAACGACACCATAGTTTGCCATGTTAGCATGGAGAAGAGCTAAATTCATAGTTTTTTAAAAATAAAATAAAAAAGAGAGGAGGACTTTATTCATCACTTTGAAGATGTAATGACCAAGATTAAGTTTAACCCAAAAAACATGAACTAAAAACACATTTTTTTCTTTTTTACATAATAAAAAATTACTTCCCAGTTATCTTATCTGTCTGACATTCCAATTTAATTAAAGAATATCAACAAAAATTCCTACCATGTTGGTTTATTTAAAACTCTTGAAAGAATTAATTTCAAGAAAATTAATTGGTGTTTAGGTATGAACTTTTATTATTTACTGTACTTTTTAATCACCACTCTTGAAAATGAGACACTTAGAATGTGTAATTTACACATAGAATACAAAAAAGTTATATCCAACTTTTTTTTCACGAAATTTATTCTCTTTTAACAAAAAAAAAAGTTGTGTTCTACACTTAGAATGGTGCGTCTTTGTTCATATTCAGTTTGATGCTTTTTTTACCAAAGATTTAGTTTGATGTTACGTACTACTTGATTTAGTGGGTAGAACCAAATTATGTGGTATATTCAGTAATTAGTAAGGTACTCTATCTTTTTTACTTCTAAATCAATTGAATTATAATCCTTAATTTTTTTAATTTCTATTTTTTTATCAATCAATGTGATTTTATTTGTTGGTTTATTCTTCGCAAGTATCTTTCTTTTGAGGCAATTTTTCTTTGAGACACTACCGGACATTAATCCTTTGTTCGGTTGAGAGGAATGATGAGAGGAATGAAAATGAGTTAATGGAAGAGAATAAATGAAAAAAGAAAAAGAAGATAACTAGGTGAGAAAATCAAATAGAATTGGAAGGAAAAAAATTGTTGAAGAGAAATAGAGTAGAATAAAAGAAAATTCATTGAATTAAAATTGTCTAGTTAGTAAAAAAAAGGATCCGTTAAAATTATCATTTTAACCTTATTATTAATATTTATTTATAATTTTATTTTTTTGAAGTGAAATATGGAAATTGTTGTCACATAATTAATTATTAAAAAAATGATTCATTAAAAAAATTGTCATCCTAAAATATTATTTATTTAATTATAATCTTATTTTCAATGACTCTTGTTTATTCATTATATAAAGTTTTAATAAAGGAACTCTTAGAAATAATTTAATTTTTTAATTGATATTAGTAAAATTAAATGATGTTAAGTAACTTTTATGTGAAATTAGTTATTTTGCTTATATTTGAGTAAAGAGGGAGTAGTTTATTAAAAAAAATATTGGAAATTATGCTTCTAAAACCCCTTTGAGATATTCAAAAGACACTTTTTAAAATTGTTTTCCATTATAAAAAACAAGTTTGATAAAAATAGTTGATTAGAAAAAACATGTTTAACAAATCATTTTATAGAGAATTTTTTTAATTAGTTTCTTTTTAAAAAAAAAAACATAAACATGGTTGGAGGTACTTAATTTCCCTTTTCGTGTGAACTATTTTTGCTGAAGATTCAATTTATTTTTGTAGTGAAATATCGACGTATATTGCTTAAAATCCAAATAAAAAAGAAGTCGGATTTATCCACCAAGGGATTCATGAATTTATATGGATTGCATTGGGGAAATCTACCAAAGCTAGGCGATAGATAGAGAATCCTTTCCCACTGCTAAGGGAGAGTAGGAAAGAAAATCAATCAAATGATTGTTTTTTAATTTAATTAGAGCCTCTTTTTCTTTTGGGCATGTGCAGGTATTATAAGAGAAAATAATAATAATGTTTTTTGCGATTTGAAGGTTACAACTTTTGTAATTTTCGTATTGATTACCAAATTAATAAGGTTCTTATGGAACTGTCAAGTGTTTTTTTCTTTCACAAGTTAAAACATATTTTACGAAATAATTTAAAATAATGACCCAAGCATATGATCTTCGCATTATTAACATATCACTCCAACCAATTGAGTTAATAGGCCAATTATGTTAAAAAGTAATTAATGTTGATACATATAATATAAATTTTTTTAACATATATTGAATACACATATAAGTTTACATAATAAATTTTGTAACAATTAATTTTGATCTAATAATTAAATTTTATAAGTTTAATAAAAATTATATTTGTAATTACTAGATCAAAATTATATTTATATTATATGTATCAACATTAATTAGTTTTTAACATAATTGTCTATTAGCTCAGTTGGTTGGAGTATTGCGTTAATAATACGAAGTTCACAAGTTTGAGACATGCTTACGCCATTATTTTAAATATGTTTTAACTTACGAAAGAAAAAAAGCACTTACGAATTGCCCAATCCATAAAAAAATAATACACTTAAATCCTTAAATCCGTAAAAAAAACGCTTACAGATTGAGCAATCCTTATACGGACTTGCAATTTCGTAAGAACCTTAGGGATTTGGCAATCCGTATGAAGGTTACGAAATCTGTAACCTTCAAACCGCGAAAGATATTTTTTAGTATATACTATTCACATATAGTGTATTAGAAATTTGTATAATGTATTTAGCACAACTCTAATTTATTATGGTGCAGATATCTTTTTAGTAGACCCACCGGGCCTGGCCCCAAAAAAGTATCCGGGTTGTTTCTTTAACTATTGCTTTTGGGTTCTCTGCAAGTGCCAAAACTCCGATACACAATATTTTTCCCATTGCTTCTTTACATGGAGGTAAAAACATTACTTTAATATATTTTTTATATATAGAAATATTGGTATCATGGTAGTTATTAATTGGTTATATGTACATTATTATTTACACATTCATTGCCACTTTACATGGAGGCTATAACGTATTTTAATATCTTATTTCTCTACAAATATTGATATCCTGGTAGTTTTTAGTTGGCTATATATACATCATTATAATTTACACTCAGCTAACCATGTTCACTCACATTTTGTTCTTCAACTGTAACATTTTAAAAAATTGGTGATAAGGAAGTCGACAGAATTCGGTATTCACATTCCCCTCGCTTTCATGGAACTCGAGTCCTTAGTCCAAAGTACTTTACGAATCCACACACAATCTTTTTCAACTGTAATTGCTGTTTTTTAAAAATAATATAAAAATTGTTTATTTGTGGGCATGCATATGCTGAAAATACAAAATATAAGGTGGTGAGTTCGTGGCTCAGTGCTTTGATTGGACAAGTTACTCTAGCTTACGAGCATTTTTCTTCAAAGTGAGCAATCCTTGAGTATGGATGGAGTATTCATTTGGCATTGTGAAAACATAACTTGTATGGACGAGTTCAGTCAACATCTCTATCAAGACTTAGAATCATTTGGAAAACAAGAGCTTTTATATATATATTGATAAACCATAATCTACATACAAATGCGATTAGATTACTGAACTCTAGCTTCTAAAGTTTGCAGTTAATTGTTTCTATAAACACCATGTCAGCTAGCAGTGACTTAATCTATTCAACTACTCTCCCTTCATCCCCTTCAAGAATTTGTGCACTTGAAGCATGGTAGGCCTGTTTGCAGGATTATCAGATATGCACACACCAGCAATTTGCAGCATTTGAAGCATCATCTGCTTCGAGTCAGCATCAAGAACTGTTGGATCAAGAACATCAGCAGCCTGCCCCTTCTTGATCTTCTGACAAACCCATCCAACCAAGTTTCCACCTTCAATCTCTTTAAAATCCGGTCCTGTTGGCTCTTTTCCGGTCACCAGTTCAAGCAAAATGACACCAAAACTGTAGACATCTCCTCTTGTTGTGGATCTCCCACTCTGTCCATACTCTGGTGGAATGTAGCCAAATGTTCCGGCAATATCAGTGGTGATATGAGTCTCACAGGCACTGATAAGTCTTGCCAGTCCAAAGTCTGCAACCTTTGGCTCAAAATCTTCACTGAGCAAGATGTTGCTAGCTTTAACATCCCTGTGAATGATGTGGGGTGTGAAGCCATGATGAAGGAAAGCTAATCCTCTAGCTGCGCCGGTTGCGATTTGGTAACGTTTGTTCCAGTCAAGGATTTCAAGGGCCCCAGTCCGATTTCTCAACCAAAGATCTAAGCTCCCATTTACCATGTATTCGTAAACAAGGAGTTTCTCCTCGCCGATTGAGCAATATCCGAGCAATGCAACAAGATTTTGATGCTTCACCTTGCCCAAGGTTTCCATTTCAGCCATGAACTCGCGATGACCCTGCGTTTTAGCCTCACTAAGCTTCTTCACAGCAACTGTTTTTCCATTAGGTAAAGTGGCCTTGTACACAGTTCCAAAACCTCCATCTCCAATTATATTTGTCTTGCTGAAGTTGTCAGTTGCTTCAAGGATGTCCACCAAAGTTAACTTCAGAAGAGGCTGCTCAAACATTGCAACATTGATACTCAGAGGTTCTTTTGATCTGCTACTGCTCAAGAAATAAAGATTGTGATCAACATAACTGTGTAGTTTGCGCTCCTTAAGCTCCTCAGGATCATTTTGCCTCCTGCTAATCCATTTATGCAGAAGAAAAGAAAAGCTTAGAGTTAGCAATATGATTGTAACCGTAATTACAGCAAGTCGCCATGCATTATACAATACTGATCTGCCAATGCTTTTATCCTGACAATTTATACCCAACAGCTGGCCACAAAGGTTTTTGTTCCCTGCGAGTCTAACTGTGGATAGGTTCTGGCAAATACCATTTCTCGGTATTGGCCCTTCCAACCTATTTCGAGACAAATCTAGGTAATTCAGATTAACTAGGCTGCATAACTTGTCTGGAATCCTTCCAGATAGTTGGTTATCTGAAACATCAAAGTATTCCAGTTGCATTAGATCCCCAAGGTCTAAAGGAATCTCTCCAGTTAACGTATTTCCATGAAGATCCAAATTTGTCAAGTAAGAAAGATTTCCCAAAGACCACGGCAAGTTCCCATTCAAACAGTTGTTACTTAAATTCACTGTCTCAATCCTCCAAGTCATGGAGTTTGAGAAGAGATCCCCTACTTGGCCAGAAAGCCTGTTATTCTGCACATAAATCCCAACAAGACTTTGCACTCCTGAAAGAGAGGATGGAAGCTCGCCACTGAGCTCGTTAGAGCTCAAGTCCAAGTGAGTCAGCCCCTTCATGTTCTGAAAACTAACCGGAATTGGACCAGACAACTTATTTCCTGTCAAATTCAGCTTCACCAAACTACTCAACTTTCCAAAGCTTTCAGGGATGGTACCTGATAGCTGATTCTGTCCCAGATACAAACCCTGGAGTTTGAGGACACCTCCAAGCTCTTGGGGAATGGAACCTGACAACAAGTTGCCAGACAAATCCAAGGTTGTAAGATTTGTCAAGCGCGCGAGTGATCTAGGAATGCTCCCAGAAAGCATGTTGTTGCTGACCAAGAGATCCACAACCACCACACAGCTCCCAAGTTCATCAGGTATGGGACCAGATAATCTGTTGTGAGAAAGATCAAACACACCAAGGTGCTGAACAAAGCTCAAATCAGGGATGCTAAGTTGTCGAAAATACGAAGATTTCTTGGCAGGAATAGACCCAGACAGATTATTGTGAGAAAGAACCAGGCACTGCAATTGGCTCAGTTCCACCAGTTTCTCAGGAATAGACCCGTTCAGCTTATTGTTTCCAAGGTCCAGAGTAGTAAGGGAAGTACAATCACCAAGCTCAGTTGGAATACTCCCTTCAAGCATATTCCCATTCAAATTAAGAACTGAAAGACTTTTGAGACTCCCAATTTCCTTAGGTATAGTACCTGTCAGTCGATTGTTGCTAAGAACAAGCCTCTCCAGCATAACCGCACTCCCAATCTCTACAGGAAGAGAACCCTCCAAACGGTTATTAGCAGCAGAGAATTCCATCAGGGTTGATGAATTCCACAGACCAGAAGGTATCTTCCCACTAAAATTGTTGGAATCAAGGTCCAGCACCATCAAGGGAAGCTCAGAAAGATACTCAGGTATAGAACCAACAATCCGGTTATTCATCAAAACCAACTGAGTAAGGTTCTTACACTTAACAAGCACTTTATCAATAGTACCAGAGAGAAAGTTGTCATCAAGATCAACCTCCAAAAGCGAGGCAGCATTACAGAGCTCCTCAGGAATGGGACCTGTCAACAAATTACTGCTCAAACTGAGGTGCTCCAACGCAGAACAATTCCCAAGCTCAGGAGGAATCATCCCAGAGAAACGATTAGCAGAGAGCAAAAGAGAATTAACATTGCTCCACTTTCCAAGCCAAGAAGGCAAAGGTCCATGAAGCTGATTCTTCTCAGCAGAAAAGGTTAACATAGGAAGCTCAGAAAGCTCCTCAGGCAGTGACCCAGAAAGTGAATTGAAAGAGAGCATCACAGACCTTAAATTCTTACAATTCCCAAGCTCAGCCGGCACCGACCCATTAAGCTGGGCGAAGACAAGGTCCAAAATTTTCAAACTCTCCAACTCCCCAATGAACTTGGGAATCGAACACCTCAAGGGGTTGTAAGAAAGGTCAAGTTTGGTCAACGATTTCAGCTTCGCCATTTCCTCAGGCAAAGGACCTTCGATGGAACAGGAAGGGGAGTACAAAATTTCAAGTTTTGAAAGCAACCCAATTTCCTTAGGCAAAGTCCCAGACAATTTGTTAATCCCCACGTAAAGGGCACTGATGTTCCTCCAGTTCCCGATTTCCGGCGGGATTACGCCGGAAAACGAGTTGTTCGATATATCAACGGAAATCAAAGACCTCGCCCCGGTGAACAGACTTACCGGAAGAGAACCGGAGAAAAAATTGTTACTCAGGTCGAGAAACTCAAGCCTTGTCAAGTTGCCAACACTCACCGGCACTTCTCCGGCGAGGGCGTTGCCGGAGAGGTCGAGGGTGCGGAGTTTTGTCAGGAGTCCCACCTCCGGCGGGATTTTTCCGGCGAGCAAGTTTGAGCCGAGTCGGAGAGTTTGGAGCTGGAGCAGCCCGCGGAGCTCGCTGGGGATCTCGCCGGAGAGCTGGTTGTCACAAAGATTGAGGAGAGAGAGTGAAGACAGAGAAAACAGCGACGGAGAGAGTGTTCCTCTGAGGTTGCGGCTGGGAAGAGAGAGCGAGGTGACTCGGCCGAGTTGGCACGTGACGCCGAGCCAGTCGCAGTGCGGTGTTGAAGGGTGCCATGAAGTTAGCACGTGAGGGTTTTGGAGACCGTCTTTGAAGGAAAGGAGGGAAAGCTTGTCGTTGCTTTGGTCTGCAATGGCACACAAAAAAATGTGCAACACGACGAGGTACGAGAGTACAAGGTTGAAAGGTAGAGCCATGAAAGACAGACGCGGAGGTAAGAAGAAGAAGAGGAAGAGAATGGTTTGTTTAGAGAAATATGGAGCATGCAAATGGCGTTGGGGAAGGTTGAAGATGATAAGGAGTAGAAGGAGCATGAAAGCGAAGAAGCATTGCTATGAAATGAAGAAGTTGGTATGAGAGAGAGAAGAGATACAGTGACAATGCCAAAAGAGGTTATTTGTCAGAGCGCAGCACGCATAGCACGTGACTTCGACCTTCCTTCCCTGTGGCCAAGTATAAGTATTACTTTACGTGACTTCGACCTTACTTCCCTGTGGCCAAATATTGCTTTAGCTAAATACGCAAATTTGTTCCCAAAATTCTGATGACGAATAAATTAATTTGTAAACTTTGTAGATAAATTATTTTTGTAAATAATTTAATTTCTAAATTTTGTAATTAAATTTCAAATTAATCATAAAAATATTATCTAATTGATCCTTAAGTATTATAACTAAATGATCAAATAGTCATATAAATTTAATAACAAAATTAATTTTATTGTATTTTTTACATATTCAAAAATTAAATTTTTTATTTTTATTTTTTTATAAACCAATTTATCAGTACATTACAGACTATTTTGGTTATTTAACATGTTACTTTGCATTCAAAGGTAACGTCTTGACGGGGTCAAATTTTATATCCACACACACTAGAGAAAAGACTGTGTTCTTTTGTTATAAAATAAAGAGTGTTTTATTTCTCTTGAAGAACAATTTTTTTTATACAATGATATACGTGTAATTAATAATTACTGGTTGTGGAAATAAAATGTAAGATTAATTAAATTTAGGAAAATGGTTCTTATATTTTTTTTAAGTGTGTATTTTGAGAAAGAACAGAATGATATGAAGAGAAAAACAAAAATATAAAATCTAACATGTAATGTGGTGGGAAAAAAAGAGAGAGAAAGAAATAGCTTTTAAAAATATTTTTTTTACTGAATTTTTAAAAATTATTTTAAAAAATGAAAGATGATAAATATGGTAGATAATTAATTAATAAGCATTAGAGATGCAATGTTAAAATGTACGACAGTGCTTACCTAACGGCGAAATTAATGCATTTTTTTTAAAGAATTAATGCATTTTTTAAAGCATGTTTTATCCTTTTATCATTTTAATATTAATGCTTTTTAAAAGAATAAATGACATTTAATAATATTATCCTTTTATGATTTTATTAAATCATTTTGTACTAATTCATGTTTATTTTAGTGTTACAAAATTAATATCTGCCTTGAAAAATAATATTTGCACTTTTCAATAAAACTTTAAATTATTTGTGTTATATATATCATGCATTATGATTTAACTGTTATTACTTACTGGTACGTTACTACTTTACTACTGCATTGGACATTTGGATTTTGGAATCAAAGTTCAAAATGAATATTAATTTCCTGCAAATATCATTCTTGAGTTTTGTTTTTATCCTAAACAGTTAGAATATCAAACTGAATCTGCATATTTGTTTTTAATCTCGTTTTGTATTATTTTTAAGAATTAATCATTGTTCCCTCAAACTCCTTAAACAGTTACTAACTGTACCTTCCTTTCTTAGATTAGTAATTTATTACGACCTAGCTAACCTATTGGTTGAGCTCCTTCAGAAAACACGGGCTTTGTCCATCTTTTTTTCATTGAATTAGGGAAGTTTGTCTCTTCTCTCTTCGTTTCTTATATGCTAATATTGACTTTGTTTTGATAATAAACAAACTTATTGGGTGATTTAAAATACCTATAGGATTGGGCAGGCTTGTGGGATTTGCACATTGCACGGCTATAGTTTCATTCGTTATAGAAAGTCCAAAAAGATTCGAACTTTTCTTTAAATTATAGTACACTTTCTTTTATCTTCATTGCTTTGGCATCAAAGGGTTATGCAATATGCACTCTTTTTGTTTGTTTCCACCTCTGCATGCCATGTCAGTCAATTTCGTTTATTATCTTTTATTCTCTTCTTTATCACTTTGTTTTCTTACTCCCTTTAAGTTGTTTTCCATAAAGTAGTATAACTAAATAATAATAATAATAATAATAATAATAATAATATTCAATATTTTTTGTGTGTATTTTGAATATTTTAAATCATGTTGTCATTATTAAGAAATAAATATGATATACCACAATCATCTCATATTTTTGTTGTAAGAATTCACTAGTAATTAAAATGTTATAGATTATAAATTCACTTCTTACATCTGCCATCATCAATATTATTACAACAAATTACTCTTAAATTAATTTTAATATAATAAAAAAATTTAAGAGTATATATTAATAAATTAAGTGATTGAATATAAGTAATTAAAGTTAAAATTAAATTTTTTGGATAATACCCAAGTTTAATCGTTAACAAAAATAATTTTTTATCCGACTTTATTTATCTTTTATCAAATTTTAAATTAGTCAGAATCTCTTTTTTCTAATAAATTGAAAAATTATGAAAAAATAATTTCATATCAACAGTTAAATATTATCTGCATCTCATCCTATCTAATAAATGAAATGGGGTATAAAGTTAAGATAAAAAAAAGTGCATAGAAAAGTCCAATATTATGTGCATCTCATCTTATCTAATAAATGAAACGGGGGTATAAGTTTGTTACTGTGCTGGTTCTAATTCATCCTATTCCTAACTACTCTGATTTATTATACAGTTAGATCATTTAAATTATGACACGCGACCTTATAAAAAAAAAGAATACCCTTACCAAAAAAAATTATGACTCGTGACAATATTAGTTATTAAATGTATGTTTGGTAATATATAAGAGCATATATCTATATATCACCAATCGAGTAAATTAATTAACAAAAGTATAATTAATTAAATAAGTGGTTTTGAATTTTGAAAATATAATTATGTTAAAATTATACTTCAAAATACGTTTTTTACAATATTTAAAGAAAAATGATAATAAGTGTCTTATGTCTTTTTAGAATATATATATATATGCTCTTATATATTACCAAACATACATTTAATAACTAAATTTGTCCCGATTCAAATTTTTTTTTGGTAAGGGTATTCTTTTTTTTTATAAGGTCGCGTGTCAT
>CM023960.1:27065443-27132826 GCA_013407115.1 Glycine latifolia | reverse complement strand
ATATATATATATATATATATATATATATATATATATATTAAGAAATTTAAAATAAAAATATTTTGATCGGAAGATGAAAAATTGTATTATTTATGATTCTTTTAACCCTCTCATATAATTTACACAATAAATATTTTTATTATTTTAGTTCCTTAACCCATGTCTTTAGACATTGGTTAACAAGGCCCATATTTGAATACTATGTATATATTCAAAAATAATAACTCATAAAAAAATAATGATAATAATTCTAAATTCTTTTAAGATATTTGCCAGTTTTATATGATAAGTATTGAATATTTTTAAATTTTAATTAATTTAGTTTTTAGTTGATAATTTTACAAAATAGTTCCTCTATTGCCGAAATAAGTGAAATTTAAAGTTATTCCAAAGGAATAAGAAAAGTAATAACTAATTTAACGAGTGAAATGATTCTACTAAATTATCCTAATTTATTATTGAAAAATTGATTTTCTCGATATTCAAAAATTACTATGTTGATTATTTATGATACATTTGGAATAAAAAGTTAATCTTTCACTAAGAACATAAAATATCACTTTTTTTATAAATCACATGTATTTTCTACTTTAATTGATTCATATGTGTGATGGTCTTAAAATATCACTTACATGCTATATTTGTGTAGTTTATATTACTTATTTTAAAATAAAATTGTATTAATATTTTTAAAAAATGATAACAATACTCAAGTCAAGATATAAGATTTTAAAATTGAATAACAAACATTCCAATTGAAATAATTAAATTACTAATTATTTACAGAAGCCTAACTAAAGGTTTGATATAAAGTAGGTAGAAAGTGCTTGCTAATTAGTGAAGAACTGACACAACAGCCCTGGTAGTGATTAAGGTTGGGATTTGGGCTGCTTTTGGGCATTTACAGCATGACTGCAAGTTTTTTTTGGGGGGGGTTGGGGGCTGAGGTCTCTGGGTTGTGATGTGAGGTTATTTTCGTCATTATGAAGCAATTGACTTTTGTTTGTGGGGTAAGTGATTTGAAGGGATATTGGTGAGTAGCCGATGATATGATATAGAGACTGATTGGGGCATCAAACCATATAGTGTCTGTCTTTTCCCCGGAGGCATGCCGAGATTCCCAATATTTTGGAACCCCTGCAACTCTCTTTGCTACCCTTTCCATATTCCATTTTTGCCCTTTTATTTATTTCAAGACTCCTTTCTTGTTGACCTTTCATCCTCCTTCAAACTACTGCACGAAACGTTGTAGTTTAAAAACAAAATTACTTCATTAATTTGGATTTACGAAGTCACATTGTGTTTAGATTAGTAATTTTCTCTTCAAAATTATTATTTTTTAAATATTTTATATTTCTTTTAATAATTGTATATCAAAAAGACGAAACAGATGAAATTGGTGTTTTACAAATCTCAAACAGTGGTTCTTCTATTAAAATTGTTGCTCCATTTAAGTAACACGCTTATTGAAACTCGACATTAAAAATCAGTATTGATTACTAAGATGAAACTTTTATTTTAACTATAATTTAATTTTGGTCTTATTTTTTTTTCACAATTTTAATTCCCAAATTTTAAAAATGTAATTTTGATCAAATTTTTAATTTTTTTTATATGTTAACCATTTAATTAAATGGTTGATTAATGATGTATCTGAATTGTGATGGCACAAAAAATAATATTTATTAATTAAAAAATAATATAATTAATTGAATAGAAAAATAGGAACAAATTACATTAATTACCCTTTAAATTTCATGAAATTACAAATTTTTCTTGTTTTTTCTATCTTTAAACTGATATTCCTTAATTGTGTGAAAAATATTACATCTAAAGAAGGTTGTTATAAATATTTAAAAAACAGGAAGAATTTATGTAATTTCACAAAGTTTTAGAAAATAATTAGTGTAATTTACTTAAGAAATAAATGTGTGCAAAATTAGTTATCGATCAAAATTATGAAGTTTTAAAATTTACATACTAAAATTTTGATAAAAAAATAGAATAACTGAAATCATGGATAAGAAATTAAAATTAAAATTTAACCATAATTTTAAAAAAGGTTGAAGGAATCCTTTTAAATTTATCTTTTTTTATTCTTCTCTTTATTACTTATAAAGTAAAAATTACAATCTATATTTAGCATATAATTTATTATTTATGCTATTTTTATATTTCATTTTAAAAATATAAAATTATTTTGTAGTAATTTGAATTTCACTAGTTGACAGTTTTAAGGATATGATTAAAAAGGCTAAAAAATATATATTTTCTCCTAAAAAATTAGAGATATACGTTTTCTTGTTTCTCCAAATTTTTTAGCATACTTTTTATCCTCACAAAATTAAAACATGTCATAGAGCAAGATTTAGTTATATCCAAACTAGATTATAATTTTTTATATCAATTTTATATATAATCAATATAAATATAACCTTTTTACATTAATTATATCTATAATTGATATAAAAAATTATACATATAGGTTCTAATATCCAAATCTTATTTTATATCAAAATAATGATATATTTTAATTTTATAAAAACAAAAAATATATATTTTGAATTTAAGGATGACAAAAATATATTTAAGTCAATTCAAAAATACGATGTAAATAAAAAAAATTTAAAAAATTGTTAAAATTTTGCAGTTTGATGAATTTGAGATGATGTGATACTCCCAAAAAAACTTGAGATGATGATTCTATATTTATTTTACTCCACACTCCTATTAGAGCAATCATTAGACATGATTAAGTCAAGGATTCCAATATGGCTTGGGATTTACGTAAGTCTCCAATTAGTTATTACATTATCCTTCCTCATTGTGATCAAGATTTGGATGAACAGTTTAATTGCACAACTGATTCATAAGTACATCAAATTATTATCTAAGACTATGAATATCATTTAATTTAGTCTTTGTAATTGCAAAAATATAATTTTATTACTTTGAATTAATAAATGATGTATAGTCACAGAAAAAAAGATGAAAATAACAGAAAGATAATAATTTTAAGGATTAAAATATTACCTTCAGTCCAAATTACAAGTGTGTGGTTTGATCATTTTTATAAAATTAAATCTAAAATATTCTATGTATTAATATTATTTTACAAAAATATTATTCATTAAAATTAATTATAGAATGTTGTGACAGTGAAAAAATATTGTAATATGGTTAGTTTTGAAAATAAAATAATTAAGATAAATTTAATATTTTTAACTAAATTAATCAAGTTCATTAATTTGATGAATTAATTAATTGTGCCTCATTATAAATACTAGGGTTAATAATTATTTAAATAATTTATAATTTAAAATTAATTAATACTCTTAATTATTTTCAAAGAATAATTTAACATATCACTCTCATATAAAGTGACTTATCTAAATGGACGAATGCATTTTACAGAAAGTTTTTATAATTTATAATTACAAAATTACACACACGCAGAGAATTTTTTTTTTAATTTATTTATTTACAGAGAGAGAATTGTTAATTACTAGTACATACTAACATTAGTATGGAATTTTCATTAACTTTATAACTTATATACATTTCATTGTAACTTTTAATTAATAATATAATTTTTTATTTTAATTTGGATTCAAAATTTTGACACTTTATGTGTTTTTCATCCACATAATAATGCCTATCTTAAGGTGAACTACTATCACCACCGACAAGTAGAAGATCAATCACCATGCACAATTTTTTATTTTAATTTTGATACAAGTAGAAGGACTTATACATATAGTAACAAATTTATACATATCAAATCTATTTATATAACTCGTGCGTATAATAACAGCAACAACTACTATCACCACCGTACAACAACATCAAGTAAAAATTGAGGGAAATAAAAAAAAAGCATGCAAAAATAAAGAAGAAATAAAAATATGAGAAGTTGATACACGTCCTTAAGATCATTGTTTCAATGTATAATTAACAGATTACTTGCCATATGCGTATTTTTAATTGGTTAATAATATAAAATAAAAATTACCTTGATTCTTGATAATACATCACCAAACTGTTTTTTCTATCTTTATGACAAAGAAAAGGCAAAAAGAAGAATCGTTGCATAAAAAAAGTTGTAAAAAGTCTTAATTTGTATATCATTTTTTGTTTTGATTTCAATATGTTATTAACTTATATATATTATGGTAAGACATAATTTATCTGTTTGAGTACGAATTGCTCATTATAAATGAGCTTTTGTTTTTGAGGCAGAGGAGATGTAAGCATCAAAGAAGGAAAAGGAAAAAAGGAGAACCTGAAATAGAATGAAAACCAGCGTGTATCGATTGAGCTAAGGCCTAAAAGGCTAGTTGAATTTATTTTAAATATTTCTACTTTTAAAACTTGTACCAATTCCAGCCTATTATTAATGGTACCGTGACTAATAACGTCCTTTTGGATTATGCACCCGTAGTTTTTGTCGTGTATTGAACAGATTTCAGAATTCAGAGGCAAGGAAAGGAAAGGAATACAAAAAAGGTTGAAGGTTGAACACCAAATCCACACTTTACTCATTGCTGAACCGTACCATATCAAGAATATCATGTGCAGCCCCATCCCATGCCTAGCTATGTGGTCCCTCTACATTCATCTTCTGCTGCATAAAGCAATACTGCTCCAACCCTTTTCCCCAATTCACTCTTCGCTTGTGAATACACAAAGCAACCACTTACCTTCATTCCACTGTGATTTATTTAATTATTCATTTTGAATAAAGAACATTTTCAATTAACATTTGAATATTAGTCCAATTCAAAATAGACAATTTGGTTTGAATATTTATCAAAGCTTATAAAGCTAAGGGAAAATTTATACACCATGCTTAGTACTCTAATTTTAAAAAACTCACAGTTCCAATGTTTGCAGCACAGACAAACCTGGTCCAAACCTTATAACAATAATAACAACCTCAGCTAGAGGTGGTCCTGATCGTGGCAACTCAGACGAGGTAGAAACATTTACAATAACTATCACTTTCAATACATTATAATCAGACACCAAATAGTTTCTTGTACTAATCAAGCTTACAACATTCCTCCACCAATGCAAATTCTTCCCAACCTGGCTTCATTGATCCATCGCCATCTCAATTCACTTTTTTTTTCTTTCTCTTTTGCTTGTAATTAACTTTGCCTTCAACGTTATAACCATTCTGCACCATATTGCACTTATATATGTTCTTCATGGTTGTCACTATCATTGCATTGATTTAGTTTTGACAGGAAGCTACCAGTTTCTGCCCATCACATGACACAATATTGATGACCACACTTGTGTCTTCAACCTCATCCACAATTAATATCTATAAAATTAAGTTTTGATTCCCCCTTCGCATTATAAAGAATAATAATACTTTCGTTAACCTGTGCGCAAATGATGTTAACTATAGGGCTCAGTTTTTCTTGATCTTTTAACATTAAGACTCATAAACCACTATTATGTACTACGTACTATTCTCATCTGCAACAACTTTACTATTTTCTAGACCTCAATTTTGGTGTTCTCTTTTTGCCACGTTCAATTTACTGCTGCATGTGAGTCTGCTATCTGCCAACTTGTTTTAGCCATCCAGATAATGCCATTTTGATTGCTGTCATACATGTAAATTGTAATTAATGTGCTTATAATAAATATCATTGCCGTCGTTCTTGTAGCTAGTTAGGAAATTGCATAACATTTCATCATTTTCATATAGAATAATGTACTCAACTTTCATACTAGTACTTAGCTAGATTTAAATTCTCCTATTAGAAAGAACGTGCTCAAATAATCTTCACCTTATTTTTAAAAAATTATCTGTATGTTCCCGTTTAAGATAAAATGTAATATATCGTATAATATTTTAATTTATTTCACTATAAATCCTAAAATAGCAAGTAACTAACTGAGAACAAATCTAGCTCTCAGGGGTCTTTCTATTTTTTATTTTTCATTCTTGTACGCAACTCTTAGTACATGAAATCTTAAATTCTTACCGCGGTTTCGGGTTTAATACTGAACTTCATGATAAACTTTTAAAATTAATTTCAATAATGTAAATAATCAGAAGAACTTACTAAAAACATGTTTATTTATATTGAAGTAAAATATAGCATATTTTCTAGACAAAAAATTAACCTAAGAAAGAAGAATGCAATTTATCTTTATTTATATACTTTTTTATTTAATTTTATCTACTGTTGCAATTGTATTACTATTTAACAAAGAATATATATTTTTTTTAACAAAAATGATAATTTTTTATTAACTCACTTGTTGGAATTTCTTTTATCAGTACCTATTGGAAATTATAAATAACATGAAGCGAAGTTTAATTTATGAAAATTTTATGTAATTAAGTACCTAACTTGATTTTCATTCATTATCCAATTTTATTGGAGTTCAAGTGTGAATAAGATTCATAAATTTGAATATTAAAGTTTTGAGTTTAAATGTAATGTCAAGTTATGTTTATCCATCTTCTATTAGTTAAATCTATTTAGTGTTTACTCCACAAGTGCATAACAATTGGTATCAAAGTCGTTGGTTTGACTTGATTATCAACTTGGACTAGTAAAATCTAGAGCATGTAGGTGACACTGGCGCAATGGCTAGATAAGTCGAGACAATTACGATTAAGTTATAAGGATTACTATTAGATACTCATAGATTAAAAATAATTTTGGCTTTAGAAAGAAACTATTATGTAGAAGAAGACACATACTTAATGGGAAGATCATTGAAATATAATTGTGAGATCAAATGTCACATCAAATAAGAATGGGAATATTAAACACTCATATAAATGAGAATAAAATTTATAAATTTAAGAATTAAAATTTTAGATTAAAATATAATATTAAGTTTATTTATATATGATTTGCTCATGTTACATTAGTTAAATCTTTCTGCTGTTCATCCCTTATATGCAACAGAAACTTGTTTTCACTTTTTAAATTATTTTTCAAATAAGATAAAATATTCATGTTTGATTCGATATTATTTGGTACAAAGCTGTTCGTTCCAGTAAAGGAAGTTGCAGCGGATAATACGACGATCTGAACAGTTTTCAACAATTTTTGTCCTAACTCATGGTACGAAATTAAGTTGTTCGTGGTCACATTATAATAATTATAGTCAGGCAGGCAGTGTAAGAAGAAAGGATAAATATACTTAAAGGTGACAAAGTAAGGTTCTTTGGTTGATGTAAAATGGAGTGAAAAAAAAAATTAAAGTTATTTGAGAAATGAAAAATAGTACATTAATAAAAATATATCATTTTACGCCTTTTTTTTTTTACTGCGTTTTACTCCTTGTTATATGCATGTTTTTTTTTTCCACTTTATTTTAACACGTAGCATATAATGCGTACGAGCTTAATCGGTTATGTTATATAACATAATTATGTGTAGTTTGAACTACACTTAACAGGGTAAAGCTCTCAAAAAATATTTACTTATAAAAGGCAACACATCTTATTAGGATGGTGTTTCTCTGCTTTAAAAGATTATATGAGCGTTCTAAAAAATGAATTGAGCCATTTTTCAATAATTTTTAATTTGAAAGTAACTTTTAAACAAAAAAATTATCATTGATCTGACCCTGAATCTTTACCATTAAGAAAAAGAAGAAGCCGCGAATAGAAATCGCAAGTTCATTAAAAAAAACTCAACATTTGCTACAGGGACTTGATTTGAGAATTAAGCTACTTAAACTCAATCGAAATTATCATACAGTCAATTTTTCTGTTTCCGTTTGCTAATTTTAAATGGATTTCTTCTTGTTCTTATTTATCCCCCTGCTTTGGTGTGCAAGCTTTGTTTTCATTGTGGTCTGATAAGAGGACTAGGTGGGGTGAGACTTATCACAGGGGGTTCAGATAGTAGATTAGGCAGTAGTATAACTGATAGATAATCAGTTGTAAGTTGTAACTAACTGAGGGAAGGCGTATATGTATATAAGAGAGAAGGAAGGTGAGAGGAGTTAGTTAGGGAGTGTGGAGGCTGTGATCCTCGAAATCACAAAGTGTACTCATTCTATTGTTGTCGATAATAAAGAAGCGTTTTGTTCATCCATATCTGAACCAGTTCCTAACACTGGTATCAGAGCTCCAAAAGTGAAAGAAAAGAGAGATACGGCGACGCGGAGGAGGGAAGGGCACGGCAATGGCGGTCTATGGAGTTGCCGGTGTTTGTAGGAGACGATCCGGTGGGGTGGATTTCTCGAATTGAGAAATACTTCCGACTACAGGGAGTGCCGGAGGAAGAGCGAGTGGACTCCATTCTTGTAGCTATGGAGGGCGAAGCACTTTCGTGGTTTCAGTGGTGGGAATCGTGGAGCAACCCACAGTCATGGGAGGGGTTCAAGCTGGCGGTAATTCAGAGATTTCAAGGGGTTAATGTAGTTAATCCGATTCAGTCGCTATTGGCACTTAAACAGGAAGAGAGTGTGCAGAATTTCATAGGGCAATTTGAGAAATATGTGGGGACTGCAAAGGGTATGGATGAGAGTTTCTTGAAGGAAATTTTTTTGAAGGGGCTGAGGGAGGAAATAGCTACTGAGGTAAGAGTTCATGAACCTAAGTCTTTGATAGAGACTATGTTAAAGGCAAGGCAAATTGAAGAAAAAATTAAGGTTCTGAATAATTTACCTAAAACTGGGATAGGGAAGATGAATCCAACTTTTCAAAGATCTAATTTCTCTAGTTTAAAAAGCACCAGAGAGTGGCAGCCATGGAGTAATAAGGGGGTGGAGTCAGTAGGAGGATCGAAACAAGGTGGGGAAATGGGAAATAAGAAGAAAAACTTCCATAGACTATCTCCTATGGAAGTGAGTGAAAAAATGAAAAAAGGAGAGTGCTTTACTTGCAATGAAAAGTACCATCCTACTCATATATGTAAAAATAAACAATTGAGAGTGATGATTTGGGAGGAAGAGGAGGAGGAGGATGAGGAGATGCAGTCGGAAGAAAAAGAAGAGGAAGAAAGAGAAGCATTGCATCAGTTATCATTGCATAGCATAGAAGGATTTACTACAAAAAAATCCTTGAAGTTGTGGGGAGAGGTAAAAAAATAAGAAGGTGGTGGTTCTCATTGATTGTGGAGCTACCCACAATTTCATTTCATTGAAATTGGTAGAAGAGATGGGGTTGAAGGTGATACCCACTCAACCTTATTCAGTGGAAGTGGGTGATGGACATAAGGTGAGGTGTAGTGGGAAATGTAAAAATCTGAAAATGAAGTTACAGGGGTTGCTGGTAGTGCAGAATTACTATCTGTTTGATCTAGGAGGGGCTGATGTAGTTTTGGGAGTTGAGTGGTTGGCAAGTTTGGGTGAAGTAAAAGCAAATTTTGACAAACTGACTTTAACAGTTAAAGTTCAGGATACTAAGGTGATTTTGAAAGCTGAACCTGAGTTAATCAAGGCTGCCATTAGCCTTAAACTGCTTCAAGAAGAAATGAAAAAGAGTGAGCAGAGATATTGGGTGGATATTAAAGATGTGGAACAGGAAAAGAACAAGGAAGCAGTGCCTGCAGATATGGAGCAACTGTTGAAGCTTTTTGAAGGAGTTTTCATGGAACCAAAGGGGCTGCCACCTCACAGAGAAAAGGATCATGCTATAAATCTGCAACCGGGTAATAAAATTCCTAACATTAGACCTTACAAATATTCTCATGATCAGAAAGATGAAATAGAAAGATTAGTAAGAGAGATGTTGTTGGCTGGGATCATTAGGGGCAGCACTAGCCCTTTTGCTAGCCCAGTAATTTTGGTCAAGAAAAAGGATGGTAGTTGGAGATTTTGTGTGGATTATAGGCTGTTAAACAAAATTACAGTGCCTGACAGATTTCCAATCCCTGTAATTGAGGAATTACTAGATGAAATTGGAGGGGCAAGGTGGTTCTCTAAGCTAGATTTAAGGGCTGGTTACCATCAAATTAGGATGAGGGAGGAAGATGTCCATAAGACTGCTTTTAGAACTCATGAAGGCCATTATGAGTTCTTAGTCATGCCATTTGGATTAACAAATGCTCCATCAACTTTTCAAGCTTTAATGAATGAAGTCCTCAGACCATTTTTGAGGAAGTTTGTGCTGGTTTTCTTTGATGACATTTTGGTATACAGCAAAGAGAGGGAGGAACATCAAATGCATCTTAAGGCAGTTTTGCAAGTTTTGCAACAGCAGGAGCTGCAGGTAAATAAAAAGAAGTGTACTTTTGGCCAGCAATCATTGGAATATTTAGGTCATATTATCTCTGGAAGGGGGGTAGAAGCAGACCCTCATAAATTGGAAGCCATGAGTAAATGGCCCTTGCCTAAAGATTCTAAAGGTCTGAGAGGATTTTTGGGTTTAACAGGTTATTACAGAAGATTTGTGAGAGATTATGGGAAGTGGGCTCAGCCACTTAATGCCTTGTTAAAGAAAGATGCTTTTCATTGGACTAGGGAAGCTACAAAGTCATTTGAAAAGTTGAAGGAGGTGATGAGTCAATTACCTATATTGGTGGTGCCTGATTTTTCAAAACCCTTCATGCTGGAAACAGATGCTTCAGGATCAGGTTTGGGAGCTGTGTTATTGCAGGAAGGCAGGCCCTTGGCTTTTTGGAGCAAGGCCTTGTCTGAAAGAGGGCAATTAAAGTCTGTGTATGAGAGGGAATTGATGGCAGTAGTGTTGGCTGTAAAGAAATGGAAGCATTATTTGATGGGAGGGAAGTTTATTATTCGAACTGATCAGCAAAGCTTGAAATTCCTCAATGAGCAGAAGCTGTTGACTGAAGAACAATTCAAATGGGCTGTTAAGTTGATAGGATACAATTTTGAAATTCAGTATAGGCCTAGAAAAGACAATGTGGTTGCTGATGCCTTATCAAGGCAGTTTCATTTTTCTGCAATTTCTGTGATCCAAGAAGAAGAGTGGGATGAGTGGGAAGAAGAGTTGAAAACAGATCAGAAGCTGTATGAGATTTTCCAGGGATTGGTAACTAAAACAGCTATGAAACCTGGATATGTTGTTAAGGGAGGGAAATTGTATTATAAAGACAGATTGGTATTGCCCAAAAATTCCACCAGAATTCCATTGTTATTAAAAGAACTACATGATTCTCCTATAGGGGGGCATTCAGGATTTTTCAGAACCTATAAAAGATTGGCTAATGTGGTTTTTTGGCAAGGAATGAAGAAGGCTATTAAGAAGTATGTGGCTGAGTGTGACATCTGCCAGAAAAATAAGACCAACACATTGTCCCCAGCTGGATTATTACAGCCTTTACCTGTTCCTAATAAGGTATGGTCAGATATTTCAATGGATTTCATTGGGGGATTGCCAAAAGCACAAGGCAAAGACACTATTTTGGTAGTGGTAGATCGATTGACCAAATATGCACACTTTTTGGCATTATGTCACCCATACACCGCCAAAGAAGTGGCTGACAGATTCACCCAGGAGATAGTTAAGCTGCATGGATTCCCTAGTTCAATAGTTTCTGACAGAGATAGGCTGTTCATGAGCACATTCTGGAAGGAATTGTTCAAGAAGGCAGGTACTAAGCTTAAGATGAGTTCTGCCTATCATCCACAAACGGATGGGCAGACAGAGGTGGTGAATAGATGTCTAGAAGCTTATTTGAGATGCATGACAGGAACTAGGCCTAAACAGTGGCCTGCTCAGCTGGCTTGGGCAGAATTTTGGTTCAATACCAATTACAACATCTCTGCCAAGATGTCTCCATTTCAGGCACTATATGGACAGCAACCTCCCTTATTAATCAGAGGCAGTGAGGTTCCTTCTAAGCTGGAAGAGATTAATCAGTTGTGTCAGGACAGGGATGTGCTATTACATGATTTGAGAGTCAATTTGCTCAAATCCCAGGACCATATGAGGAAGCATGCAAACAAACACAGGAGGGAATTGAGTTTTGAAATAGGAGATTGGGTTTTTTCTGAAGATACAGCCATATAAAATGAAGTCATTAGCCAGAAAAATGAATGAAAAACTAGGTCCTAGATACTATGGACCTTATAAAATCATTCAGAAAATTGGGGAAGTGGCTTACAAGCTGGAATTGCCCGCAGATAGCAAGGTTCACCCTGTTTTTCATGTGTCTTTACTTAAAAAATCAGTCAAAGCAGCTAGTTCTTCTCAACCACTACCAGCATTGCTTGATGAGCAGTGGGAATTGCAGTTAACACCAGAAAGGGTTTTGAAGCATAGAACTAATGCAGAGGGACAGCAGGAGCTACTGATCAAGTGGAAAGGCCTGCCACATCATGAGAACAGCTGGGAGTTGCTAGAGGAGTTGAAGACTGTTTTTTCTGAAGAGGACCTTGGGGACAAGGTCCAACTTGAAGGGGAGGGTATTGATAAGAGGACTAGGTGGGGTGAGACTTATCACAGGGGGTTCAGATAGTAGATTAGGCAGTAGTATAACTGATAGATAATCAGTTGTAAGTTGTAACTAACTGAGGGAAGGCGTATATGTATATAAGAGAGAAGGAAGGTGAGAGGAGTTAGTTAGGGAGTGTGGAGGCTGTGATCCTCGAAATCACAAAGTGTACTCATTCTATTGTTGTCGATAATAAAGAAGCGTTTTGTTCATCCATATCTGAACCAGTTCCTAACATGGTCTAAACCTTAGTCACTTTTTTTCATAATTTGGCTGCATGTTTTTTTTATAACTATAGACAGAGGATTATAATATGTGTGCGGAAGCAACTGGGCCGTGACCTACCCACACTAACTCATAATTGAATCATATGAAGATACAAAAACCCGCACTCAAAATCAACAAAACAAGGTTTTGATATTAAAAGCTTAGACAACAGATTTCGTGATCTGGTTATAAGAGTTTCTTCTCTTTGGTAGCTTAGACAATGTTCTGTTTCTTTTGGTATATATACTGTCTTCGGATTTCATTTGCTTGTGGTTATCCTTTTTGTCAATGCAATGTTCAGCTTTTAAAAAAAAAAAAAAAAAACAAGGTTTTGAAATTTCACAAGAGCACTTTCTATGGTGTTTAATTGTTTAGAACACCCGTTCTTAATTAATTACCATTAGTGCATGGCCGAAAGTGACTTCACATTAGTGGGTAATTTTCTAGGGAATAGAAAGAATCAGAGTCATCACACTGCCAAGAAAGTTATGCAGAATATGCATGCAGTTCAAACCAGCCAGGCCCCCCCCAAAGGCCAAAACACATGAGCATCAACCACTTACAACTCACAGTTTCACTGTTATGTTAATGTGAATGAGACTATGCATACACAGTGAGTTGCATTTGCATTCGTCAGATTTTGTAGTTAAAGCAATAAATAACCAAAATAAAGGCATTCTCTAAAAAATGTGGTAGATTGAGTTTGGTGCTGCGTTATATTTATGATCTTATGGGGATTGAGAGAGTCATGGGATTCATGGAAGCGTGTACGCTAATAGTGTCTCAAGACTTTGAAAATGTTTCCTCAGTTTGATAACTGAGGATTTTTCAACTGCAAGAAAAAAATTGTCCCAAAAATGGAAAATTGAGAAAGATTGTGTGATATGACATTGCGTGACCAAAGCCAAGTGAGGCCAAATTAAGTCTCTGATTCTGACTGCTTCCATTTCTGCTTTATTGCCAAGAGTGAGAAAGAAAGGGAGATTCCTATTCTATTTTTTCTTTTGTTCACAGTTGATTGATGTGTATTTTTTGATGCACCCAAAATATGAATTCCTCTTGGTATGGGTTATGATTATATATATATGAAATATAAATAAGGTGGTATCACTATCACTTTTTCTTATGTACATTCAAATTCAATTGTCTTGACTCTTCACTAGTCACCACCATTGATAATAATGTATAAGATAGTTAGGTACTGAGCACTCAAGTAGGAACGATGAGAATTGGTTAAGGCAGTGTACTAAAACGGTGGATTGAAGTACGTGTTGTAAATAAGATCATGCAATGCACTGCCACTGCGCAGTAATGTGTTGGGGCCCTTAGCAGTTGAAGTGGAATCTTTATCGTTTCCCTCTGCTTTTCTGCCCAAAACTAGTTCTTGTAAAATCCCATTCTCTGGAATCCGAAATCAATTGCCACTGTGGTTTTTCTGACTTCTTATGGGGTACATTCGGATATGATAAAAAGGGCACATTGAGTGTGTTTATAAGGAAAGATTAAAATAATATTGGAGAAAAAATTGTATATTTTTTACAATCTATTTTAATTTTTATCTTCTAAAGCAAACCTACCACTTTCCTAAAAAAAAAAAAATTTAAATTTGTTCACATTTCAATATAATCAAATGTACTGAATCTATGCTGGAATATTTTGTTAGAGTAGTGCAATATATCATTCTTTTTTTAAAAAAATTATTATAAAGTGTGCTTGTTTGCATTTTTTATGTTAGTTAAAAAGTTGGTTTAAATAAAATAAACTTATTTGGAAATAACTGTCATTCATAAAAAATTGTTTGTTTTTTTTTTCTTGTTTATGGAAATAACTGTCATATATGACACATTTGCATGATCAATAGAGTAAAAGGAGACAATTTATTTATAAAGAATTAAAAATGATCATTATATCAGAAGAGATTAAAAATATATTAATATTATGCCATTTGTTTTAATTATTGTATTGTTTATTTATTTATTGGTAGAATATTGGATTTTTATTGATATAAAATTAAAATTGTAAAAATAAATTATTATTTTTCAAATAAGTGTTATTTGAAATTTCATTTAAATAAAAGAGAATATTTTTAATTTAAGGAAATAAAAATTTATTTAATTATATTTTAGAATGCTTTTTTTAACACCTATAGATTGTGTTTGGTAGAGAGAGAATTTTTTTTTCATTTTTATTTAATGGGTTGTGTTTGGTAAGAAGAGAAAAAATGGAAAGAGGGAAAGAAAGTAGACAGATGAGAGAAAAAGAAAAAAATGGAATTAGAAATAAGATGAAAAGGAAGATGGTTTAGTATAAAAGAAATAGAATGAAATGAAGAAAAATATTTAAATTAAAGTGGTTGTTAAATAAGTAGGAAAAAAAAGTTAGAGGGTTACTCAAAATATCATTTTGTCCATATACTTAAAAAAATGTGCACACAAGAAAGGGAAATCTTAGTAAAATAATGTAATTTCGTCATTCATTCTCTCACAATAGAGAAGATGTTCAAAGAGGTGGGATCCACATAATTTTTTTAAAATTTCCCTACTCCTTTGCGCATCCAAACCGTACATGTTTTTTGGAATCGTTGCATTGCATCCGTTACTCTTCTTCACCGCCTTTTCTCTCTCTCCAAGTAACAAATATACACATAAAGATAAAGAGAAAAAAGTGTAAGTTCTTTTTTATAGGCGAAAGAGAAGTATAAATAAAATAGGTATTATAATATATAGAGAGAGGTTATAATAAAAAGATAAGTATTGATACAATGTTTATAATATAGAGGTGATTATACATCATTACCTGATGAATATATTCCTTTTGAACTCCAATAATACAGTATTATAATATATATATATATATATATATATATATATATATATATATACCACTCCCAAATACTGTTGTAATAGTAATTTGGAGGAAAACAATCGATCACCATTTTTTTTCATTAATTATCATTTGATACTCGATTTTAAATTATTATCAAAAAAAAAGTAAATCATAATATTTGTTAAAACTTTTGAATTAAATTTTCATTAATTATTATTTGAGAGTCGATTTTAAATTATTATCCAGAGAGATAAATCATAACATTTTTTTTATAAAATTTTTAGTTTTTTTTTTTAAATTTACGATTTTAAAGTCGTAAAATATTTTATGACTTCAATTTTTTTAATTTACAATTTTAAAATGTAGAATTATTTTTTTACAACTTCCAAATTATACTTTTTCATGACTTCAAAGTTATTTTAAGTTTTTTTTTTCATTTCATGATTTTAAAGTTGTTAATTTTTTTTCTTTTTTTATTTTTCAAAATTTCAAAATCGTTAGTTTTTAGTTTTTTTATTTTACGACTTCAAAATTATTAGTTTTTTTTCTTTTATGACTTCAAATATATTAATTTTTAAATCATATAAAAAATATTAAAAATACAGAAAATATTAAATAAAAACATATAAAAAATATTAAATAAAACTAAAAAAGTAAAAATATATTTATTAATTAAATAATTAAATAAAAAATTATTTACATATAAAAAATAGAAATAGTACTAAAAAATTTAAAAAATATACCAAATTAAAAATAGAGTCATAAATTTATTTATGAATTCTATAAAAAAATTAAAAATTTAAAGAATTTAAAGTTGTTGAAATAAAAAAAAAATCACTTTAAAGTCATAATTTTTTTTTAAAAATTTAACTGTTCAGTTAAAAAATTAAAATTATAATAACAATTATAATTTTCAATTCAAAAATCATAACAAATATTACATTTTATTTTTTTTCAATAATAATTCAAAATCAACCTTTAAATAATAATAATAAACTAAAACCAATACCCTACTTTTGCGGCAGTTTGGAGCGTGAGACTTTTACAGCCACCCCTAACTAGAAGCTACGCCGCACTAATGTCGAAAAATTAATGGCACCGCAGTTAGCTTTTTCATCATCAACTTGCTCCGTTGTAACTGTACTCCTTTGACAACTACCGCTAATATATGCACCGCGCCTACCACTGTAGTGCAGTAATTATTTTCGCTATCTCTCTCGTTATTATTAATCATCAACCTACACTGCAATCATCCTTTCATCATTTTACTCACCAGTAAATCAACCTCACATACTATTAAATGCCGGATGTTTGTTTACACTTTAAATTAATAATTAATACTACCTCCACTCTTTTTTATATATAAAACAAAAACAAGCAATTAATCTATTAAAAATAATGAAAACAGTTAAGTTAATTAATTTTAAGTAACAATATCATAATTCATTGAAAAAAATAATAGTATTATAAATTTAAACTTTATTCTAAAATAAAATTGAATCGAATTATTTAAGTTATGATTATATTTATGACACTAGTCATAATTTAAAAGATAATTTTCAACAATAAATATGATTTATAATACTAATAAGGTAAATAATACATTAACGTACATAAAGAATAAGTAAGTGTCTCGTCAACACACTTCACAACAAACATCATAAACATGAGAAGAAAATTTAAGAGACTGTTTGGTTTGATGTTTGGAGCTGTCAAACGTGAAGATAAACGCAATTTTATCATTTTTGAGATGTTTGGGTGTCGATTTCAAACGTGAGTCAAAGAAGAGAACACAAGTTCCACTTGACGCTACTAGGAGTTGCTTCTGCATCAGTCAAAATTAATTTTATCTTGCTGGTGTGGTATATTCTCAATTTTACCCTTTCCTTTTAACCCAAACCGAACCATAACCCTGCTACCCTCACTCTTGCGTTCACTTAAAACAGCCTTCATAAGAAAAATATAACAGAAAATGCAGTAATTATTATTAAAAAATGAAGATAGCGTACGATTACCTTTAAAATAGGACTTGCCACAATTACTAGTCATATTGTTTTTAAATTACTTCCAAAACTTTTTAGTAATTTAACTTTTTCACCGCCAAGTGGCAAATTAGTAATTTAGTTATGAAATGTCTTGTTTTTAATTTTTGGCCGTAATTCTATGTTGAACTATTGCTCACAGGTTACAATTAATTATTATTAAAAAAATGTTCACATAAACAATTACATAAGGACATGAACTAAATCTTATTTTAGTAATTACATACTTAAAATCAATTTTATAAAATCACGTTGATACACAATTAATTTTAAAAACACACATCCAAACACAGACTAATATTATACAATAGTAATCATAGATAGAAGTATGAAAGGTAAAATGACAAGAATAGAATTGAATAATATGATAATAGTTTTTATCAATGAAAAAACAATGGATTACTTATTTTAATCATAACAATGTCATTATATTTTTATGTTATTTTCCATATTATAAAATAGTAATATTTACTTTTAATTATTTTACCTTTATCCATATAAAATTTTGAAAATAAGGTATTATTTTTGTAATTCAAAATAAATCTTTAAGTACGATGTCTTGGACGTTCGTGTTGGAGTAGATAAGACGAAGAGTAAAAGGAAAAAACAAAAAGGGTGAGGGAGGAAGGTCCGAATTGTTGTCTTGTCCTTTGACCAGAAATAAATTCTTCAAAGAAAAAGTGAATAGCAATGGTCGCAAAACAAAGTTGATCACTCATTGAAACATGTGTTGATAATTGCCTAACAATTACTAGACTCAATTCTTTAACAGGTAAGCATGGTTAGTTAGCAATGATGTTTTAAGTTAATAGTATGACTCTATGAACGGCGGTTGAGGAGGGTACAAACACTTCAGCTTCCATTATCACATGGATAAACCCTAAAACCATTTTAAACTAAAATTAGTATATTTTACTCTAATAGTACTAAATATTTATTGTTATATAATTACAATTTATAATAGATAAATATTTTGAATGTACTAGTATAAATTATTCGTAAAGGAAAAATTATAATAAATAAAGGTTTTTAATATATAAAATATATTTTCATTTTATAATAAATAGTTTTAACGTTTTTTTATAACAGTTTTAATTTGAAACTGTGGATAAGATTATTTTTAATTATTAACATTTTCTTTATAAAAGTATTGAATCTCCATTTAAAGACAGATAAAATATGATATATTGAAAGTGACACATAGTAAAGAAGATCAAGTATAAAAATAAAGGTACAAAAGTAATTTGAAATAATTGATTTTTTAAAAAAATTTATGGTGAAAATATTTTTTTAATTAGTTGTAATGGTAGAGTGTGTGTGTGGAGTACGCTTTCAATGAGAGAAAAAGGAACGTTAATATAATTTATCTACAAATTGATATTCTAATTTATAATATAAAATTATTTTGTATAAATAAAAGACAACGTACGATTTTTTTTGTTTCATTAAAACTTAAAAGAAAGGCAAAATAGTTAAGAAGGAGCAAACTTACAATCTCAGAAAATAAGTCTTAGAAGCGTGAGCCAGCAGAAAAGGGCAAAGATTATTTGGGGCTCTATGCACAAAATGAAAGTCCAACCTAGAATTTGGACCAAGCTTAGACACAAAATTCGCACAATGGTTTCCTTCTCACAAAGAATGACGAAGTTACACTGGCCAAGGGCAACGAAAATGATGTGTAATGGATGCAATAATTGTTGCATATTTGTAACACGGATTCATTTCACTCCAAAGAGTCACCGCATGAAGAGAATCAGTAATACACAACATCCTTATGACTATCACTCGAGGCTAACTTCAAACCATGTAAAATAGCTAACTTAAGACGTATTTGATTATACACATCAATAATTCACTTGTGCAGTTCCAACTCACATTCCCAAAGGCTAAAGAAAAAAAAAATTGGGCAAATCTAAAGTTTGTACTATCTTACTGAATTGAGCTCAATAATACTATTAGGCTTCTGAAATCTTTATTGTATCATAGGAATTTTGTAGCTAATTTTCTTTTGCATTTTTTCCAAGTGCTAATAACTACAATCCCGCACTTTTTTTTTTGGAAACTAATTTTCAAAACACATTTCAAAGTATTACGGAATTTGTTTTTTTAATACATTTGTATAATTTTAGAAACTAGTTTCTGAATTCTGATAAATAGAAGAAGAAAAAATAGAGTTCCCTCACTAACTAAAGCATTGCGAGAAAGGAGAAGGGGAGGGTTGTGACTTGTGACGGTGAAAGGGTGCAGCAGAGAGTAAAGGTGTGAGAAAATGAGGTGGAGCAATAGGGGGACATTTCCGAAAAAAGCAAATGAAGGAGAAAGGAGGATGGGATTATCACTTATTTGAATAGGTGGTATCATGGTGAAAAGGAAATAAAATTTATAAAAAAGGAAGGTATAATTAGAAAAAAAAAAATAGTACAAAAGTAAGACCCAGCTTTTGATTATTGGTTGGGCATGACAATAGTCAAAATTTCAAAATTGTTGATCCACACGCATTATAAGGAACTGATAACTTGGATTATATTTATTATTATTCCACTATCATGGTTCTTCTATGTTTTTCACCTAGTGTGGAGATGTTTATTTGGTTTTTTCACTAACATTCTTGCCAGGCTTTTAATTCTTTTTTTCTTCTTCTTTTTATGCTGGTTTTTATTCTTCTTTTGGAATAACAGATAATTCTGTTTGAAATACAATCTAAGTATTAAACGTAGGCCCTTATCTTAAATATGTTTTATTAAAATCAGCAAGGCCTTTATTCTTTTTTTGAAAGAGCACATAGTGTCATCAGATTAAGATTAGTGCAGTCAGATTAAAAGTATTCAGTTTAAAATAACCTCATTAAATATATAATGTAAATGTGATATGTTTTTTTGCTGAAATGTTATTTAAAAAAGTTGTAGGTACAATAATTCTTGTAAAGATTAAATTTAATTATTTTAAATAGAAGTATAAAAGAAAAATAGCAATTAATAAGATTTGACATTTGTAACATATTAATAATTTTGTAATAAAAAGAAGGCTAAAACTTTAATTTCAGAACCATAGTAGTATTAACTTATCTATGCTTATAGTTTATAATAAAATTTAGGTGTGTTGGATTGTGGGATTTATCAGGATTAGGATAAATTTTAAGGCTAAAAAAATATTTATAAAAATACTTACAGATTATTTACCAACAAAATCAGTACATCAATAATAAAAATTAAACTCACGCCCCTTTTGTTCTTTTGAGATATAAATATATTGTTTACCAACTAAACCAACCTATTGACTTATCTATACTTTGACTGTTGTCCACTGCGATCAGACAGGCGAAATGCATTCCCTTTTGCCTTACCGTGCTTGGGACACCAAATTTCTCGCTTTCACAGTCATTAAAATCTAAAACAGATAAAAGCTTATATAATGGATGTAAAAAATGAAAATAAAATAAAAATATAATTTAAAAGTTTCTCCTTGAAAAAATGAAAAGAAATAAGAAAGAAAAACTAACTTTAACAAACAAAATTTTAAATTTATTTTCCATTTTCAGTTTTTTTATTTTTTTCTTCTCATCCACTGAATTTCAAATCCATAAAGTGTAAGTCAATTACGCATATATAAAATTCAGTTACTCAAAAAACTTTATTTCACTTGAACTAAAATTCTTGCCCACATGTTGTGAATTATTCTTTGCAAAAGATTCTTTAGTTTACCCACTTTTGACCAATCCAATTAAAGACACTTTTTAAAATTTATTGCATATTTTGCACGGAAAGGAGACTGATTGAAGGTGAGTATGTCAATTTGACTCCACTAAAAGAGATCATGTGCATATATAACAAATTATAGACACGTTAAAAATTATTTCATTAATTTTTAATAAATGATCATAATTCTTTTTCTTCTGCTTCATATATAAAGTATGTTCGAGGAGTAAAATTCTGGATATATGGCGTCATTTCATTTCATCTTAGTAAGTCTCTTGTAGCTAAATCTCTATCCAACGCTTTATTACTATGTCGAGCTAGTTATAAGAAGAAGTCGTGAAGATATCTTATGGTCAGTGATGATAATAGAATATATAATTCTAATAACTCCTTTAAAATTTATTATGTATCTTAACCAAGTTTCTATGCGTGGTTTTCTACCGCATTCCAAATACAGAGGTATACAATAAGTGGTGTGTTTTAACTACTTTAGTCAACATAGTTAATTAGAGATAAATATAGGTTTAGTAATTTTATATTCTCACTTGTTATTGAAATTTAGGTCATCTCCTAGTTGAAATTCAAAATTAACGAGAATTTTATCAGGACCAAAATTCCTTTGATAACAGTGATAAATTCTACCACAAGCTTATTTTTTTGAATATATAATTTGATTATTGAATATCTGTTGCATTTTGATCTTTGTTATGATTAAAATCTCCAAGTTGTGCCTTATACTACATGTAATTAAATAGTTTTATTTTGACTCAAATTCGGCACTCCCATCAAGGACTTACTGCTTACAGAATCCAAAGCTCCAACTAATAGCTGTTACAATGAGTTGACCGTTGTGCATTATCAACTATATAATCATCAGAAAAATGGTCATTACAGAAACCAATATGGCAAGAACAAACTCATTATATGCAAAGTTACACTAGCATACTTTTGAGTAGTATTTTAGCAGTGCAATGTTAATGCTGATAAGAGAAACTCTTAAGTCTTAAAAAAACAGGTATTTATAACTGCATCAGCAAGTTTCAGTCCCCATATTTGTGCTTTGTAAACCTATAAAATTTATGACAAGCATAATATACAGATGCTCCTAACGTCATACATGCTATAAAAAGCACACGATATTCTTTTCCCCTTAAACAAGATACTTTTTCTTAGATAAAAATGAAATCCAATTACAATAAAAAAATCATGAAACCGAAACTAATTTCACACATGCTCCCTAAACATCAGAAAAAGGACATATCCAGAGGGTGGTTGTGTTGCTGAAACACCAGAATTGTGTCTATCACCTACCATACAACCTGAGCAGCCAAGAGGATCTGCAGAGCAGTTTTTTCTCTTATAGAGATCCCGAGTTCCACTACTTGAGGCTGGTTAATAAGACAACTGTGGACTGATCCTGTTGATCTATAGTGTACATCCACGACACGTGTATCTGTCGTACAAGCATGGTTCGAGTCAAGCATTTATTTCTGAATTGCATTGGTGCTCCCTGCTGCAACTTCTTCTACCCCAAAACATGCTAGAGCAGGTTGTTTTATCTAGTCTTGTCCCTTCAATTTTATCCTGATCCACTGTTGATGCTTGAGAGTGATGAGGTGATCCATCCTGTGTTTCTACTTCTCCGGGTTCAAATGATGGACATGGACCATGATTGCAGGCACATAAGGGAATTGCCATAGATGGAAATGGACTACAAGTGATGGGGCAGAGTATCTCTGAAGGAACAGAAGCTACACGATTTCTTCCAATCTCTGGTGTATGAGAAAGGGATGGCTTGTCTAGGTCACGTGGGTGTAGCATGCATGGGGTACACAGGCCAAGAGACCCATGTAGTTTATTTTCTTTTGCTTGGGAACCTGGCAACTTAGCAAAAGAGACAACTCCATGTCTACATAGGGGGCAAGGGATAGAGCCAGGAGGGCCAACCATTTCAGAAGAAGCGTTGTTTGTTGAGCAAAGATAGAGTGCACATCTTACACAAAGCTCATGCCCACATCCTGCATGTATAATCCAATGATATCACTTTGGCTGTTATGGAAAGCTGAATACTTTATACAAATTCTAACACCAGAATCTTGAAAATTTGTCAAGGAAAAAGGGTGAAAATATGGTGACAGAGGATGACACACCCCGCCCCTCACTGAGGGGCACACACACACACAAAGGTATATTAGCTTATTACACTCTTATAAAATGATATTTCTGACTCTAATTTTTCAGTTCTTGAAAGTAGTCCTTACTCCTTATATAATCACTGCTTGAGGAACCTAGATTTGGGTCTGCTTTTAACTGATGCAGTTCATTAGATATTTGCATGCAGAAGGCAGGCAAACAAACAGATATTCAAAAGATAATACCTTCTGCAGCCACTGAACATGGCCTCTCCAGGCATACAGCACAAAAGTCAATCTCATCAGAGGAGGTTGTAGATGATTGCAATCCATACTCTCTGCAGTTATTTCAAATCAATCTTATCACCATTGTTCAACATAGGAATGTGTCTTCCCCTATTCTTAATAATTAACTACAAAATATCCTTGAGCTAACATCTAAATTAACAAATCTGTCAGGCTAGGTCAGATAGCAATTTTGATTAAGTTGTATTGTAGCAGACCTTATTTAAAAAAAAATTGTAGTTTCAATAAAGGAGAGGTCCATGTAGTAAACATAAAATGCTAGATAAGAGAGAGTAATTTACTTTCAAAATATTAGTTCATGTCAATTGACATTTCAAATTTTCATTCCACTTCCTATATTTTTATATTATAAATCAACACAGATGGTGCATCAAATGCCAACTATAACAGTCTATACAGTTCCAATGTAATGTTCAACTTCTCATAATTACACTCGTTTGAAATGGCTTACGATTCACAATTCAACTAAATGAACTATTTTATTTTTCTTAGCTTATTTAACTCATTTCCTTCATCAAAATATAGCCCCTCAAAACATTCTTTTATTTCCAAATACTTTCATCAACCCTTAACTTCCATAGAATTCCCAATGGTAACTACAGACAAATCTAGATCCTCATAACAAATTCTACCAAGTTTATTTTCCTTGCAATTTTTAAAATCTAAATCCTCTCCCAGCAACATCAATTACACTTGTCTTCATTTGAAACATTTTTAATGATAAAAATCTAGAATCTAAAGTTTCTGCAGTATTTACACAGAGTGGAATATTGACATTAGACAGAAACCAATCAAAGAGCAAATATAGATGTGTCATTTGGAATAACCATGGAAATTCAGAAAGCATGGTAACCGTTTTTTTTATCTACAAAATGAACTAAAGTCTAACAATGGTTGTGTTATAAGTTGTAACATATAATTCATTTTTTCATTGCGAGGAGTAAATTAAGGTTCCATACTGATGGGCCACAAGTTCAGGCATGCTTGCTTATTTGTTCTCCTCCTTTTCTTGAGGGATGATGGGAATAATATGCGCCTACTTTCATAGCTTACCTAAATTACTGCACTTTTTTTTCAATGGGCTAATTATGGTCCCAATAATCTGCCATAAATAGATACATTATCTTCTCCAAGTTATCTGTTATTTTCATAAATAAATAGATTGCCACATGAAAAACAGTTGGGTTGACTTGGAGAAACAGAAATAGAGGATTGCAAAATACCTAGCTATGTTGAGCACACTCATAAGGGGCAAGGACAAGTAATTTGAATGAGAGAATGTAGGCATTGTGGCATCAGAACTTGGTGCCAGCAATTGTTCAAGCCAATGACGCCCCCCACATCCTAGCAATATCAAGAGGAAGCCATCTAGGGGGAAAAAAAATCAAATTTGTATTAATGTTAATCGTTACCAAGCAAGTGAAAGTTTGAGCAAAAATTCCTATTTACACTGTCTTACAATGTCTTACCCATTGCAATTTAAAGCCAGCCGACTTGCACCGCGTGCAACAAGGATCTGAAAAAAGAATAACATTATTTCCAGTTTCAAAAAGAAAAGACCATAAGGTATATCACAATCAAAACTAAAGCAATTCTTACCTGACAACATTTTAAATTGCCTCCACAAGCAGCATAATGCAATGGAGTACTTCCAGCCCCTACATCAAATCACCTTACTTATGTTTTAGGGGGAAAACAACCTAGAGATATTTAGCATATTAAACAAGACATACCTATTAAATCCATTGATGTGCCATAATGATATGTCACAGCATTCACATTTGCATTAAGATCAAGCAGCAGTTGTACACAATCAAAGTACCCATTTAACACAGCCATATGAAGGGCAGTGATACCTCCATCTGCAGTCTTATTTACAAACTTGGACAGGGCACTGCACTGGAATAAAGTAAATAAATTGCAAGAATATAACAGACCTAAATGACAGCTCTAGTAAAGTCAGGCCTTAAAACACTAGTAACAGCAAAAAACACCAAACAAAATCTCATTGTCATCATTCCCTTGATAAAATTAAAATAAAAGGCATACTATGTACTGTCAAAGCATACCAGTTATTCAACCCTATCCAAATGTATATTATAACATACGAAATTCACCACAATGACATCTTGTTTTGGGAAATAAATAATGAAAAGGAAACGGGTACCTATGCTCATGTTTGCCTTTCACATTTGATCCACCACCCCTGTCAACAGCTGTGCCAGCATGTATAGCTTGATAAGGTGCACTTGGTACAAAGTCAGCCACAACAAGTCTAATACATCTTACATGCCCATGCACAGCTGCAAAGTGAAGAGCTGTCCTCCCACTAAGATAATCAGCTCTCATAACCTGTTATTTAATAGTCCACAGTCCAGTGATTTTCGAAATCAACTTTTACCATGTAAAAAGAAGACAATACATACAAGCAAAGCAATCAAGTTGCACTTAGCAGGTAGTTTCTCAAATCAACCCCATGCCAAGTTATCTCCGTGCCATAGTAAATAGGGAAAAACTTACAAAAAGTTCAGATAGAAAGAAGGGGGAAAGGTAAGTATAATATAACAGGACTCACATTGCATCTGAAGAGTAAAAGTGTCTGTACAACCTCCCAATGCCCATATCTACAAGCTTGCATCAACGCCGTCTTCAAATCAAGGATCAATGCAAACCATATTATCAAATTAGTATAGCTAATAAAGCTTCATGTTATCATGCTTCTATTGAATTGACATCAGATCCATTGATCTGATTGCTTATTACAAAATGCACACTCTATACATGCTTCCTTACAGACAGCAAATTACCTCGCAGAAAAAAAATCCTACCCAAAATGGAAAAATGTATATTCAAATTTCCAAACACAAAACAGAATCCTCCAATACTGAAAATTAGCACTAAATATAAATCATCTCACCAATCTATAATCACATGATGCAATTTTTATTTATATTTTTTTTCCAAATTAAAATCTAAAAGAAAATAGAGAAAGTCTAACCTGGCCACAATAATTTCTGGAATTCACATCAGCTCCATTCTCCAGCAACAATGCGACAATCTAACAGAAACCCAACAGAGAAAGATGAATGAATATAAGGGTTGGATTAGATGTAAAAAAGTGAAATAAAGGGACCTCGTTGTGGCCTTTGGCAGCTGCAAAATGGAGAGGGGAATTGAGGCCACCGAAAGTAGAATACTTGGCGAGACACGGGTTGCAGTTAAGAAGCATCTTCGCTTCCACCAAGTCGCCGTCCCTCGCCGCCGACACCAGCCTCTCGCCGGAGGCTGAACATCCGAACGAATTTCCCATCTCTCAACACTCAACACGCAACGATGGTGACGTGTAAGGTTCAAACAACTTGTGTTCTGTTCTGTTCTGTTCGGTGCTTCTTGTTCTTGCCTTTTGTTTCTGTCTCAAACACCCCAAATGGGAAGAAAAAAAAAACCATGAAAAACCATCAATACGCTACGCCTTACCAGTCAACTTTTTGGTGCGGATTAGAAGCTAAATTTTGACATATCTCAACCTTAAAAATTAAATTGTAAGGTGATGATTTATCTTATTTATATATTCTATTTCAATATTATTTTTAATAATTTTATTCGATGTGAAATTTGATTTGAGTTTTTTTTAACATATTTTTTCACATCTAACATTTTTTTTGATTTGGTGTAAGTGGATAATATAATCGACGATTGTTAAATCTAGAATAAATTATGATATTATTAAAATGTGAATTTAAATTTACTTTAACCCTAAAAATTAACTCATAAAATAAAAGTTATCTTCTATTTATATACTCTATTTTGATATTAATATTAAACTTAATTTTTTTTCCAATATCTTGAACAAGCATTGCTCAGCCAAGCCGAAAGTCATAGTAATAGTAATACTGACATTAATTTATGAGATTTATCTCTTTTAATAAATATTTTTTAATGCACACAAGTTAAGATTTGAACTGATAATCATTCAGATCCTTGCACTCATCTTTATTTTATATTTCTCTTCTTTCTTCTTTTCTTGTACGTTGTTAGATAATGGATCCACACCATCCTCAATTTAATTTTCCTTTTTCTGTTGAAAACGGATGAATATAAAATAAATAATTTCCGGATTATGAAATTTAAAATTAGTTTTGAAATGTGAACGTAGGAAAATTGACGGAGAAGGAAACATTCGTGATACACACGGCCAATTGATTTTCAATAATAATAATAAATAAAATGGATCAAATGAAAGTATTATAAAGGTCTTTTATTATTTTTTATTAGAAAACATTTTAAAATGTAAATTTGTTATAGGGAGTGAGAGAGCGTGGATATCCCATCACGCTCATAAATGATAAATATTATCCTTTTTCCGTGTTCAATCTTTTTTTTTCCTTTCTATTTTCATTTTCAAAGGTATATCATTTTCTTAGCTTAAAGTCATAGGCTAATTAACGAGAAAAGGATTTAGGTTGTTCGATCAAGTTGTGAAATTAGCATGTTATTATGTCTTCTTCACTCGCAAGCTTAATTATTATTAATTTATCATGTTGTTGGACTAAGAAACACTGATGGCAAGCAATTTGAAAGTTGTGTGCTTCCAAAGTTTTTTTTTGTTTAATTAAGAGGACTTCCAAAGTTGTGGATATTATTTGTGAATTTTTAATCTCATTCTTCTACCTGCAGTTAAAAAAAAAGTCTCACTCTTCAACCTCATTTTCTATCCCCCCTATGAAAATTATCGCATCATTTAATGAATTTGTGTCACTGATTTCCTAACTTTAAGGGAAGATTAATAGCTTCATTCTAGTTAATTTCTTTGCTCTTGGTTCTCTTTTTCAACCCACATTTATTTATGTGTATACTGATTCTCCCTGGCAGCCTTTATCAATATTCAATATGTGCTCCTTCTTGCTTTTGTTTTTTCATTTTCTCACAACCCACACCCATTTATGCATTGGTGTCAATATTTGTTACTCTGCTGAACCTACTACCTTTTTGTTTTACCAATTTACATTTAAACTTTGTTGGTATTGTTCTACCACTTGATATTGAGCATTTTGCCATATGCAATTGAAAAACAGGCATTCCAAACTAAGAATTTTGAAAGTGCCAAATCAAGACCCAACCTCTATGTAGAACACGACATTCAAGATCAGTTAGAAGAAAGTTGGGTAGATTCAAGGAGGTTGTAGCCACACGTCAAAAGAGAATGTTTTTCTGATATTTTTCTTTCTAAAAAGCACTCTTTTCCTCATTCAATTCCAAACAGAGTTAACTTGGTTAAATTATGCTTTTCCTTTCTTTGAAACTTTCCATTGAATACTTCATGCTTATAAAATCATCTTATGTAGCTTTATGGTATGCTTGGTTGTGGAGAAATAAGAGAGAAAGGGAGAAAAAGAAAGAGAATCTTTTAAAATTTGATCTAGATTCTACACACCTCTTTCATTGGGGGGACAAAGAATGAGACAGGAGATTTTCGTTCTGATTCTTATAAGTTGGAAGAGATAGTCCTTCGGAATGCCAGCAAGATCCTTTGAAATCAAACTCTTTTTGAGACAGCAAGGATGAATGTCATCAAAATCCTTTGGAATCAACATTCTTTTCTTTTCTTTGAATGTAACAAAATATGTAGTATAACATTTTTTTTCATGTGCTGTGGAATTCATTAATGTTTTTCATAGGGTAAATTTGGCTTGGTGAAAATGAGATACACATAATTGGTAACAAGTTTTGAGTAATGGAAGTCATATATCAGATTTTTCAAGAAAAATTAGTTATAAGTAAAATTGATGAATATATCATACTAATATTATAATAATCCAAAAAAATTGAAGCAATATAAATGATTTTAAGGACAAAATTTAGATATAAAAGTATTTTTATTACTGATGTCTAATTAAAATTGAAATTCAATTTAATAATTTATGATATTTTAAATATAAATATTTATTTTTCATATTACTCATGTAAAACTTAATTCTATTTTAAAGTTTTGTAAATTTCTGCATATTTGGAATCTAGCTTGAGGTTTGCGTGTTCGATTTCTCTGTTAGTTAGTTGGCTTAATTTGTTCAAAGTACCTATTATTGTAACCTTCAGAAATTAATCCATAGTATTCTTTTGTCGACTATAAGAGTTTTTTTTTTCTATATCAAACATCACAAAGTATTCCAATTCATTAGAAAAAAGATTAATCATTTATTGACTTTAAGTGAATTTTATATATGAAAATAATCGAATACAAATTCTTCAATTAAATAAATCATTCTTTTACATATAAATATAATAAGACCTCACATCTCACTACGTTAATTCTAATAAATTAGGATATTAATGATTAAGCTAAATAATTTTACCACAATTGATTTATGTGTCCAGTAATAAATTAATCCACAATATATAAGTAAAACTTATGAGTGTCGATGTCACTATTCAACCTAACAATATTTATATTCAATTAAGTTGATATATAAATATTAGGTACGTCTTTTCCTTTAAAGAATTCCTCGAGCATTCAAAGTGAGCAAAGCAAAAGACGCATTCTTTACCAAAACGAAGTTGATATCTCTGTCCTCAGGCATGCATTTTATTAATCTTTATTCTTGATATATTTGGATTCGAATTTAATTTTCAGTAGAAATAATTTTTTATTAGATTTTATTTATTTATTTTTATGAAATTTTGAAATAATTAAGATCTTTTTTTTTTCCTTACGAATCAGAGAGGATGAAGAAAAAAATAATCTCTAATTGCATTTCATAAATGGAAATTGTTTCTTAACTTTAAAAAGCATGATATGTAACCAACTAAGACTCTACATGCTTTAATAATTTGAAATAATTATAGACAATATGTGATTTGTCCATGTGTAACTATCTATTATATGGAATTTGGACCAAGGCCCCATCTCCTAATAAATATCTCATAGTTTTGTTTTGGACAAAGATATCTTGTTTATTTAATTCAACTGTTAAATTTAAATTCATCATAAAATATAGAGTATTAAGTTTATGAAAACGTTACATAATTTTAAATAAATTCCATCGCTTTTTTTTTTAATTTGTAATTTAATATGATTTTTATTTTAAACTATAAATATTATTTGATTTCATATGCATATATAATAACAATAAGATAATATCACTAACTAATGATTTAGCATTGGATTAACTTGTGTCAATATAACTTGTTCTAATAAAAATTAATTTGCTAGCATAGATTTTGAGTAAATACATACGGTATGATATATTAAGTGTATGTTTTTGAATACATATTCTTCTTCTTGGATGTTAGCCACGACATATGCAACAATTTGTACTTTTGTGTAATTTTAAAATTTTGACGTGATTTTGATGCGTGGCACGCATATCGGATGTTGAAAAACACACAGTAATACACCTACATTAACATAAAAAAAATATGGTCACCCTGGTTAATCACAAAATTGTGAATTTTTGTTTTAATATAACATAATAATAATTCACATGGTGTTTGTTTTCATAAGTAACATGATAATATTAAGAGAAAAGGGCGGTCTTGTAGAATTTATGCTTGAAGTGATTGAAATCAAAATTAAAATTGTACTATTGATTAAACAATAACTTTTTTACTTTACATTTTCACAGTATTTTTATGCTTAATGTTTTTCTCACATCCTTTGCTTTATTTCAAATTTCTGTCTCTTTTCTTGTCATATTTCTATATATATTGATAGATAGAAATTGTTCTAAAAATAAAATAGAAATAACATTGCTCTTAATTAAAAGGATCTGTCAATTAGTATAGTGAAGAATCAAGATATATTAGTTAAAGAATTAAAAATATTTTTTACTAAAATTATAATAAAATAGTATTAACAATACTTTTGTCTTAAAAAAACTTTTTTATTTTTTTCTTTAGCGAATACTATAAAGATATTTGTCGAGAAGATTCTCCTCGTTAAAATACAAATACAATGATACGAAATTACAAATAACTGAATAAGAAACACAGAGGGCTTTTAGGTCGTTGCACATTAGTGGCTGATTCCAAAAATAAAATAAAAAAATCCAACGGTTGAGTCAAAGCGCGTGCGGGCATTGTGTCAGTCAGTGTATCTGGTAAAACAAAAGGATATCTGGTACTCCGCGGACCACAAAAGACACATGATCTTTTCACCAAAAGCAATTGCGATCGTACACGTGGTACGATAAACCCGGTGAATGCTGATGCGTGGGACCAAGTTGACTGAGAACACTAACGTCAAGTGACTAAAGGGCTCAGATTTCCATTCTCATTCATTGCCTCCTTTTGTACGCTAACAAAATTAGGTCCAATTCGGTGGGACGGCAGTGTCTAGCACTGCCCAACACAAAAAATTCTTTATCCACTTTCATTTTTTTTTATTTGAATGCATATAGTATTAAATTTTCTTGTTTATGTGAAATAAAATACTATTGTCGTTAAGTTAGTTATAAAATTTCTAGGTTTTTTTAATGGTACAAGGAGATTTTCAAGATGCAGAATAAAATTTCACGTTTAGTTAGTTGTTAAAAAAACAAAAGGAATTAGTTTTTTTTATTATGTAAATATATAATATATCTTCATAAGATCAAATTAATTTTACTAGTTATTAATATATGTTTGTAGAACTTAAATTTGATTGGTCATTTTTAGTGAAATTTATTTTTTAATAAAAAATTTAAACTCTAAATTTTACTTTAAAAAATTAGGATCAGTCGAGACAATAACTTATTGATATCAAATTGTTAGTTAAGAAAACAAATTATATCATTTTTTTTTTTGTTAAAAGTAATCAGATTAATTATAATAAATGATAAATATCTTTTTATATTTTCACATATTAGTTTTAACCATAAAATGATTATTTTTTATTTTAGTGATTAACTAGTATTTTAGTTAATACAATATATAAAATAATTTTTATTTTTATATAATTAAAATATATAATAAATAATAATTATATATATATATATATATATGTATTACTAGTATATTATAAATAAAGTTTATGATAAAGAAATATTATTAAATATATAAATAAATTATATTTTATATTTACGATAAATCATCCAAATAAAAAGCGCGTTGGATGGCTCCTTTTTACATGAGGCGAGCCAAATTATTTGTTAATCATGAATTCATGATTGAATATTAGCCATCGTGGAAACGGTGATTGCCAATATAATGAACCAGCATATATATCTAGCCAGTTGCCATTGATGCTGAGACAATGGATAGAGTTGAGTCTGGTCAATTCGGGAATTTGCAGCATATGGATACGATGCTGAAGAAGGAATGGTAATGGTTTAATGGAATGACTAAGGACGATGAGGTTGCATTTGCATATGAAGAAAGGACGAGCTGGGTTGCCCATGAACAAAAACTGGAATAGAATGATTTGTCCTTACTCGTTTAGGAAAAAGGTGTGAAATTATAATTTCAATTTTTCTTTTAAAAAAATAATATATCATTTATTATTAATATGCATATATTTTATTTGTATTAATTCAATTTTTCGACAAGAAGAGTTTGATTCCCAAGTCCCACCATCATGAATCACTGCCATATTTGTATTAAGGTATATTTTTCCCCTTAACCACATGTATCTTTGTTTTAAAACTCACTAGAATTATTTTTGAGAGAATTAATTTTTACATATTGGCCAAAATTGTTATATGCCTAAATTAATGTTAATCATAAATTTATATGATATTTTTATTAAAAAGTGTAATAATTATTTTTCTAACATCAAAACAAATATAAGTTAGGTCACCATATCAGAATTGAATAAACTATAAAGGGACGCATAAGAGTGAAACAATGGATAACATTCTTTTTAATTTTAAATATTTTAATACTTATTGATTATATTATATCTGTAATTTAAATTAATAGAATAGCTACTTCTTCTAAACAAGTTTTATATCATTTTTTAAATTATATTACTTATTTTATATTTCATTCGTAACGTGATGCTTCTGCCTGAGTTTTGAGTTCAGTCAGACCAAACATTCCTAGCTAGTTCAAACCAATACTAAATTAAATGCCCCTAGCTAGTTCGTACTAAGTATATGATTAGAAAAAATTAGAAATCATATTTAGTATAACTTTTAAAATAATTATTATGATAGTGAAGAAATTTAACATATACAACTTGTCAATAAAAAAGTAACATATACAATGTACGAAAATATTTTAGATCTCCATAAAATATTTAATATAAATGTAAATACAACACGTACACAACTGCTCAACTATGGATTTGAAGTGTCCATTATTGATTCTTCATATAAGCTATTGATGAAGGCGGAAACTAATAAAAAAATTGAGATATGGAAAGAAAACACTATATAATTGAAAAGTGTATCAAAATAACTTATATCACGTTTAATTGTCCCTTTCTATGATATTTTTTTTCTATGAAAGAACTTACAAGATTTTCAAAGGCCAATTTAGTGATGATAAGCACGAGATAGATCTCGTGATTCATGCGTAATGGCCTAAATAATTTTTAGGTTCATCGATATTAAATCAATTGAAAATTTTTTAATACCTGTTTTACTTTTGGTTTTATCTTATTTGATCCATTTTTTTAGTTTTATTCATAAATTAATATTAATTTAGTTTTATTTTTATTATATTTTTTATATATAAAAAATACAGATTAAACTGAAACAATTTCATACCAATTAATTAACGTGTTCGATTAGTGCTTTGCATAATCATTTAATTACTAAAGAAAATTTGAAGATACCAATTGCTGATTCTGGTCTTCTCGTTAGGTTTAATGCCCTCACTAATTCTCCAGAAAATATATTGTGTTCTAATGCCTAAAATACTGATATTTTAATTGTTCCCATCTTTCTCTTTCAGTTTCGTTGCGCTTCACACAAAATGAACAAACATGCCAGTCCATAATCATAGCAATCAGATAAGTAATCACTTGTTATTTAACTGGTATAGTAAAATAATAATGGGTCTTTCATCAAGGTTCATGGCTTACGTAACACAACAATTACACCTGTTCGAAAGTTGTTAAAAGATTTAATCAGCAAATCGGTTAAATAACGATAATTGTTCGATTAGTAAACATGACTAATTCTTCAACAAGGAGAGATTATTACGTATTAAAAAAAACAATTATGATGTAAAATGTTATAGTAATTACTATTATTTAGAGTTATTGTAAAAACTAAAAGTTAATTTATCTTTTTAATAATTATAAAAATGTTTTTTAAGTAGTTGATATTTACGAGAAGTTACTGAAAATAGTTATTTTATTTTATTCAGATTTTATATTTTCTTAAATATTTATTATTTCTGTAAAAAAAAAAAACTAAAACAAGGTCATGGATAACCTTTAAACTGATTTTTAAAAATAATTTTGTGATTTTTTTTGTAACAAATAGATCCAAAAAAATATTATTTTTTGTTAGAAGTGATATGCCAAAATGTATATGATAGCAAGTCTAGAATGGACTGCCAATGAATTAAAGGTGGACTGCTCACTCATTCGAAGTGGCAACTAACCCGTTTGAAGTGAATTGTTGATTGTGTGAACCCTCTTAAGTCAGATAAGGTTCGAGCATAGCTGAGACACCTCAATGAATGAGTGAGACATTTTAAAAAAAAATACTTCAACGCTCAATATTAATCTCACCGGAATGACGATATATACTAATTACTAAATATCTATTATAATGACATTTGTGACAAATATATGGGTCAGAATTGGGCTGACTTTATGGGCTTATGGCCAAGACTTCTTGTGGCTAATTATATTCTGCTTTATGAATTGTGATCTTTCTCTTGACTTTGGACTTTATTAAACTATTTGTTTTTCTTTGGCTCTTTTCTTTTTCCCTCATTGAGGGATTAGAGTGTTGGAATTGATTTTGACTAGTTCAAGGTGTTGTTTAGGTTTGACATTTGTGGCTTTAAAAATCACATTTTCTTCCATAATCTTTAGTCTTTCCTTGGCTAGCAATATATAGGGAAATAGCGCGTCTTTTATATTGACTCAATCACTATATATCTTTCAATAACTTAGGAACTACAGTTGCTTCTTTATAGAATCTCCCAAGCGTACATAAGTTCCTAGGAGTTTCACATTCTGTAATGAATCATCTTGAAACGACCATTGCGAGATTGTCCAACTTAATCAAGGGCCACACCTCTCTAAGTCCTAGGAAATTCCTGACTTATTTTTCAGAAGCTCCTATGAATAACGTCTAGGTGTTTACTAGGATTTTTTTTCTCCTACGTATGATTCTATGGGAATAGGGGCTCGATATTTGTCTTCTATTTCAACTGTTGCAAAGAGCTATCTACACAGCATTGGTTCTGTCCCTTACCTTACCTTACCTTTATCGCCCGTCGGGCGTCAACGCAAATGGGTGTTGAGATTAGATCATTCAAATTTTGAATGCATATGTTAAGTTTTATTTGTGAGATAAAATATGATTCATTCGTTCTTCATCCTATAACTACGATTAATTGACTGCGTGAATACGGCAAATTTTAAACTGAAGAAAATCCCAGTCCACAGTTCAACCTTATGGTCTGAACTATTTTAAGTACAACTCTAAACAAGGGTCATGTGGTTAATTTGAGTTTAAAGGAGGTTGAATTCTGCAGTACATTTCACATATTCTTATTTAAAGTCACAAATATTTGACTTTAAAAAATTACCATAAAATTTAATGGACACTATCAAAATCAAATTCAAACAATATATAGCATCATAATGGGCTAGTTTGTTTAAATTTTAAAAAAGTGTTTTTTTTTAATAAATATTTTTAAGAAGCAGGTGGGATTTATTTCTTTTTTTTTGTTTTTTTAAGGAAAAATAGTTTGAATAAACACATAAAAAAGTAAAAAATTACTTTTTTTATTAAAAAATAAACCTAAACAAATGGGCCAATATCGGCTGAATAAAAGGATTGTATATATTAAAAAAGGTGATACACAGTAAGTAGTGGTAGGTACTAGAGTAGGTCACAACAACTATAAGCCCAGTCAGAATAATGGAGGTACCAAAATTAAAATTTGCTCTAACATCTCTTCCGTTCAATTTCCAGGGTGCATATCTACTGCAATGTCATACTATAATTTTATTTTATTTGACTGGAACTTCAATGTTATATAATTTATTTACGTGCAATAGGATTACATGTAATCTTTAGGCACAATGGAATGTTGCTTCAAATTGAGCGTAGCCAACGAAAGATGATCAAGCGTCAAAATCTTGCAATCAATTCAGAACACAAACCACAAGGGGTAGCTGGGTTTTAGATGACAACTAATTAGTGCATTTAAGGATCATAATATCGCAACGCCCCAGCAAATAAAGCTATGTTTCCATCCTTTGAATGCGAACGTTCAACTTGTTGCTGATTATATGGTCCACATAAAAGACATGACACAACACAAGACTTTTAAACAAGGGGCAATCATCAACCACTCAAAAGATTATTTTGCTGCATATGGAAACTTGATGCCCCTTCCAAGGATTACTATTGACCAGCAACAACACATGTCAGAGTGGAAGAAAAGCATTAATCCTCTCTTCTGAAGTTGGAAAAAAATTTCAACAAGGTTAGTGAATACTGAATAGTGATGGTTCGAAACAACTCAACCTTTTCATCTATGCCTAGTGGGACATATTATTTTCTTGTACCTGTGAAACCATCTACTCAAAATCAAATCTACCACATTTCTTCAATTTGTGACGTCGTGATTGCTATGCTATGACTCCAAAACAGTTACTCATTAAACAAATCCACCATAAACAACTGTCAAGGTTGGTCCAACTTAAAGAATGTACTAAGTGTAAAGTTTGCTTCTCAAGTGGAAAACTCAAAGGGATTTATTTACACACGCATTCCTTCCCTCCCCCAAAATAAAGAATCAAAGCTAGCCAAGTTTTAATTCTTTTTTTTCCCACCAAGTTATACTAAAATTTGGAAAACCCAAATGTTAATTTTAAAAAAAGGAAACCCAAAAAAGAAGTTACACTAAGATTTAATTATTTTATGGATAAAAGTCAAATTTATCCTTGAAAATATTACACACAAATTAATCTTTAAAAGATGAAAATTTCAAATTTATTTCCTAAATATGAAAAAAAAAAGCAACAAACTATCCAAGTATCGAACACAATGCTTCCTTTAAGAAAGAAACTGATGCTTTTCTTCGGAATCAAATGAACTAGATTCAAAACTTAAAGTAGACTCGATGTTATATTATACTTTTACTTTTTTGGAAACTTCAATGTCACAAACAGCTAACTAAGTTTCCTGATCCATTAGTCACGTTGCTAATTCCCCAACCCCTCAAACATTTTTTACATCATCAATGCAAAAAACTGCATATCGATCTCTTCATATATCAAGTTGCACATCAAAAACACTAGTGGGTACTTGGTAGGAATTAAAATAGGCAGGTAGGAAATGTATTTGAATTTTGAAGGGAAAATAAGACCATATTCATTGCCATTTTCCAGCCTCTCATACCGAACACACACCATATCATTCAAGAGTGTATGAGTCTGCTACTAGTGAGTTCATCAGATGACAGCTTTATATGCTAGTTGAATCAATTTTATTATCTCGGTTGGCAAAAAAAGAAAGATGAATATGTGTCAACTTGCGACGGAAATAAATGTCAACCAATCTGGAAGATCGATCGATTTAAATAAGAAAAAAAATTATTTGATATGAATGAACAAAGTGAAATAAACCCTTGTTTTTAATTGACCAAAAGTTATATTTAACTAGTTAATAGCTTGAACAATTGATTTAGTAAATGATCGGGTTGCTTGTGGTACAGATCTTCCACCCAAAATATTTCAGACAATAATATTCTTTTTGCATGAAATTCAAGATATAATCGAAGAATTCAAATAATAAACTTACAGATGTGTTATGTATTAAGAATGTACAATATGTAACAATAACCACAGTATTGACAAGTTGTAACAGCTGCACTGAAGCAGTAAAACCAAACAGCTACCTCTTTTCATGTGACACTGTTTGGTGGCAAATAGCACGACGTACTGCATGAAACAAAGCAATATTTTAAGCATTGAAATTAATTACCATTTATTTCTACTCAGGAATTTTGACCTTTCCCAGCTTTTAAAAAAAATAATAAAAATCATAGTATATTTTGGGATGAAATATACGTCGTTTACTTAATTGGTACAAGCAACATAGTCACAATCACAAGAAAGGGAAATTTAAAAATTACACCAATTTTGGGATAGTCAATGAAATCCTGCAAATGGAGTGCACAGACCGATAGAGCTTAGAAGAAAAACTAAAAGCGAGGAGTAATTAAATTAAATCATTGAGACACCGAATTGCACGCGGTAATCCAATGGCATCTGCTTATAGGCACTGTATGTTCTGGATTATTAAAGTGGCTTTTGTGTTTAGAGACATGAGGTTGATGATTTGGAAATTTGAAGAAACAATATTAGTATTTTGGGTTTGCTGCTATGCTTGGTAGGCTTTTTTTTTTTACTAAAATGTGTTAAAAACAAAATTAATTATCATAATGTAGGAGGTGCTACCTTATACTTTTTGTTTGTTCTATAGCAAGAGTGTGCATCTTAACATTGACTTGAGTGACAGTGTCTATAAATTTAATCATTAAATATGTATTTAATTTAGGCTTGATCTAGAGATTTATGGATATAGTGAAGAAGCCATAAAAGAAGGAAAATTGCATATTTACTTCCGTGCAAGGTATAAAAATTGTGGGTATAGAGAAAAAAATGCTAGTAGGGTGACGAGAGAATTCAATCTACCAAAGATGAAAATTATTAAGTATTGGATTGTTTACCTTCAATTCAATTTCTAGAAGTATTCAATTTCTAGTAAGTAAAAGAAATATATATATTTTATAGATATTTCAAGTCTGAAAAGTTTCTTTATCTTATATTGAAGCATCATTCTATCGTCCTAAAATTTTGACTAATGAAAATGAAATACTTCCCCTGTAGTTCTTGGACAAAATACTAGCATTTACCTATCGAAATCGACATTCATTCTAATTCTATTCAATATTTTTCCAGTTGCATATATATTTTGTAAAGTACATAAATGTATATAGCAACAGATACGTTTTGGTTTGACATATTATCCATACTACAATATAATTTTATTGTAATGTGTATATTATTCATTATAGATTTTTTATACGGATTTGAATAGATATTGGTTCTCTTTTGCATTCACCTACCTGATATAAAATATTTAGTTAACAAGAGTTTACTCATCATCCAATTGTTTTTCTATGTGTAATAATTGTATAACTTTAATCAATATTTTATTTTTTTTAAAATGAAAATATTAGGAGATTAACTTTTAGAGAAAAAACAATTACTATAAAGTATCTTTCATGAATTTATGTAAAAGAAAGAAAGTGATACCCCGGTTTAGATTTTTTATAAATAAATTTCAAATTCAGTTTTCGTATACCCAACACATATCAAAATTAATTATAGATTATCGTCACAACCAGCTACCCCTCCCCCACCAAAGAAGAAAAGTCATTCTTGAGCCAAAATATAAAAAGACTACTAAAATATGAAAAATGCATAATTCCAAAATACATTAGTGCAGCAATTTGCAACTGTATCGGATGGATGGGCACTAGTAATAATTTAAGTAGTAACACACGCACATTTGTTTTTGTTTTTTTTTTTATCTTATCCAAACAAGAGCACTGAGACAAACTCGCAGGTCAACGAGTCAATACCCGAACCACTATGAGCAGAAAAACTGCATGCAAATGCAAACAGCACAATTTAAGTTCCCACATCGCGGTTCGTTCTTGACTCGAAACCTTCCTTACGCGACCCTTTCTGCCTCAGCCTCTTCCACTACGCTATAATTATAAATCCTATACACCCAACCAAATTATATAAACCCTCTCCGAATAATATTCATCTTAGAAACCAAAAAATTAAAAAAGACCACAAAATAATAATTTTAAGGTAACTTAACTTGCATATTATTACTGCATTAACAAAATGGTGGTTGTTGTTGTTATCATGCAACTCTGAGTGCAGCTTTGATCTTCTGAATGGTGCAGGAGATAAGGTTATTCACAGTGTCTACTGACTCCACTGTGAGCTTTGCTGTTGGGAGACTATTCACCAAAATTTGGAACCCGACTGTGAGAAGGCTTCCCCCACTGCCGTCGTCGCCGTCGCAGCCCTTCTGCAAACTCCCGTTGCAGCCGTTGTCGTTGTAGTGACCATCGGGAAGAATTGCAAAGCCTGAAGGCAAGAGTGCAACGTATGCAGAATCTCCACCACTCATCACCACGTTCAGTGATTGCACGTCAACAGGTGCATATACCACCACTGAGCATGACGCGTCCATCCATGTCTCTTGCAGAATCAGCATGCTGCTATCGTTGGCGTTAACAGCCTGCAAATAAGTCACAGTATAATGAAATACTGAAATCATCATGCAAAAAACAGCATAGAAAAGGAAGAAAATGAAACAAAAATATGTACCATTTTTTTAATCCAAAATTCCTTAAATTAATTACTTTTTGCATTTACCCATTCAGCTCAGAATCCTTAATAAAGATCAGAATTAGAACATGCATTAGTCATTCAATCGTTATCTAATGATTTTGATTTGATGACTTCACGAATGCTGAATTTGGTGATTGCAACAAATCCATTTCCCACATTTTTTTTTTTGTACGAGTTCACTTATATTCTCTAGGAAAGACAATACAGATCAAATTACTATGGGCGACTATTCTTCCGTTAAATATTTAACGTAATATGCCGATATAATTGCATTAAAAACTTGCAAGAAAAATTTTGTTGCTCATGATAATTTTTTCTGATTCTAGCAAGATTATCTATAATAAAAAGTACTTATACCCATAAAAACATAAAATGATGTTAGATTAAGGTACATTAACTACCACTAGTTAAATTTTTTTTCTAATTAAACAAGTGTTGTTGACATTAGTATTACTAAAATAATAATTACTTTCATTTTCAATAAAACTTTCTATTTTTTGTTTCCTTAACCCAAATAATTTCCATAAAACAAAACCTGCATATTACTACTAAGTTTCATCTTGTTGTAACTTGTCTACCTAAAACTAGCACTTACATTAGCACGGAGAAGAGAAACACAGTTCCCATGTCCTTGTCCTTTGGCAATATGTACCATCTCCTGCATTGGTCCACCATTGGACAAGATGTCCCACTCACTTCTAAGCCGTTCATCACGCAGAAAGTCGAACAGCCTTTGCCGTGACACTGGCATCCAAACAGAAGTTGCAGCACTGAGCACAATCCCAGGAGGCTCACCAGGGTCATCCACGTTTTTCCTTGTCATCACTTTCATGTCATCACCAAGAGTCCCAATGTGAAGGCTGTCCCACTTGCGAGCCGACGAAGCACAAACCCCGGAACAGAAGTTGCTAGTCATGCGTTGTGCCAATTTCAACATGCTTCTCCTACCAGCTTGGCTCAATGCTGCAAAATCAAAGTTGTTCCGAAGTTTACACAATTTATAATGTGACATCATTACATTTGATGAAAATGTAAACAAAAATTAATGTGGCATGCATGTATACCTGTGTGATCATCACTTGAAATGGAAGAGGACATTAGGATAGCCAAGCATTCACACTGTCTTTGGAGGGTGGCAATCCATCTATGAGCACCGAATCCAACACCAGAACTTAGCAATGGGCGATAAAGTTGGTGGACAACATTCTCATCGTACTCCCAATGCTCAAGCCAAGTAACCTATACAAATAGTGCAATTTCTTTCAAAAAACCAAACAATAATAAAGAAATAATTTAACTACTAAAAGATATGCAAAGTTTCCGTTATGTAAAGAATCACAAGGCAATATAGTCATTAAACTTTTGTTTTGTTGGCTATAGATAAATTTAGGAGTTATATTATACTCATACACTTAACTTCTCTTCCATTTTACATACACTTCGTTTTCCTTCCTATCTCTCTTTTCATGTCCTATTACATCATTTGTGGTATCTATCAGTTTCACTCTTTATTTTTATTTTTTTTTCTATTTCTCTAACTTTTCTACCCATATACCCCAAAATGGGGTGATTTAAATGGGATGTAAATCAGATACAATTTGGTATATAAATATAATAACTCAATTAGAAGGGTGATTATTGAATGACGTAAAACTCAACAAACATAAAAAATGTTTGACATAAAACCCTAGGCTAATTATAAATTAATACCCCAACTAAGAAGTTTGTAGAGGATTATGTGAAATGTGAAAATTGGAGCAGATGTCAACGGGGGGGGGTTGGCGAATCCCAACACAGATAGCAGATTATGGGATTTTTTTTAACATTGTTAAACCTGTATGAATATATTAAAGGGCACGGATTAACACATCACCTGTCAGCATTATATTATAGAAGCAAATGACTGGATCCAGGTCATTATGGTCTCGTATACAGTAAAAAAATGCTAGATTTTATATAAAAAGAGATAAGAATAGAAGCATCAAGTGTATTATTTATACAACGAGGACTGAAGAATCCAAGATTTAAAATTTCCATGCACTTTTAAATTCTAAAAGATGCTAAACAGAAACGAAGTTTCAAACTATTGCTAAACTATATAAGCCTTGATTCACTATTCTCTAGGAGTAGCACTGGACAAATTAAATACAGACAGCAAGCGACCCTTTCTCTGAAGTTAGAAGATTATAATACAATTTAACTAAGCAAGCATCTCCTCAAATAAAAAATTAGTCAAAATTAAAAGACTGATTTCTCATGCAAAGTTCAACCTTATTCTATTTATAGCAGCAGTCAAAACAACGTTCACTTAGAAGTCAAGTGCAACTTCTAGAAAAACTGTAGTACAAGCTATAACAAAACGCACCCCATTCCTTATCAAAATTAAGAAGATACCCTCAATTTAAAAAAAAAAAAATCTGAACACTACAAAGAGCAATAAACAGTGTCATGCAAAGATTAATTAAAAAGAAAAGAAAGAAGTCTTAAAAAGAACTTAGATCAACACTTACCTTGGAGTAACCATTGGGCATATCCTGCACAATACAGCCAGAAGGAAGCCTCCTACAGCTCATGAATGGCTGTGCATTAGCAGCATCATGACCTATCTCAATGGAAACATCAACTACAGCCCATACACCTTCTGCATGCTGCTTACAGAACCTGATGAATCTTACTTGACGAACGGGGACTAGTGGTGAAAGCAATTGAACCTCAGCATGCATCTGAAATGCATAATCCCTGTCAGTTCCAGCAAACTAAACTAAGGCTAAATGAAGCAAACATACAGTAAAGAAACACACCAATTGTAGAGAACCATTTCTTGTTCCACCCATGCCATTAGATATAACTTCGAGGTTGATAGCTCTAGCAATCATAGACGGAAACATCTCTGCCCATCGATTCTATCCAAAGAAATAAACAATTAATACAGGATATTAAGCAAGCATGCATCAATTCTAGACTAAATAATAGTCATGGTCCATAACGAACAAAAACTCCAAATCAAAAACATTGCTTCAGTCCCTGCATCAATGGCAATTCAGAAAACTAAAATTGGTTAAACTTCACTGAAGCCTAGGAATTGATCATCATAGTCATACCGCGTCCATCAAAGTTTCCACAAGGGCTAAACTGTTGATGATTACTATTCCAGTTTCTCTTGTAGCTTCAGTTACATAGCCAGCGGGTTTTGGACCAATGCAAGGAGAAAACAACCTTGCATACTCCTCATGGTTAAACATTTCCTTCTCACCATCCAAACTCTTGATCCAAAGAGGGCTCTCTGCCTGAGTCATCTTCAGTAATTCCTCCATGGCAGCCAATGCAAGATCTATAAGCATAGATCTCTCAAGCTGAACTTCATTTCCCATCAATCCCAGTGCTGGTCTAATCCCAGGCATTGCAGGTTGAGTGCCTAACACTCCATCTCCCAAATCAAGCCCCATTGGCAAGGGAGTGCCAAGAGTGCTTGAACCACCAATCCCATTCCTTCCAATACCAAGTTCAAGACCAGAATTTGAGGTTGGGAGGGCCATGGGACTGGTCAATGATGAGATTGGCTTGCCAAGGAACTTGTTTGCTAGGACACATATACGGTTCAATTCATCCTTTAGTCTGGCATTCTCAATTCTAATCTGGTGCTCCTCAAATGAAATTTGGCCAGGAATTGCAGGGCCACCACAGTTGTTACACACTGGATTTGACATGGCTTCCTTCATCAAACTGTTCTCAGCTCTGAGCTTATCATTCTCCTGCCTAAGCATTATGTTCTCATGGCGTTCCAGTTGGGTCTGAATCAAGAGAAAATCATTTCGATTAGTACAGCATCTAAATTGCATCAGCAAACTGCATTCAAGTGCAATAACATATGTTAGTGTCTTCAAATTCACCTTCATTTGGGTTCGTCGATTCTGAAACCAGAACTTGACTTGCTTATTCTCCAAGCCAAGCCTCTTACTGAGATCCAATCTTTGCTTCTCATCAGGATGAGGACACTCCTTGAAGAAACTAAATAAAAAGCAAAACACAAAAAACACAAAACTTAACCAAACAAGCAAATTGGCAAAATAAAAATTAAAAAGCTGCAAAGTTTCATAAAGCCATACGCCTCAAGCTCTTGAATTTGGTGAGGAGTGTGTCTGTGGTATCTCTTCTTCCTCTGTGGCTGATCCTCACCACCATCCTGATCATCACCAGATGCGCCTTCAAAGTTATCACTTCCAGAACGGCTTTCATACTCATCATCCCTCATCCTCCCCATCAAACCAGCATCAAAATTTTCCCCTATGAGACCTATCTCACTGGGGCCCTCCATTTTCCTTTGCTGAATATAATAAATAATAATACCCTCATCAACAAAAATAAGAGGGATGAATAATAAGATGCACAATTAAAATTCAATGCCAACAGAGAAATATACAATAAAACAAAGATGATTAGAGATTGAGACCAAAACAATAGGAGAAGGAAGATGAATTTAGCATTGAACTGGGAATGGATTGAGATATCAGTCACAACTCTTGCACCCCCCACACTGCAACCCTCGAACCCCACAAAAGACTTTAAAAAAATGGATTGACCCTGTCTCTTTTATCTCCGAAAAATTTCTGTGCCTCTATTCCTCCTCGCATGCTGACTCTCATGTTCTTCCCTCTTTTTTTTTTTTAATTTCTATTTTTTACCCGAAATTGTCACTTTCACATTTGCGAAGGAACTTTTTTCAGTTTTTTTTATTCCTTAATACGCTTAACTTTTTGACCTTTTAAACCGATTGAGCTAAACACTGACAAGATTGGATTTTTAGTGTGAAAAAGTAGACATGGCCAAAAAGTTGTTTCCTTGTCGACACCCCCTTTTCTCTCTCTAGCAGAAAGCTAAAAGGCCAATTCCTTAAACAGATGGAAAGAGCAACAGGACAAGAAAAATCCCCTTCCTTTCTGATCCAAGGTTCACACACCTGCATCTCATGTCTGCAAACCCAACAGCAGAAAAAACACAAAAACAGTGACACATAATAAGAAGGAGAACCACTTGTTTTTCCTATATTTCACACTTGACCGATTCTTTGTTAGTATTGAGAATTTTGAAAAAGACCCTAGCAAAGGAGAAAATCCAAAGAGTCCCTCAGGAAAAAAAAATTATATAAAACAAAGATTAAGAATCTTTCCACATATATATAAATAAATAAATAAATAAATAAAAAGGAGCAACAAACACAAAACCTTATCTCATATGTATCTCATCTCACATAGTCATATTCACACACACCACCCTGACTTTTCAAATGCATCACACCAAATCTAAGATAAAAGAACCGGTTGACACCATTCTCTCTTGTCTCTCTCTCCACCCCCACACTGATATAAGTGAGAAACTGAGAAATGGAGAAAGTTAGATGGTATACAAACCAACCATGGAACGGAGAAAACGATACCTTTTAATTTGACAGTGAGCAAAGTAAAAGAGCCAAAATAACAAACAGAACCACTGGGTTCCACCAGCATACAAAAGTTATGATTTCTCTTTTAAATTATTATAAATTAAATTAAATATCCAATTTTTTTGGTGGTTGATAACTTTGACAGCAAAAACCATTCAATCTTAAAAGGCAAAAATCTCTTTCTCTCAATATTATTATTTTTTTCTTGGAAGAGAATGGGACAGATAAAATAAAATAATATTAATATTATATGTTGTTGTTTAGCAATAAAAAAATGATGGAGCTGACTTACAGTGACTGTGGGGGGGTAATGAGAAAGTCAATGGTTTTCTTTTCTTCTCTAAACTAGAGATATTTGTTTGTATTTTCCTAACTGAAAGAAAGAACCCTTTCGGCTTTTGCTTTGAATCCAAGTTAGATTCCAAAACCCTTTTGTGGTAGCTCCTGTTAATAATATAGCTGCTTCTTCAACCACATCTTTCTCTGTGGTTACTCTCTTCTCTTCTCTACACACTTTATTATTATTATTTTCCTATCTTCAATGTAAGGAAATGTATAGCATAAGAGAGTGGGGTCCATGCTAGAAAGAAGGGGTTCGTGATATCCGCCACCAATCACAACTCAATATGGAGCGCGTGTCACACGCGCCAGCGTCCGCTATTACTATTGTCAACTACAATCTACTCGCTTTGTCCTTTTGAATGGCCGCTATCTAGTGTGTGCCGGTCCACGGTAAGATCTGATAATGGCCAATGAAAGTGTCGAGAGGTTAAGGACTATATGGTCATTTCGTTAAAATTAGGGTTGTGTTTGGATTGAAAGGTTAACGTGGAAGGTGATGAATGGAAGTGAGAAAAATTGTGAGTGGGTGGCGTGACTAGGGGATTTAACGGATTGGATCTTGTGTCGTCACAAATCCAACCTTTTATCCGTTCTTGGATTTGCCTCGTTTTCCCCTGTTTTTTTAGTTTCTAGTTAGAAATAAAAAGTTATGGAGTGCGTTGATTAATTAAAGTAAGATTGTTTTGATTTAATTAATATTGATTTCAACAATTAGATATATAATTGTATTAAATATTTTTTATAAATATTATTTATAATAATTTTATTTGAACCAAATAAAACTATCCTTTATAATAATATAAAAGATACGTGTGATTTATATAAAATAAAATAAAATTTATGTAATTAAGAAGGAGAATGGGGCTAGAGAGAAGACGAGGGGGGTGTGGAAATATCAATTAGTGTTGGCTTATTTTTGTGCTTGCTTGCGTCAATTACAATTACAATTTAAGACAATCACGGCATTAACAGTGTTCAAGACTGGGGAATCCAGAGTGTATTTTTTTTTTTCATTTTCATTTAACATACTTATATTTTTTACAGTAGCATATTTTTTATATAAGTGTAAAAATACCATTTATTTAGTACTTTTTAAAATTAATAGGAAAGTGTTATAATTATCTGGGAAACTAATTAAACGTACTCAGAATTCTAAGAGTTTTTTGAAATTAAATTTTGAATTTTCAAATTATCTAAAATTGTTTTTTTATTTTGATTATACATTTGGAATCAATAAAATAATTCGACTATGTCAACAATAATATAAAAGCCAACTTCATATAATATATCATTGTTATAATTAAATAATAATAATAATATAAAATAGACTCTATCCATAATCATATGAATTTTTTCTATAAAAATAGCATTGTATTGAAATTGTTGCGTGAATGTTTATTAATTTTGTGTCTGGGAGTATGGGACTTATCCTGAGAAATTTTATACCATGAAGAAGAAATACCACCACCCACCTACAAAAAAAAAAGCACAATTAAGTGAATGATTCAAATAGAAGCATGGAGCTACCATTTTACAGGTGAAGTTGTTGCTAAAAAGCACAATATATAGATCGTCACAACGTTTCGTTTTAATTTATTTGCACAGTCCAACTAAATAGACATACATTAATTATGTATTTATTCATGGACATCAATTGAAAACTTTTCTGTTTAACCATTAATCATACACTTATTAATTGTTTTATTTGATTAATTTAATTATAATATAATTTATTATTTATTAATCAAATAAATTATTTTGTCATGTCATATGAAAAATATCAAAATTGTTTAAGAGGCGTTTATTTCATCAAATTTTATTAAATTTCTGAAAATGTGAAGATGAAAAATATATTTTCATATTTATGAAAAGATAATTAAAAATATTCATAAACATGATTCATTTCCATAAATTCATATCACCATATCCTTTATTTTCTTATTTATATATAAACGGGTGAAAATCTGATATTTTTTATGGGAATGTTTAAAGTAATTTCTCACTTTTATTTTATTCTACTTCATTTATTAATTTATTCAATATTTTATTTTTAAATAAATTTTAAAAATATTTCAAAAAATTAGAAAGTATTTATTAAACATCTTTTTAAAAAAAAATAGTATTTTCAATAATATAATTAAATATGAGATTATGATTCAGTGACTTTGGTGATTCTTTCTCATTTTTTATCATTACATTAATCTAATGATCCAAAATGAAGGAAACGCATCAAATGGCAAAGTCATTGGGCCTATTCCCAAGTATATGAAACAAATGTTTCTTTAATGGAATTACTTATTTTTCATCTACAAATTTTGAATTTAAGACTTTGTTTAAAAGATCTAATTCGAAATCACTCAAATAAACAATTTATTGGATAATAAGCTATTAAATATAATACATATGCAAGTTCTTTGAAACTTGGAGGGTGTCACATATTCATTCAAACTGTTTTAAATTACTAAATATTTTAAAAAAATAAAATCCTTAATAAAAAATATTTTTTTATTTGATCCAATTTTCAGTTCATACGTGTAAGTAAAATTGAGTCTCGTATATCTTATTACGCATTATTGTATTTTATGTAACATACTTAAAACAAAAATTTAATGTCTTGATTTATATACTTGTTGTGGTCATCACTTATTCTGCAATAGTATAGTATGAGTTTTAGACAACACACGAGAACTAATTTTAAATACATTGATGTAGATGGTTCAGTGATATCATGATAGAAAAATAAGGAAATCCAATTGATATTATCATATGTTAGTTTTGTCCTTCAAACTTTACAAGGAAATTTCAGCGGCATGATAAGAAATATAATATCAAATAATTCAATAGATATATTTTTTTATTCTAAAGAAAATTATTAAATAGTATAAAAATGAAAGTTTAAACGATTAAATGAGAATTACAAATATAATTCACCAAATTATATTTGAATGATTAAAATTTTTAAAATGATAGATGTGACCTTTATTTTAAGAAGATATATGACCACTAATTAACTTTCAACTTGTTTCTTTTGCAAGAACAAATGAATTCATTTTTTGTTCCACACAAAAACATGCACAGAAGTCAGTTTAATTTAGTGAGAAAAACTAAATTAATTGGTTTTTGTTTTGAATAAATTTGTTATGAAAATTGAAAAAATCCATCATAAAAAACAATAAAAATATACCTAAATTTAAAATACCATTTAAAGTATATATTGACATCAAAATATATAAACTCGAGAACTAAATTAATCGAAATAAATTTTAATTACTTTAATTTAGGTTGAATCCTTATGTTTGAGAAAAAACAACTTAGTTATTCAACTCGGTTTGTTCAATTAGTTAGATGAATCCATATTTAAAATACTTCTATCCTTGAATTCAAAAGGTGAAAAATAAACCTAATTAATTACATATATGACATTTGTTACGAGCCAATCAAAGAAAGAGGCCAGGGAGAAGTTATGAAACGAAATGAATTTAAAGACACAATAGAACCTTCGACTTCATAAAATGTAGTAATATATATGCCAAGTACCCTAGATTTATTTTTGTTTATGGAACAATTACGGCAATTACGCCTTATTGATTTTATGTTTTTAACATTTATGCTAATTAAAAGCCTATATAGCCTACTTTATTTATAAGATGTTCAATATAAATGCCTTCAGATTTAATGGCATGCAAATTAATAATCATTTTTATTGCAAAACCAAAAATAGAGTTATGTGGGAGATCTTGCAAATATTATTCTGTAGTTAATCACTTTGAAGCATGCATGACTGGTAGTTAAAATAATTTGATTTATTAGAGGAAGACACTTATATATATAACATGACTCAAGAGTTAATGGTTAGGAGAAAGTCTTTTAACACAAAATTGACTATAATATAGTTCACGAATATAGCATTGATTTTCACATGCGAGTTATTATTGTTAAGAAAATAGTACTACAATATAGTTCACGAATCGACACAATGTTGATTAGGAAACAAGGTTAAAAGTTATTTATAAACATATTTATTTCTTGACTCACTAAAGGAAAAAAAAATACTTATTTTGAAGAAAAAACATGTGTTTATTTCAATTTTTATAAATACTTATAAAACAATATTTTTTTCTTGATTTTTCACGTTTAAAGAATAAGAATATAATCGAGGTCTCACGACGAGGAGGGACAAATTTCATTAAATTGCAAAGTTGGTTCATGGTTGGGTATGAGGAGATTTAAATGAAATAGAAAGATTAATTTTAAATTTATATAATTTATTTGTATGACTTTTTATGTGAGAATAAAGGAAATGAACATTGACTATTAGATTTTGTGATGAATGATCCAAATTAAAACATATGAAAATACATAAAAAATATAAAATTATGTAAATTTTTTAAAAAGTCATATGTATTTTTAAATACTCATGTAACATTAAATTTTAGAACATTCACGTATAAATATATGATTTAAGTTTACTTCTCTCCGTTTCATATAAAAATGTTTCTCTCTCTATATTGATTGTGATATTATATTGGCTCAAACTAAAAGATAAGAACTTATTACCTTCAAATTTGCACCAATAGTTATTGATTCTCTATTCAATTAGTTCTTGTTTCCAATTAATTAAATTTATAATGGTTTAAAGTAAATATATTATTTAATAACCTAATTATCTTTTATTCTTTTGATTTGTCATACTAACTCAACGATTGAATTATAGCAAAATGAGTATAACATAATAAAATATTTTGCCTTCCCTGCTCATTATTATTAATTTCAACATCAGTTTATTCCAAATAACTTCTCAAAACACTTTAAAAACATATAATGATTATTCAAATTTTAAGGAAAAGTATGATATGTTTGAAATCTTACATTTATATATAGCCATATGTCCGTGCACACAGCTCTGTATAACTACATCCATTTCGCATTTTTTATTTTTTAGGCAAGTTATCCCCTCACAAAGTTTTAAGACCTCTATTCTTTGTTCTAAAAAAAGGCCTCTATTTTGAATTATTTTTATTTAAACGGGATTTTCTTAAAAAATGCGCACATTTTACAATTGCAAAAGTATTTTTTTTTTTGTTGATTGCAAAATTAGGTTCAATTTGAACCCAAGGTAAAAAAATGAACCAAAATAAGGGAGCCTCCAAATGTGCTATTTACACCTCCCATGTGCGGTTTAAATTTTATTTTTCAAGAATGTCATTCCCATGTAACCATGATTTGTTGTGTAAGGGAGTGCAGAAAAAAAAATACACAATAAAAATGTGATTCTATTTTGCATTTTGTCAACAAAATTGTGTTTCAATTGTGTAATTTTTTAAACCCCATCTTACACAACTATTGAAACATATTTTCATTTTGTTAAATTTTTAGGAAAAAAAAAACTATACTTAACTATAGATATAAGTTACCTTTTTTAATAGAATTAATGGATATAAATTACTTTTTTATTTAAATTTGAATTAATGATGACACAAGTTACCATTTTTAAATCTAATCAAATTAATTATGATATAAAATAGTATTATAATTAATTTGATTACCTTTGTAAATGGTAAATTATATCTAATTAATTCAATTTAAATTAAAACATAATATCTATATCATATTGACTAGTGTTAAAAATGGTATGTTGTATTTTAATAATTTGATTTCAAATTTTAAAAATATGTATATCAGTATTAATTTGATTAATTTAAAAATAACTTATATATCTAATTAATTAAAAATATTGTATAAAAATTCACAATGAAAACATGTTTATGTTATGTAAGAGAAAGTGAAAAAAATTACAACAAAGATATGATTTCGTCCATTGACAAAATATACAATGAAATAGAGTTTCTATTTTGTATTTTTTTTATACTCTCTCATACAATGAAAATATAATTTTATTTGTATTTTGCAAAGAAATCATGATTTAGTGAGAATGCCATTTCAAAATTATTAAATATATGATTTGATATGATTGAATATAAATAGAAAAATTGAGTATATTTGAACAGATATATAGGGATATTATTATCCTTATTTTTCTTAATTATCTTGGACTTATGATTAAAAATAAATCAGTGTATGATAACAACACACAACATTACACTGAACACTATTGTAGGAATAAAGAAAAAATCCACATGTGTGGGAGTGAGAATGACATCTCCCGAAAATAATTGTGATAGGATATGGATTGGATAGTAGTAAGCTTTATTAAATTTAGGCTTGAATGATACAAATATCAAGGCCCACTAATTTTTAGGGAGTTGATATTTATACATCCCCAATTACCATTTACACTCCATGTGTTTTAAGAAAATCATTTTCAAAATATCCTTTCTTATAGAATGAATATATGATTTTGTTGAATAAAAGTAAGAGAAGGTGTAAACAAATGTGTGTATTTTTTCATACTCATGGAAATACATTTCTATTTCGTTATTTGTTTTTTTAAAATTATTAAAATTATAAAAAGTTACCTTTTTTTAATTATTCTTGAATAATATAATACAAATCATATTAACAATGACACAAATTAGATTTTTTAATAGTATTAGAATTATTTTTTATGCAACTCAGTACCATAATTAATTTTATTATTACTAATAAAGATTATTCATATTGTCATTTAATTTGATTATTTTTATAAATGATAAATTTGTATCTAATTAATTCAACTTTAATTAAAAAAGATAATCCATATGATAATGACTACTATTAAAAAATATAAATTTTATCATAATTAATTTAATTTTAATTTTAAAAATGATATTTTATATCAATATCAATTTAATTATTTTAAAAAAGTAACATATGTATATAATTAATTAAAAATATTAAAATTTAACACAATAAAATCATATTTTTGTTATGTATTTGATCAATGAAAATATTTTTTTTTGTATATAAGATGCCAAAAAACTACAACAGAAATGTTATTGGTTGACAAAATATCCAACCAAATCATATTTTTAGTGTGTATTTTTGGCTCCTCCTCTTTGACAATAAAAACATGATTTCATAATGTATTTTGTCAACAAATTCTTGTTTCTATAGAGAGTATTTTCTTGGGTCTACCCTCTCTTATAGGTAGATTTAAATCTCAAGCATTTCAATTTGTGAAGGATAGAGTTTGGAAGAAGCATAGGGGTTGGAAAGATCAACCCCTTTCAAAGGCAAGAAGGAGGTCTTGATTAAATCTGTGGTACTGTCGATTCCTACTTCCATTATTATGAGTTGTTTTAAACTTCCTTCCTCTTTGTGTCGACAAGTAGAGGGTCTAGTAGCTCGGTTTTTTTGGGGTGGTGAACCAGAAAGTAAGAAGTTGCATTGGCCTGGCTGGGAGAAATTAGCAAAACCCAGGAATCTTGGTGGGATGGGTTTTAGAAGGATCAAGGCTTTCAATAAAGCCATGTTGGCAAAACAGATGTAGAGGCTGATAAATAATGGTGAGACACTGGCAGCTCAAAAGCAAAAAAATTTCCTAATTCGTCCCCACTTGTAGCAAATAAGCCTTTTCAAGCTAGCTACACATGGCAAAGTATATTGTATTCTTCCTAGTTTGTTGAACATGGTGCAGTTTAGAGAATTGGGGATGGCAATTTGGTAAAGGTTTGGGTGGACTGGTGGATTCGAAATACTGATTCCAGTAATAGTAGCATGGGGGTGGATCAGAATTTACTTAGTGTTTAACTTTATAAATCATAAGACACTTCAGTGGGATGTCCAACGGGTTCAACAGTTATTTCAAGCTTCTGGTGTTGAAAAAATTCTTTCTATTCCACTCAAAAGGAGATATAATACAGATTGTCTGATATAGAAATTCACCAGTGATGGCCAATATACTATAAAATCTGGCTATTTTCATGCTCTTAGGAGAAATCAAGCTTCCCAAGCTTCATCCAACTACTTGTCAGGAAACCTTTGGAAGAAATTGTGGACAGTTCCTACTATCCCAAAATACTTAAATTTAGCTTGGAGATGCTGGCAATATATCCTCCCTGTCAGATCAAACTTGGTGAGGAGAGGTTTAGATGTTGATCCCATCTGTCCTAGATGTGGGCAATGTGCAGAAACTATGGTGCACTCTTTACTGCTGTGTGTAAGAGTCCAAAAGAGCCTGGTTTGCCTCCCCTTTGGGGGGAGGAATGGATGTTGATGAAGATATTAAATTTGCTGTCTGGTTTGAGAAATGCTTGGACCTGGGTGACTTGGGGTTTGTGGCTAGGATATTTGAGTTTCTTTGGACCCTTTGGAATGCTAGAAACCAATTGGTATTTCAAAAGAAACATGTTCCCCTTTGATTGCTGCTCCAGAAATTTCAAAGCCTTTGCTGGTATGATGTTGATGTTGATTATGATTTGCGTACAATTGAGAGGAATTGTATGTCAAAATGGACTAAACCACCCAATGAGTGTATCAAGGCTAATTTTGATGCTCCAGAAAGAAGGAACACAGGTTCGGGGCTTGGTGTTATATATCGGGACCAATCTGGAGAGGTTCTAGCTTATGCTTCTTTGTTTATCCCTTGCTGTTATGAACCTCAAGTGGCAGAGGCAATTGCATTCAGATGAGCTATAGAAACGACAAATCGGCTTCTATTTGGAAGGTTCCAGTTCGAGTCAGATTGCAAGAGACTTGTGGATGCTTGTAGCAAAGATCACTTTCATGATAAAAACTACTTTTCAGGTTTCTCCAAGACTGTTCTCTGTTGATAAATTATAGAAATCTGCATTCTTTCAATTTTGTAAATAGATTGGCAATTAAAGCTACCGATAATTTAGCCAAGTTAGTATTTTCTGTTAAAGAGAGATATTGGGTTGAGGAAATTCTCCCCCAATTGTTCAGTATTGTATCTGATGATGTTAGGCCTATTGGCCCTTCTTCTTAATAAAGCATCGTCGTCATCAATTTTTTTTAAAGCAGATAGAGTGTGTGAATAGCAATTTCCTTATTTATATTCAATTCTATCTAGCCCACCCTAACTCCGCTCTAAAAAATAAAAAAGAAAAGAAAAACCCAACGTTTGCTTTGGTCTGGTTTTGTAGAGTTCTTCAAGCACAATTAACCGTATGGGGTTCTATAGAGTTTCCTGAATTAAAAGAATAAAAGGTTAAAAACTTTATTTTTTATACTGATTAATGGATCAAAGATTTTATTAATAATCATTCACATAAATCTTTTCCTTTTGGCTTTTGGCACGGCAACACGCCTATTTTCTCTTGGTATAGCTACCTACCACATTCTAAGAGGTCATTATGGCAAAGGCTTTTCTGCTAAAAAAGTGTAATTAGTATTTCAAAGTAACTCTTATGACAAAGGCTTTTCTGCTAAAAAAGTTTAATTAGTAGTATTATAATTTGAATAGAGTGTGGTTATATAGAAAGGTGCTGGTTTGAGAGTGCGAAAATGAAATTAGTGTCCTTCATTTCACAGAAACAAAAAGGGTGGAGTACGTAAAAGTGTGTACTCTCTGATAATCATTAATCAAGTCCATTTTATCCGAATGAGTGGTCCTTTCTGTTTGAGCGATGACTAGAATTGAGAACGCACAACGAAGAATTGATGAGTGTCATTATGGGTTAATGACTTTTTCATTTGTACACGGATGAAGTATAGTAAGCTTTTTTTCTTCCTCTATTGGATACATTTAAGGATTCCTCAAAGGTGTTGGAATTTGTGCTTTTCTTTCTTTGCAGGCAATAACGGAGAAAGCCACCAGATGAGGGTTGCTTATGCTTAGAAAATTGTAAGATTATTTTGACTTCTAAATACCCCTCCCCCCAAAAAAATCTTTTCTTGTTATCTTTGCAGAACTGAAAACAGGACATCAAATCTTTAAAAGTACATTTAAAATTCTTATTTATAAATTATAACCCTTTGTTTTGCTATATGATTTAGGTGAGTAAGAAGTATATTAAAATAGAAAATGGATATAATTCTTTCGTTTAAGGTGTGCAAGGAACTCAAAAAGTCAAATAAAGTAAAGATAGACTACATGTAAATATCTTCTCTATTTGCTGAATGGCAAAGGAGATAAGTGCTAATTATTGTCTTTCCAATTTTAGTGGGTATTAGAAGCAAATACATCTCTGCAATTTTTTTTTCTAACTAAATGAAAAGATAATTTTGAAATCTTCTTTTTAACTTTTCTTAATACATAAACACAAAACTTGTCCAACCTGGTTTCTCCCGAAAGCACAAGCACAAAACCGAACCTTCTAGGCAAGTTGTTAGGTTCATCTTCATCCACGAAAACGAAATACCGCGTACCGGCCACAATCCACTGCTCCCACCACCACAATATCGAAACCCAACCACCAATCAAAACCTGCCATGTCATCACAAGTCCAACCATTGCAAAATCGTGCGAGTTTCATTGCCATCACCTGTCATGTCCTACTAAGTACTACTAACACGGCAAGAGAACTTTTGATGAATTCATGTTTAAAAAACTAGATTCGTGCACTTTAAGGACAAGCTTGAAATGCTTTTGATCGTCTCAATTTAATTTCCACACATTCCTTTGAAAAATATAATTTTTAAATGATTATATATAAAAAATTTGATGAGACTCATATCATATCTAAAATTTTTATAAATATTATAAATTATCCACCGATCCTTATATTAATAATAAAAATTAAATTTACATTTTTATAAATATATATTGGACCAATTTTGTTCACAATATTGTTGATCTTAAAATATACATAATAAAATATATCTTAATTATTATATTTTAAATTTTATAAGTTAAGTATTGATAATATTAAAATTAAGACTTGATATAATTTTAATTTTTTCATTTTTAATAAAATTTTGGATCAAATATTTTTATTTTAAAATAAAAAATTAAAATAATGGATTGAATAAAATAATAAAATCAATATTACATTTAAACCTAAAATTAATACCTTATATAAATAAATTTCCAATTTTATCTAACAAAATTAATTATACCAAAACCTCACACAGGATAAAAACAAAAAAGTAAACCCGTGTCAACCATACACCCATAATCTCTGTTGTGAAGTTCTTACTATGGCAGTTAGTAAAAGACATACCCTTCCCACTAACTAATGTCCTCTCATTCCACCATTTAAACTCATTCACCAACTCCACCTCTTCCACCTCTATAAAGCACCGTTACATAACCAAAGTTCCAGACTTGGATATTAAGAGCGAGAAATTATGGCAAGAAGGGATCTTGAAAGTGGCGGTGGAGGAACCAAGAACAACAGAACTACAGAGGAAAATTACTCTGCACCTGAATCTTCCCATGTTTATGATTCTGAGACCCATTGGACATCATGGCTTGTGCCTATGTTTGTGGTTGCTAATATTGCTGTCTTTGTTATTACCATGTACATCAACAATTGTCCCAGGAACAACCTTCGTTTCCAAGGTCGCTGCCTGGCCAGGTTCCTTGGAAGGTTCTCTTTTCAGCCTATACAGGAGAATCCCTTGCTTGGTCCTTCTTCTTCAACGTATGAGCTCAATCACTTGTTTTTTTTCTTTCTTTCTTTCTATACCCTTGTGCTATTTAATTTATTGTTTTCGTTTGTGGCTTTATTGGTTCTTATTCGTTTCTTTTGGGGGGATTTTGGTATTGCTTTTATTGGTGGTCTCACTTTGGAAGGAAACTTTCACGCTTCCTGGCTTGAATAGAATGTAGTTAGAATTTTTTTGTTTGAGCTTTTTTTGTGGAAAATTTTGCTCAATGTAATGAATTGGGTGTCTCTTTAAATTTGTTGTGTGTGCTAAGAGATGGCTTTGTCGTACTTGGACTTTGCTTAGTTTGTTTATTCTATGACATGAGTTTCTAAGTTCAAACGTTTCTCTCTTCATGTCCTGTTTCAATTCTCTGCCTTGGTAGAGATTGAGGGAACTTGATGTCATCATTTTTTTTATAAGGAATAAATAAAAGAGTAATGAAGGAAAGAAAAGAAAGCCAAGTGGGGTGAAACGTAAAGGTTCTTTGCGTGGTTAAATGCCTTAAGTGAACTGAGAAAGTAGGGTGCATTTTTGGCTAGGACTATGGCATTTCTCGGCCCTCGAAACGCACAACACTTTGGACTTGTATTAAAATTTTCATTTTTTTATTACTGTATAACATGGCAATAAGTTTTTATACTATTCTCTCATTCACCCTTGATAAACTGCAAACAAGTTAAGGATCAAGTATTCTTTAAAAGTTTATTGACTTGCACTTTGTTTCAGGCTCAATGTTTCAGGAAAGGCTTTTTTTGTTTCTTTTTTTCTTTTTCCAGCATATGTAATTTCAGTTTGGTTTGTTGGCTGGTTTAATGTTGTCGCTGAGAAGAATGTGAAACAGGTTGTATACATCAGTCGACTTTTCTATTTCATTGAATATTTAATAAGCTTTTAAGTAATGTAATTTGTAACTGACTTGTTTCATTTGGGTTCATGACTTGGTTATTCTCTTCTACTAAAGGGGGAAGGGGAAAGCAAAATATTTACCTATCCAGCCATGAGTGTGTGGATTTTCCAATTTTGTAACTTGCAATTCTTTGTATGCACTATTCATGTAACAGTAAATGGTCGCCTATTGTGTTCTAATGTTCTTGAAGAAAAAATATTGATTTGATATCTTATATTGACTTTTGAAGATTGACCAAGATGGGAGCTCTTCGATGGGATAATGTTGTGAATAGACATCAGGGATGGAGACTCGTCACTTGCATTTGGTTACATGCTGGGGTTATTCATTTGCTAGCTAATATGTTGAGTCTGGTCTTCATTGGCATTCGCCTTGAACAGCAATTCGGGTTTAGTATGTTTTTCTTCCAAACTAGTAATATCTTCTTATGATTACATTGATGGCACGTAGTAAATGTCACACACAAAATAAGGAAAACAAACATTAAACTTCCAAGTTCATATTTGCTAGTCAGGAAACATAATTCAGTTTCTCTGTTGGTCAAGTTTTACTTTACAAGTTAATGGACCTAACATTTTCATTTGTCAAACTAATGGCAGTTAAGATTGGAATCATATACTTGGTGTCCGGGTTTGGTGGAAGTGTCCTGTCGTCTCTATTTATCAGAGATCACATCTCTGTTGGTGCTTCTGGTGCCCTTTTTGGACTTCTTGGCGCAATGCTGTCTGAACTTATCACAAACTGGACTATATATTCCAATAAAGTGAGTGTACCGAATTCTTTAGGTCAGCCTAATTTATGGCTTTCTGCATGTTTATTAATTTTCTTGAATATAAGAGACACCTCAAATCTTCTACACTTTGGCTCGTTGCTATCAATTAGTTTCATATCTTTAAATTATATTAACATGGCACAAGTTAACTTTTGTTTTTCACTCTTTTTGTAGGCAATGGCTTTAATAACCCTTCTAGTGATCGTTGTGATCAACCTTGGCATTGGCATTTTGCCACACGTAGATAATTTTGCTCACATCGGAGGATTCCTGGTGGGATTTCTCCTTGGTTTTATTTTGCTGCCACGTCCTCAGTTCGGTTGGTTAGAACAGCGACGTCTTCCTGCCGGGGTTCGGATGAAGTCAAAGTACAAGGTTTACCAATATGTTCTATGGATTGTGTCTCTTATTCTGTTGACTGCAGGGTTAGTTCCTTCCATAAATCCTCATAAGGAATGTTGTTACTTTGATAAGTATTTTGCTAAAGGAGATAAAAATTTATATATTATATTCATTTGGTATATGTCTAAGTATTCATCAATTTAATCTTTTGATATTCCATGGGCTGTTGTTATCAAACGAAAAGCTTGTTTTTTACTTCTTTGTATGCTCCCTACCAAATAGTGTAGGTACTTATTGGTTATTTTTCCTTGCATTATGTTGCACGTTTATATAGTCTGTCATGAATCATGCACTTTGATAAAAATAGAAAGAAAAATAGATGTTTAAATCATTGTTTTATTTATTTATTTAATGGCAGGTTATCGACTGCATTGGTGATGCTATTTCGGGGTGAGAAAGGGTATGACCACTGCCATTGGTGTCGCTACTTAACATGTGTCCCTACTTCTAAATGGGAATGCAGCGACAGTTAAACAATACAGGGGAAATGATTTTCACTTGCCGTATATTTTCTTGTGTGTATAGCCATAGAGCTCTTAGAAACTGGCTTGTTTTTTCCTTTAGGTTTTTTTTTGTTCTTTAAATAAGTTTGTCTTTAGGAATTTATGCTTGCTTTCTTTTTTTGTTGTAAAATATACATATTAGTATATTATATATAAAGAAATTTGCTTGTATATGAATTCATTTCTCATTTTATATCCTCTCTGGCTTCATTATTGTCTTTTTATTTTCTAATGTGTATCCAAGTAATTATGGATTTCAAATTTAAATTCAAGAATTCTCAAGTAATCAAGGAATTATCACTGATCAAAAAATCATTTGGAAGGAAGATTCAATATTACTATTTAATTATTTTTATCTTTGTATAACAAGCATGCTGAATTCAAAATATGGCCAAGAATCAATGTCTTACAAGAAACGAGAACTAGAAATTTTATCCGTTGGTTAGCCCTGAACATCCAAGAGATATTGTGCTTAGAAAAAGGCTAATTAGGTAGGAAAGCAAATCAATGGATGAAAACGCACAAGTTGGACGCATCACCACTCATTCCTTAAACCGTACCCTTTGGGTTCACCACCTAATTTGTTTGTGTATAAAAGATATTAGCTGGGGATTTTCTCTGTGCATTTAGCAATTAAAAATATATTTTATAAAATAATTTATAAATAATGACACATGTAACCTCAAACATGCAACTTTCGTATCATTAACACGACACTCTAATAAAATGAATTAATAAGTTAATTATGTTAAAAAATAATTAATATTACTATATATAAAATTTATTATGTAAATTTATATATGTATTAAATATACATTAGAAATTTTAGTGTTATATATAGCGACATTAATTATATTATTTTGTAATATAATTGACATATTAGTTCATTTGGTTAGAGTATCGTGCTAATAACAAGAAGGCGGTATGTTTGACACATGCACACACCATTATTTTTAAATTCACGTTATTATTTTTAAATTATTTCATAAAATATATTTTTAAAATAATATTGAAAATACAAATTATACATAAGGTATTTTTGATTTTTTGCCTCACTGTTAATTGCTTACACTGTACACTTGGGCTCACCCACTACTTGTACAAACAGTGTCAGTGATCATTGCTCAAGACTTAAGTCATTCCTTAAATCGTTCAATTGGGTTTTCCCACTATTGCTGTGTCTGCAAAAGACTAAAATTTGGCCCATCCACTTTGTTCTTAAGTAAAATATAATTGAAAAATTAGATTAGTATGGCGTCGCCCGGACTCGAACCGGAGACCTTCAGTGTGTTAGACTGACGTGATAACCAACTACACCACGACACCTGCTATTGTCGGTGTCGTGTGTAATTAATAAGTAACTTTATATGTTTTAATCCAACTTTTGAAATAGTTACATCATGCATGCCTCAAAGTTCATTTAGAAATCATGTAAAACCACAAGCTCCACATTGCACACCAACCCAGCATTTTCCTTCTATATATCATATAATATTATTTTATAACGTACGGTAAGGACTCCACTTTAACTAAATTATAAAGCTTCTTTAAGGAGATACAAAAGGAAGGGAAAAAAAAGAATAAAGCCTTAGAAGCATATTTGTGATGGAACTTTGTATGGGAAGCTTCAAGGGTTTAAGAATAATTGTGTTGCTGATGTTGCTCTCCTCGGCCCCATTTGTATCTGCATTTATAGAATGCTCCACAATTACTCAATTTTTCTCAGCATGCTCCATCGCCATCACCTATGGCTCCCCAGACCCCATTCCAGGGTCCCCTTGTTGTGATGCCATGTCTGGCCTGAACAACATTGCTAACACTGGTGATAATAGGCCATATGTTTGTAGATGCTTAATGGGCCTAATTGACACTTATAGCCCAAACGCCACAGCCATAGCTACCTTACCAGGTTTATGTGGTGTCTCTTTGGGCTTCATCATTGATCCAAACACAGACTGTAGTTTGTAAGTCTCTCTCCCTCTTTGTCTTGTTGGCTTGGCTTTGAGTAAATCAAGGCAATTGCTTTCTGTATCTTTTTAAGCTTAGGGAACACCTAATTTGAAATGTAAAATTACATTGTGAATTAACCTTTTCAATGTAATTTTACATTCCGGATTAGATGTAAGAAACAACTATGGAAGTGCAGGAAACAATTACTGTAAATGTAAATTCCATCAGTCCAATTATTCCATCATACAATATTTGCTTGTCACTCATTGAAAGTGTGTTTTCTTGTGTCTTTGCAGGGTCTTCTAGAAACAATTGTAAAAGAATATTAGAGATTGGAAGTTTCACTCGAGGAAATAGTAATAAAGTGTGTTGTAATTTGAGATGCCACATTTTAATTGTAAATTAGTGTAATGCACAATACCTACGTGTCATTTTAGTTTCATAAATATTCTTCATATTGAGTAGTATCAAATAAAGTTTTATATAAAGACCATATTTCCAAGAATGGGGTCATCATCAGCATTACGTATATATAGGTATGAGCTCCAGAGTCACACCTTGTATTTCTCCTTGGCTAGGCCGATAGGGGAATTCATTACAGAAATGACCATTATGAATCACGTGATGGGTAGTGTGTGGCACAATGAAGCTCTGTTGCTATAAACATCCACCACCACCACCAATTGTCAAGAGCAAAATCTATTGTTCCTAACGCGGATATTTCCACATCTATTTCAATCACAATGCTATGCTAAACTATGCCCCACCCTAAATATGTCTGGTGGTCGTTGGATCCGTAAATCTAAGGTCTCTCAGCATTGTGCCTACGTCAATTAATTAAACTATACATGATAAATCTTTCAAAGATTGGACCCACTGCCATGGATATGACACCACTTGAATAATAATACTATTTTGTGATTCACGTTTTCTCTTCTTTGACACTTCTCTTTCTTATGGTACAATATGTCCTGGTGAAACCATTCAACTATTTCGTAATTATTACCATTTACCCGTGCCCAACACGAACATAAACTCTGGCGTTTATTCCTTCTTTTAATTCAGGAGAACTTGGCTAATAGGAAATAATTATGTTGAACTATTCAATTCAAAGTGATTCAAATAAAGTGTTTTGGAACTTTTACATGATTGAAAAAAAGCTAATGATTTTGGCATAATGAATTGAAGGCCATCACACTTTATAATATCAGCAAAAGAAAAGTGCATTGTAAGTAGACATTTGAGTAGGGTGTCTTAGTGGGGATTGGTGTGGGCCAAAACTAGATCATAGAGGGAAAATGAGAAGAAGTAGCACTAATTCTACATTAATTATGGTCATAACCAGCTCCATATAATCGCTTGATTTCAACTGCATGGCCTGCGGTGAGCATAGCATCCAAGGACACAGTTCCCTTTCGTAGCCTCAAGAAAAACAAAAGACTATAACAGAACAAGATAAGGAAAAGATCCAAAGAGGTGAGTAATGCTGTCATATATGAATTATTTTGTCCTTTTGTTTCATGTCCCTTTCTCACCAAGTGGACCACCGAAAGGCTAAACTAGAAAGAAAGCTTAGATCTAGTTTTCGTGAATTCACAGTGGATAAATCAAAATGCCAATACTAAGTAAAATGAACACTATATATGAGAAACGGATCTTCTCTAAATAACTACCACACAACACAAGGTTTTCTATATATAAATAAAAAGTATATACATTTTTATGCTCAATGGGATATTTTTTTAAAAATATACGAGAATGATCAAGAAGTGAACAATTGCATTTAATGGCAGTGCGGAAACAAATTGAAATTGGCTGCACCTATGCAAATTAAAGAGAGGAAAATACTAGTTGTACATCGGTATAAAATACATTATCTCATGTTTGGAGCGTTGGACAAAATTAGAATGCAAGTTATTATATAGATTATAAAAAGATAAGACCTTTATAATTTGATAGTGAAACCGGTATATAGTAGGAGTTAATGTGCGTAAGTATGTGTTAGGTTCCTGAACCCGTTTTCTGGAATAGACTAGATGAAATAATCTAAAGAAGCACAACCAGTTTACGGGATTCTGATAACACTATAGGCCTTAGCATTCAAAGGCAAAGGTGCATGAGTACCCGACACCTACCCCAAAAATTCTGGAGTTAGATGCATTAGCGTGTTTAGACTAGAGTCTATAAATTAGGGGAGTTTGAAACAAATTTGATTTTATAAACTTAATTAGTAAATTTGGTTGAAAGTGAGTTTATAATGACATGTTTATATTAGAGATTATCATATCAAATGTAATTTGACTAATTTGTATTGAAGTCATTTTATGTGTGAGCAGTGCATATTAGCCTCAAAAGTAGTGTGAAAAAAATTCTTTTCCTATGCATAAAAAAAAAAAGTAGTGTGAAAAAATCAGTGCTTGTTTGTTGTGCAAATAAAATCATTTCCTCCCACCGTGCATATCTTTCAATGCAAAATTTATGATAGAAATTAATTTGAATATACTGCATTACATTTACATTTAAAGGTCAAAACCAATTCTGTCAAAATTAACTGCACTCAACTTTAAAACAGACAATTAGTAGCTCTGTAATAAATGGATTAGTGCATTTATCTCAGAATAGTAACGATATTAATAACAAAAATGTACAGTTATGAAAAAGTGTTATAAAAAAACTGAACTATTTGTCCAATACATTATGATGTGCCAACTGCCAAGCATTTGTCCCTAACGAGAAATTATTACTTGGATCCATCAATATTAAATTATTCATATGAAGGTGCTAGTTCCATGTAAGTTATGATTAAAAACATGCACTCCACTAAGCAAACAGTCAAACCAAGTCATGATTTACAAATCCACACTCACTGAAAACGTCAACAATGAGAACAATCGTGTATGGACTATAAGAATACATGTAAAAAAAAATAATTACATTCTCAACTGCTGCCACACACAGGAAAATCAAACAAAAGGAAATAATATGTCTCTTCTTCTTTTTGTGGAAAAAAGTGGGTATTGTCTTATAACACACTCAATGTCACCTTAAGTTGCTACTCCCAATTCTGTTCATTTGGTTAAATGCAGGTAAGACTTTGTTCCTTAAATCTAAATCATGGTCTGAATTAGGCCCCACCAAATGAACAGGCCTCCTAGTGGAACCGTATCTGTCAAACTCCAGCCTTTGTCTTGGTGCACTTTGTGATCTAACCTTAGCCCTAAAAGATTCAGTGTTTGCCATGTAATTGGGGTGACCTGTGTAGCCACTGAAGAAACCCCACGAATACTCACTCCTGGTAGGTGTAAAGGGTCCTCCTCCTCTTCTTGCACCACTTCCATTTCTAGAATTGGCAGAAAATGCTTGTGGACTATTGTCAGCAGTTCTTGAACTTGCTGCTTCTTTTCCTTTGTGAAACTTCAATGAGCTTAGCTGCAACACCTCCCTTGATGAGAAGCTTTGATTTAGAGCCTTTGCTGAACGTTTTGATGGCGACTCATGTGCCGCCGCAAAGTTCTCATTGTTGTAATCAGAACTCAAATAATAATGTGCTGCTTGGAAGGAGCTGCTACTGTGGTGAGACTTGAAGTGTGGCCTCCAAGTATCCACTTCGAGAATCTTGTCACTTTTATCATCATCAGGGCGTCCATATTTTAATGAAGCATCTCCAGTTTGGCTGCTCTTGCTATCTAATTCCATCCAACGGTTTAACCAGTTGGAATCAAACCGGGCATGTTCTGAGTCAACGTTCCTAGAATTGGCATTGGAACTACATCTCTGCAAGTTTTAAGAGAAAAAAATGCAATTGAAGTAGGGAAAATTAAGAGAGGTACCCCATCCACAAGACCCAGAAATGAACAGAATTGAAAACTTTTGTTGCTTGGGAGTTCAATGGTTGAGACTGCCTACACATTTTAGTCAAGTTTTGCTCAAGTTATATCAACACTTGACTGATTCAAACACCTATGTGCTCTTAGGCAGCCCTTTTTATGAGAAGAAATAAAATCATAATAAGATAGGGATTTTTAAAAAAAATATTTTTTCTAAGAAGTTAATATTGTTTATCAAGTAGTTATTTTATTTTAAATTTAAAAAAAAAATCAATTGTAAATAAAAACATTTATTGAGAGCCTAAGGAGAGCCCTATCCTAATGATAGGCCGCTCCTCCCAATCGTGCTTATAATGGGGAAGAATCGTGTACCTTAAGGATAGAAGATCCATCAAATTTTGTACTGAAGCCACGAGGTGGGTGTTCATATTCTTCAGGGACCTACAAGTAAGTAAATAATAATAAATAAATAAATAAATCATACAAGCTAATAGTTGATGAGTCATTCTTTGCTGAGTAGTAGTAATAATAAACAG
>CM023960.1:27031581-27065433 GCA_013407115.1 Glycine latifolia | reverse complement strand
ATATATATATATATATATATATATATATATATATATATATATATATATATTATTTCAATGGCAATCACTAGTCAAACTAAAACAGTTTACTAAGCACCAGCATATTTTGCAATTTGCCATTGCGCTGGCTCAGCTAGCTTCTACTACAAGGTGGAAAGTGATTTCTTAGCAGAAAAGGAAGAACATATGAAAAAGTAACGTTTTAAAAGGTGACAAGAATGTTTGAAGAAAATGACGAGGCTTTCTAAGAAGTTAGCCTCAAACGAAATAGCTAGTGAGAGATTACAAAGGAAAGAATGATGACAGTGGTAAAATACTTTACATTACATACAGGATAGTGAGAAAGGGAAGAGTTGAAGTTGAAAGAAGGGTCTGACAAGTGCGCACGGCTTGCTCGTGCCTGGGCCTGAAGTCGCACCAATGTTTGCATGCGCCTCAGCATATCAGCACTTTGCTTTCTCACAATGTGGCCCCTAACCAATGCTTGCAACTTCACCAATGCTTTTAGCGCTCTCAATGCCCTCCTTGCCTTCCAAATTCACCCAAAAACACTTTCTTAACAATTATTAATATTTCCTATCATATTGTAATTTAGGACCTTCAACATATTGAAATAAAATAAAATATTGAGTACGTACAAGCAAGGAAATCTTACAATACTTTAATAAATGAGAAATATCCAGAAGGGGGGCTGGTGGACACAATCACTATTGAACACACACCGTGATGAAAAGCCATTCTATAACGATGTTCTTTTCTTAATTTCCAATTAAATTTCACTGTTCAATCTAACGGTCTGTTTTCTATTTTTAGTAGATCATTTATTGTGTCTCATTTTTTATTTTCTTTGTGTAAAAATTATCCTTGCTTAGAAATTATTGTAATAATTTGTTGCATAAAGGTCATTAATTACTCTTCTTTTATTCGTTGAAGCTTCCTATATATGCTACATTTGCCCTTTAGTTTGGCTTGCATGACCAGCAGAAAGGCAAAAGGGTAAAAGAGTTAAAATTCATTAGTTCAATGAATATAGTAATCTGGCTCCATTCTCTTACCTTTTCAAACAAAGAATGCATTATGGTCGGTTAGTGGCCTTAACAAGGGTTACTTCTTTCACATGAAAGTTAGAATGTGTTTATGTTAAGTAAGGTGAAAAAGGCCCTTTTTTCCCCACAAAGGAATGGTATTTTCATCTTTTGATTTGGCAAGACAAAGACTTGATCACAAATGCACCCCTCATACGTAGCCAAAAAACAAAATTAGTGGTTACCAACTTGCTGGTCTCTCTCCTATTACATTGAGTAATAGCAACCCCCACCAATGAGTAGTTAGGGCCATGAACTTAGATGTGGTTGAAGATTGGCTGGCACAGGGCCACTAACCTTTGATGTTTTTTGCGCACAAGGCCATTCTACTTTGCCCCCTGCAAAGGTAACTATCATAACCTCACCATTCACCAACTACGTGGGGTTCTCTTATTCTACTCACACACGTCCTATTTTCCTCTTTTCAATCCCCACAAAGTCCTGCAATTCCTACATACTTAAATTCCAAAAAAGGCACTTTTTCTTTAAAAATTAAAAATTGAGCCTTGTTAGGAGTAGGCTACTTAGGAGTCTCTATTTCCCTTCCTATGTTATACCTAATTAATTAAATTTTTTTAATCTAAAACATCATTCGTTTTTGTCAATCAAACTAATAAATTAGAAAAATTATTATTGAATAGAGCCTAGAGTGCAACATTTTCTGATGGAAATTACAACATTCTTGTAATGTAGAGCCAAAGTTTATGAGATAAGGTAGAATAAGGCACTCAAACACTAATGGCAGAAATGACTGAAAGCAATGAATTAAATATAATGTAGCACACTAGCACGTGCCAAGAAGAGGTAACAATAATTCTCTAAACCGAAAAGGATAACGATACTCGTAAATAATTTTAATAATTTAAGCGAAAGGATTACGTGATGCAACGAGAGACAAAGGGGAAAAATGAATCATAAATATAATTAGTCAAACGTAAATTGTGTATCGAAAAACTTAGGATAGGAAAATAAAAGGAATCTCTAGTTTGAATCTTATGACATGATATGCATATAGCAAATTGTCAGCACTCAGAAGCAGTATCCAACTCCAGAAGACAGAGAGAACAAACACATTCCAGAATCTTACTATAATAAAATAAAATAAAAAGTCTTTAAATAATTATTTAAAAATTAATTCATGTAGCATTTCACTATTTTGGAAGGAAGCAAAGGTGTGGTGCCGGTGGTGGAAGGGGACCAACACCTATGTCCACGGAACAGGTTGCTTTCAGGGCAAAAAGTATTTTAAAATAAAAATAAAAAATCTCACTGTTGAAAAACAAGCAATATTTGACCACCGTTTGATTCCCGAGAAAATCCGTAGAAAAAAATAATTCCATTTCAACAAGATTTTTTTTTTAAAAATAGTCAACATATTTGAAATTACCTAAGCATGGAAGAATTTGTTTTTTATAAAAAACAACTGAAACAGAAAAACAAACCTCGGAAACAAGGATGATCATGATTCCAAGGACATCATCAATTATCGTAAATTGTGAGAAAAAAAACAAATTTATAGATTTTAGTATTTTTTTTTCACTTACCAAGTAACCACGGAACGCCGATTGTATCCTAACGGCGGCGGTTTCAAGGTTGCCAACACACGCCGCCATAGCGGCGGGCCTGGTGTTTGTGGCGGCGACGCCACCGCTTGTGAGTCTGACAACCTCCGCGGCAGCGTGGGCGGCGGCGAGAGCAGCTTCTGCTACGGCGGCGGTGGCGGCGGCGACGGCGATGGCATGCTTGTTGGCGTCCAAGGGAGTTGAGGAATCAAAGTGAGTGACGGCGGAGGGTGGCGGTGGCGGTGGCGGCGGGAGTGACTTGTTCCTGACGGTGTGTTTGAGGAAGGTCCATCTTTTCTTGGTGGATTTGGAATCGGAGGGTTTTTTTGGCGCCGAAAAGTCGCCGGAGAAAACCCATTTCTCAAGTCATTGGTGGAGAGAGAAGTGAAGTGAGTTTAGTTTAGTTTAGTTTAGTAGTTAGAGAAAGAGAAAGAGAATGAAAATGGAAGTAGCTGAAGAAGTTCAGTGGAATACTTGGATTTTGTAGTTAGAGACTTAGAGTGTCGGAGATTTGGACGTCTCATTCTGTTTCGGGTTTAACTTCACGCGCTTTTATTAACACTTCTTCTTCACTCGCAATTCCCATTTTCTTCTTTTTCACCGACCCTCCTGTAAATAACTTTGTCATAATCAATTTATTATGCTGACAATTTACTGCACATTAAAGTATAGTATATATGATGTATTACCTTCAAAGCAGTGGTTTATCTATTTATAAAATTCGGTATAATATAACTGCACCAGTAAGACTGTTGTAAGAGGCAATTTTTTCCACAAAAAATTGTATTTATAAAATTTCTTCATATAACAAAATATATAATAAAAAATTAAAAGGATCTGACAAATAAGACTTAAAAAAGTAAATTAGAAAAAAACAAAGATTATGTCACATCTTATAGGAAAAAATGGAATATTTTTATTTAATATTATATACTTAATTTTTTTATTTTATATAACAAAAATTTATATTTTTAATTATTTTACAATGCACCATTTTTTAAGCAAAGCATGTAATAATTTTTGTAATACACACACAAATATATTATTGTGTGTACTTTTTCTCTTAGTGTTTATTCAATATTTTAGTTTAGTCCCTAATTTTTTTATCAATATGATCTTTTGTCCCTTTCTTTGATTTTGATTTCATTTTTTTTATCAATTTATTAGTTTTAGTGTCTGTTAAAAATATCATAATTATAAAAACAAAATGGTGCAATTTATAATAGTAAAAAAAATTATAATCGAAAAATAAATTAAAAGATTAAAAAAATGATTGAACTAAAACTTTAAATAAAGAGAAGAGATGAAAGTTATAATTTAACACATTATTTGATTGTATTGTCTGGTACAAAAAAAATCAAGATCATAAGAATTCCTTACTTAGTGAAAAAGATCTAACCGTCTCATATTAAGGTTTTACTTCATAGTAGGAGTATTTATTGATTGGGATGATATATAAAAACTGACAGACAATTATGTATGTCTTTTCACTTGTGCATCCATAGTAGGCGCGTGGAATTTAATGTCTGGATAATCTGGCGAGCTAACTTTTGTGTATGACTGCAAAAGAAGATGAAAGATTTAAAACGTTTACTCTAAACTTTTCTAACAATAGAAAATAGAAATGTATTTTTAATATATTGTTATTCTTGAATAAACTTTATTGAATACAAAAGTGAGAAATGCATATTGAAAGTTATATAATTTTTATCTAATAATAAAAATATATTTTAAAATATATTTATATCATTTTTCTTCTCAGTAATCTCAGAATCAAACAAAAAATAAAAAATAAAACCTATGTCGTGGTTTGAATAAAGCTGCTTGGCCAGTTGTCAAATGACCTGCATACATTAATTGTATAAGCATGGACGTGCGGGTTATCCTCCAGTAGTTATTGCACCAGTCGGTGTTTATAGTTATACACCCTATAATTAAAATATTGAAATGGAATGAAGTAAAATAAAATCAGAAAAGAATATTTTTTTAAATATTTTAATATTTTCTTATGTTTGTTTAAGAATTATAACTTATAAGTTCTCTCTGCTCACTTTGAATAAATATTGTCTTGAATTTGTCATATGGACAACACTTTTATGTTTTATCGATTGAAAATCTTTAAATTACTAGCTACCAGAATGATAAATAGAAAGGAACATCTTTATTTTCTCCTTCCCAAACATATGTTTCGTCTAATAATGATCCCATCATTTCAAGGAAGCCTAAGACAGACATAATACCATGTTGCTTCTCTAAAAATAGCCAGCATCCCAGGTCCAACTCATGGGAAGCCCTCAAGCAACTAAGTGTTAATACTTGTTTGTGTTTATATTTTGTTTTTTTTTTAATATTTATTTTAGGATAAAAATTTCTGAGCAACTTCTGGCGATCATGTGGGCATGCAAGTTTGGATCACTTTACAAATCCAAGTTTACCGTTTAGTTCTGACATTTTGTCAAGACATTAATGAAAAGCCAGCAAAGGGGAACATTATGAAAAGACACAATAAGCCTACGAGTCAATGAATGTAGCTTAATGATAGGAAAATTCTTCAGCAGGAAAGTCAATAAAACTAAATAAAGGTCGTGTACGGTAGAACTATAAAGTAGTCAAATGATATTTAACACAAACAAGTTGTGTGGAAGCAGGAAAAATCAAACTATACAATATATACTGTACTAATTATTCTAAAAGAATTCAACAGCTGCGTGGATGAATCTCGTTAAAATACAATCGGGCAAACTGAGGCATGGAGATCGGAGACACCCATTGCTTGACAATATCAAATTTCTAAAAAGAGGAGGGGGGAGGGGGTAAATAATCCGAAAGTTCATCGATTCCAAGAAAAATTTGGCCAAATATCTCCTTACCAATTTAGGAGAGATGTAGAATAAACTATAGACACAAGATCATGAACAAATGACCAAATTTGGACAGGGTCCCAAATTTCGGCACAATGTCCCATCGTTGAATTGTATCTCTTAAAATAACAAAGACATGTGCTCATGTTATAAACTACAGTGACAAATAAGAACAATAAATATAAATAGTTATATCTTGTTTAAATTGTCATACTTAAAAGATGAAAGCATGCAACTTTTTTAAATGGTCATGTCTTTTAATCTTATCCATTCGTATATCAGTTATATAGCCTAGATTTATAATTCTTACATTATTAAAATAATAATTATTCTCATATTATATATATATATATATATATATATATATATATATGAATGTATTTGTAGATATGTTGGCTTTCATTCCAAAAAGTTGTGTAGCCATCGCATTCAATTATGTAATGTTCATATGAGCTACACAATATCGGATGATGATGTTTGGTTATTTACAAAGAAAGAAGGATGACTGTTTTCAATGCTTATGACTAGATCAATCCCCGCTGTAAAGCAAAAATATTGGCACTAACAAAAGCGTATTAGAGGAAATTGATTTAACCATGTTTTCCCCTTGTACTTCATGTAGACTCGGAACTTCTGTATCTATGGTCATACAGCAAGAATGAAGAGGAATGTGGATTTCGGATGTCAAGATCTATCCCCTACAACCAAAATATACAATGCAGATTTTAAAAGTGAGCTGACATGAATCCACCCACCAAAAATCTTTTTTTTTTTTCAGTGGTGGTGGTGATTTATGATCAAAAAATGTTTACCTGTCTCATCTGATTATTGCTGGGTATGGACGCATGGTATGTGCTCTGAATTATAGGCTCCTAAGTAAAAATTTCTTGACATGTTACACACAGATGCATATTCCACATATAATCAAAACACTTGATGGCTGGAAAAATAAACACCTGCAATAGTTGAGATTAACCGGGAGAATCCTGTTGGTTAGAAAAGATGCAGCACATGATTGGTCAGTTCATACATGCAGTGAACCACTTGATTGGCTTCAAAACTGTACAAACCCTGTACCACAAATGAGAGAATCAACAAATTCTCTTTTGTGTACACACACACATATATAGAGAGAGAAAAAAAAAAAATTCTTTTAAAAGTTATGAGCATTATGTTTGCTGATAACTGCAAACAAATAATATGATCACAAAATATACTATCATATCTGATAAATGATAAAAGATGACCTACAGAATGGGACTCGGTGGTGCAGAATGAGATGAAACATATGCAGATGAGGGGCTTGAAATGCACACAACGGTATTTGGTGGAGATACTTCTACATTCAAAATCCTATCAGAATCAGCTCCATTAAAAGTCATGGTTGTTAGATATCCCCTATCCGATGTAGCTCTCCTGTCTTTTCCTCCATTTACTCTGTTACTTTCATCCTGATCCTCAATTGCATGTCCATTCAGATAAATCTCTGCAGGCTCATTTTCTGAAGCATTTGCATCAATATTACTTGAGGTGATAACTTGACCTTCCTCAGCTTTTAATGCCGAGATTTTCTCCACTCATACCATCACTTCATCAAGTTGCCTTGCGGAAAATTGATAAGCCTCCATAGATTCAGAGGCTCTTGCCGATAACTTGGGCAGTCTGTGGCACAAATCTTTGTAACAGCTTGCGACAACCATGTTAGGATTATCTTGCATTGTTAGTTGCTTAATCTCCCTAAGATTTCCCAACCTTGCATCTCCTGTCCATCTATCCAAGATGTACTGAGATGGAACTACTTTAATGTTTGTATGATCAAGAACTTTTAGTGCATGGCTAAACAGACAACCAACCCGCTCAAACTTCATACAACTGCAGACAACTGTGTCATCAGAAGAATTGAAGGGGACATTGTATTGTCTAGTATGTCCAAATGCATTTGCTTTGTACTCAATCAATGATCCATTTCTACTGTGTTGGTTAACAAGAACATTTAAAGATTTCTCATATGCTCGCTGAAATACTTCAAATGCTCTTGGAGTATAAATATCACTTGCATGCTTCAACAAAACCACATTACCCATTAGCCTAGGCAATCACCTGCTCATTTCCTCACTAGCTTTTATTTCTTTATAACGCTGCTCATCTACTACCCTTTCAAAATGCTTAAAAAATTGAAGCACATCAAGGTCGTGATTTAGATAACTTCTAATTTGTGAAGAAACCTAAATGAAAGCCTTTGATGTCCACTAAAAATGTATTCTGACCAAAGACAACAGCCCATTTCTCTCTTTCTTTATAAATCTATCTCAGCCATTCATTTTGCTGGAGGTTATACTTCTCCAGCATAGCCTCCTAAGCATGAGTAAATTCTTCCTCATCCTTGGGATCATAAATACTTCTCCTTAGATCGTTTGCAAAAGATTCAGCATCCTTAACAACATGGCTGAGGTGTTTCAAAGTGTTCTCATACAACTGCCATACAAATGTACAATGGTTTGTGTCAGATAAAACCGTATTGACTGCTTCAATAATTACAGCTTCTTGTTCTGTGAGAATGGCCACTGGCTTTTTGCCAGACATTGCATTAATGAAAGTTCGGAATAGCCAATTAAATGATTCAATAGAATCATCATACAGAAAAGCAGCAGCAAAGATTAACACTTGTTAGTGATGGTTAACACCTAAAAGCTGTACAAATGGCTGAAGATCTTTGTTTGTTCTGCAAGTTGTATTGATATGTGCGTAGCACATGATGTTTCCAAGCTTAATTAAGCCATTAAATGCATCAATTTATAGGATAAATAGCTTCCATTTGATGTGCATATGACGCATATGCTTTAATGATATAATTTGGTCAAGATTGAAGTGTTTGGCAGGAAATCTGAGCAAAAAGAGATGCAGATCAGGAGAACTGAAGTTGTGACGCGATCCGCGCCAACTATGGTGCCATCAGCGCCAGCAGGAAGTTGTGGCGCGATCCGCGCCACCTACCGCACGGTCAGCGCCATCCATTCGGGAAGCTAGCGCCATCAGTGCCGCAACCCGCGCCATCAGCGCCAGAGTTAAAATAGTGGCGCGATCCGCGCCAGACCTCGAATCTGCAGTTCTGCAAAAGCTGTCAAAGGCCAATCTTGGGATTTCACTTACCCAAGCATAAATAACAGAAGCCACTTCAGTCTTGGGGATCTTATCTTTTTGAATAGGAAGAAGAAGAAGGCTTGGGAGCTGAGCTAGGGTTTGGGGTTGAAGGGAAGAGGGTTCTTCCCTCTTCCCTTCCTCTTCTTTCTTGTGTATCTGCATTCATGCTTCTTTTTGTTGGTACCAAGGCCAGCCATGTTTAGGTTTGGCTAGTTTCCTTTTGTATTTAGGGCAAATGTTCCATGTAACTTTCATTTGGAATGGATTGAATGTTATTGTTCATTAATGCTATGTTATTTCATTACACTTTGCTTGAATCTCTTTATCTCTTTCTTAGAACTGATCAACCTAGGTAAGAGCTTAGAGCTAGGGTTCACAATAGGGATATTGGGGCCTTAGTCTTGGAACTAAGTGTGGTGACTTGTTTTACATCACCTAGGGATAGGGATGTAGGCTTGCAATCTTCTAGTGCATCACTTAATGCTTAACCTAATAAATGCTACTAAGGAATTAGGGTATTGAAAGGGGTTAAAGGGTTAATGTCATTAAGGGATTAGGGCTTAACTAGTAATGAATGAGGATGCATGATTGAGTAGCTAGCACAAATGAATGTAGTAAACAATCCATGTAAGAATGTTAGGAGCGTTGAGTGTGGGTCTCCCTAGCTACATTAGCTTACGTTTGGTGCAACCATTATCTATTTTATTTATAATGCTTTATGTTTATATTCAGTTTTTAATTTACTTCGCACAACAACACATTTCTCTTAATCTTTTGTCATCCAACCTTGAGATACAATTTATGATTTAATTGGTCAAACAATCCTCGTGGGAACGATATCTTTCTTATCACTTTATTACTTGGAACGATCGGTATACTTGCCGAACGCGCAACATGTATCCAAACAAATTACATCACCAAAATGGTCATAATCCATCACCATATTGTCATCAGCCCAAAAATGATTGCTAACCTTGTCTTCAACATCAAGCTGTATGGCATAAAAAAACTTTGGATTTTCAAAGTGCTGCCTTTGGAAGTAACCAAGCAAACACCCTGCTTCTCCTTTCCCTATATCTCTTTCCCTCACAGAATGAAGGTAATTATCATAATTCATTGAAAGTAGATCAAGAGATTCACGGGCACTTATTTTTTTATTCAACATATCTAGTGCAGACTTTGATTTAGGTCCCAAACTGTTGTTTGGGTCAGCTACCACAGCTTGAGCAAAACTAAATTCATTTTGCAAGTTTAATATGTTAGCACTATTAGAGTTTGAGTTTATATTTTTATGATTATGTTGTGATTCAAAATGGGTGACCCGGTATTTACCATCTGGTTGCCGAGTGATGATCATATGTGCCAAGAAGCCAGATCTCGTTTCCTTCCGATGTTTCTTCACGTTAGCATCTCTTTTGTCTTTCCTGCGATATCCCTCTTAGGAGCAGGTGAACTTTCTAGACACCGCCTGACCATGCACCTTACTCCTATTTATCCAATCTTTTCTAACATTGAAACCCAACAATCTGGCATACTTGTTATAGAATCTGTATGCATGATCATCGGACTCAAATTCCATACCAATTCCCAACACAGTATTGCCGCTAAGTACATTTGCTGAAGGAGGACAGGATTGAGTGTCACTAGCATGAGCAACATTTGGGCTGCTACAGTTCTGCTCCACATTCAAGTCCAAGTTATTTGACGTCTGAGGTCCAATATCAACATTCCCTTCATGCACAGTATCCAACTCATTTTGATCCCCATCCATTATTAAAAACCTTCACCAAATTGTGAGAAATAAGCAAATTAATTCAAGTGTTTAATAGGCATGCATTATCAACTAATCAACCAATAAGAAATCAATTTGGCATCATTTTTATAAAAGTCAACCAACTTACCATACATGACAGATGTATTGATTGGATGACACTATGAAAGTGTACTAAGTTCGGTTGGGTTAACCGGAGATACAAACACACACACACACTAAAAAGTGCATATGTTTATTCTTAATTTAACTTAGCTCATAAAAAAATATTAATCATAAAATAGACCCAACTACGATGAAAACTAAGTCATGCCAAATCAACAAATAATGTTTCAAAGCCACCTGGTTTCGATCTGCAATTTGCACAATGACACATTTAATTTCACTATTAGAATTGCAATCCAATAAAGCATTAACGTGCATCAAAATTGGGGGAATAAAAAGAAAAGGCAAACACTAGAGTTTTTACTGAATGATGATTCATTATCGATCATGTTCATTACAAATTCAGCTGAGGTTATGGTGATTGCAGTGCAAACAACCCGTACCAGTAGCAATCCAGAGCCGTGATTTGTCGTTGGATTCATTCGAATGCAGAGTTAATTAGTTGCAAAAACACATGATTTGGATTAGAGTTGCTTCTATACCTGAGTGCGAAGAAACAACACAAAGGGAAATAACAACTCTGCAAACCATAACACGATGGAGAAGATGATTCTGCTCCTCTTCGGAGATTAGCAGATAAAACGCATAGTTGCACCGTTTTTCATTAAAATTTTAATAATATTTTTTTTACACAAACTAATATTATTTTTACATAAATATTGTATTTTTTGTTTTGGCTGTCACAAATATTGTATTTGAAGGAGTGAGTTTATTATTATTACACTTCTCTCATTAGAAATATCCCTACAAGAGAGAGGTTGTTATAAATGCAAGATTTAAGAATAATTTTAAGAAATTTTAGAACATTTATAATGTATAATTAAGAGTTATTTATTTAAAATTTATGAATTTTATAATGTTTTATAAATATAAATTTTATTTTAATACTAAAATTGTTAAAATAAGTGTTTAATTGAATTACGTTAAATTTTATAAATAAAAATTGATTCTTTAATTGATAAGAATAAATTAAATAACAAATTTTTATATAAATAACTCATTTAAATAAAATACTGTCAAATTATCTGTTCTAATAATAAAAAATTATTAAACAATGTTATTTAATTTAAAATAAATTTAATTTATTCTACTATTTTTTAAAGATTAAACATATTTTTAATCCTTTAAAATTAATAAGTTTTGGTTTTAATTATGGTAATCCATGTAAAATTAGCGACTCATAAGGTTATGTCGCTTGGTTGAATAAAGGCCACCTTTACATTTTATAAATTGATCATGTCTTAGTTAAATCCTTCGCCAAAAAGGAGATATGTATGTCTATATATAATCACAAAGCATACTAAAAAAAAAATCTCACAAATTCTGTTTATCTTATCACGGGTTAAAATCTAGTTTGGTTTTTAAAAAATTAATAATACACACTTAATGCCACTTGTAATTTATGGTTCTTCTCGTATCTATTTTAATGAATTTTATTTCTTTGGCGCATAAAAAAACACTTATTGTTATTTATTTTTTAATTAGAATATGTTAGTAAATAATAATAAGATATTATGTTAAAATATATTCATGTTGTAATTATAGCTTACCAATGTACCCCAATTAAGTTAGCAAATATTTTTGAAGTTGATTACTTGTTATACATTAGCAAATTCCTTAAAAAAATATTTAATTTTTATTTTCTTGGTAGTTTTTTTTTTACAGAATTTTCTTAGTAGTTAAAAAAATATTTTAAAACTATTTTTACATATTTTTAAAATAAAAATAAACTGAGCATACAATTATATTTTTGTAAATATTTATAAAAAAAAATCTCAAACCAGGCTGTAATTTTTCTCAAATTGTTTTCTGAAAACTGTTAACTCCGTTTGTTATCATCGTTTTCTCTAGGTGTTAATCACCAGACAAAGCCGCTAAAAATCAAGTCCTCAAGGATTATTAGGCAGTTAATGCCTCTCACTGTCCAAGTAATATCACAATTTCACGTAACATAACAATATACCTGGACTCGGTGTTCTGCACAGTTACAGTGAACTTGCATTCCACAAAAAATGATTGCATTGCATATACCCTCTACCCTCCAAAAGAAAATGCAAGTTAAAAAGACAAAGGTATAAATTGAAAGAAAAAGGAAACCTAAAGCAGTAAAAGAGAAAAATTAACAACAACAAAAAAAATAAAATTAATTGGTCTTCTCAGAAGCTGCTGGAGCTGTCCAATACTTCTTCATAGCAAATATAAGTTTCTCCCTTTGAAGAGGCCCATCTTCATGGTCTACAATTATACTATCCCATTCCAATCCATTGACGATGCTCTTTACTTTTACCAATATATCAGCATCATCTCGGATGATAACACATCCTTCAGGTCTAAGAATCCTATCCATTTCTAGCAGAATGTCTTCCAATTCACATCTACAACACAATCACCATTAGTTTGCTTTCTTAACATCAATAAGAACAATAGAGTTTTACACATTGAAGTTACATATAAAATTCAACATTTGTAGACCAATATGTTACCTGTTACTGTAAAGGCTGAACACTGAATCAGCATGAATTAGATCATAAGTTCTAGGATAAGTAGACATTGCTTCACACCTGCAAGAGAATCGAGCAATTCATTAAGCATATTAGAAACAGAGAGAGAGAGAGAGAGATTCATCCAACATGGGACAAGTTATTATTATATGTTGCTAACCAATCATGATATATTCCAATCAACCCACGTTCATATATGGCTCCCAGTGTGTTAACCTTGGCCTGAACAGGAACCACGTTAATGACCCAAACAGGGTCCTCAATTAGTGCAGCGGCAAATCCACCCAAGTAGGCATTCATATCCAAAAGATTGCGGTATCTCTCAGTTCCTAGTAGCTTGTTCACTGTCTTATAATATGATACCCTTTTCTTCCACAGCTCATAATTTTTTGAATAAGTTTCGGCTGTAACCCCTTCTATGGTACCCTTATAAATCCTTGGTGGGATGGATTTTAATCTCTTTGGCCAATTGTCTACTACCCCACCAGCAGTTTCTTCTTTGCTAGACACTTCAGGAACAGGGCTCAGACATGTTTGCATATTGGTGTACCTGAAAGGTCACCAAAATATTTATAAGAACTTGACAAATTAAGAATGAGCAGAAGACATGCATGCAGGGAGATTGGACAAATTACCAGGCCTTGTCAGGGTCATTTTGTGCATTGCAGAATGATCTGGTTTGGGTGAGTTTATGATTGGCCTTGCAATCTAAATGGTTTTTTGGTTTCTGCCAGATGGCAATATCGTCCTTCTCCACTAGCTTGTTCCAACAAAGGCTTTTGGCGACCTTCTCAATTTTGGTCTGCTCTTCGTTCAGGTCCTCCTTTTTTCTTTGCCACCCTTTCCAGTATTTCTTCCAATTGATTGGTGGCCCAGATAGAATCCAATACCCACCAGGGCGTAGAACTCGATCCACTTCGTTAAGAAAAATCCCATCTGTTTCAACAATTAAGTGAAAAAAGAATATTCAATACAACTTACTACTTAAAATCATTAAAGGTCTCAAGTATAGTTTGTGGTGTGATAAATAAGAATATTAGTGTATATGGCATATAGTATACCATATTCAGCCCATGGGATGAGGCAGCGAGAGCAATGGGAGATGTCAAAAGCCCTGGAAGGGAAAGGAAGCCTCTTGGTGGCTAGGATTCCAATGAATGCAGGAACACCTCGCTCAAGAGCAAATTGAACTTGTGCTTCGTGGGTATCCCTTGGAGCAATTGACAATGTTAGGATATTGCGTGATAGAAGATAGGCTCCCCAACTAGCAACCTGCATACAAAGTTTCATAAATATAGTATAGTAGTATTGATTAGTAAAGTTATCATGTAATACACAAATTTTCCAAATTTAAATAATAATAATAATAATAGTAATAATAATAATAAGAATGGAAAAAAATGTGAACTATTTATGTTGAAGAGGTCATGTAACTTATTAAGAAAGAGTACAAGTTTTTAAAAGCTTGTTTAAGTATTTAGATTTATAATATGGAATTATATTTGTTTTCTTCCAAAAATGCAGGATTTGGATTAAAAATTAAAAATAATTATATTAAAAGTTAATAAACTTAATTTATATCAATTTGTAATAGGATGACAATATAAAAAGTTTTAAAAGCTATATATATTCTTTTATTATAAAAAAACGATAATATTTATTTTTGTTTTAGTGTAAACTGATATTCTTAATTTCTTACATTATTTTTTCACTATGTATAGGTATCATAACATCATGCTTATTCTGTAAAAAAAATCATACTTATTATTTGCAAACACAAGGCCAGCGGATAAATCAAATTAAAATTCAATATACTAATAAACTGAACCATGGGAAAGTTTTCTCCAAAATTTAATATGGATAATTCACGTAGGACAATAGACAAAAGCAATCAGTTACTCAATATTCAACGCGTAGCCCACATAAAATCAAAGGTGTTTCCTTCCATACATTCATACATCTCTGGTTGGAGATGTAGCCCTACACTTAATATATTTGCAGTGTTTTATTTGTCCACCTGCATCAAGCCTTCACCTCAATAAAATTGGGTAAACATGATATTTCTTATTTTAGGGGGGATATTATTTCAATTATTGAAAGTGTTTTAAATATTCTTATAAAATACTCTTAAAAATAGAAATAATATCTCAACTAAAATAAAAATTATTATTTTTATCCAATTTTATTGAGGTGAAGGATTGAACTAGGTGGAGAAATAAAACACTACAATGTGTTCAAGTGTAGTGCTACATCTCCAACCAGAGACGTATGGAAGGAAACGCCCAAACCAAATGTCATCTTAGTCCTAACTTTCCATTTAGATTTTCGAAGCAACTGCATTATTTTTTCAAAAATTGCTTGACTTCATTATTAAAAATCAAATCAGCCAACTCAACTATTCACAACAAGAAATTCACAACTATTTACAACAAATCAGGAGAAAACTTTGATGGACATTAAGGTTTGACTCCATTGGCACAGATTAAAATTTGACAATAAAAAAAATTTAGATAAGAATTTCACAATAAACTCTTCTAATTACACATCGTGACAATAATTATCTTAGAAAATATTCTAATAACTAATAATAAATTTTGATTGATCAGCGGTGTACACTTTGCACTGACACGGTGAAACAGCCGTTAAACTATGGATTTGTAGTAACATAAAAAAATCTTTTACATATCAAAATTTTAAATAATAATTATTATTATTATTTATTTAATTTTTTTTTTTTTTTTGTAATGAGAAATTAATAGAAGAGAAGGGTTACCCCACAGCCAGTATCGAGAGCAGTCCGAATAGAGCCATCTTTAAGATTAATAAACATTCCGATATCCTCAATGTAGGCGTCAGCGCCGTCGGGAAAGGTGGTTCCGCCGCCGGGGAAGACGAAGTGGTCGCCGTCGGAGCGGATCCAGTTCTGGACGGCCTTCTCCACGGTGAGCTCACGGTGGGGGACGTTAGCGAACCACGCGCGGTCTCTACTCGCCGGCCAGGGGAAGGGGTTCCGATAGCCGTGGGGGGCAGGTACCCTACACTTCAAGGGCTCTTCGGGACAGTGCCTCTCTTTGTATATCATTCTGCTACGTTTGTACCTCAGGGACCTTTGCGGGTCCTGGCACGGCGTGTACTCGCTGAAGTTGGCGCTGCACCGAGGGAAGGTTCTAGAAGATTCGACGCTGAAGTGGTTGCACGGTACGGAGAGGGAGAGGGAGAGGGCGGTGGTGAGGTGCGATCCTCGGTAAAAGATGGCGAGGAGGTAGGAGGTGATGCAGAGAAGGACAAGGAGTGCGTATATGTGTGCTTTTCTTCTGAAGTTGAAAACGCTGCGGTAGCGAAAAGAAGAAGAATCAACATTCGTCATCGCTAGCTGTTTGGATTCTTGGAGAATCTTGGAAAATAAAGAAGATGGCTATTGTGTGTGTGTATATGACTGTGAGCGCGCAAAGACACAGAAAGAGAAGATTTCATTTGCTTTCTTATAAATCTTGTATGTATTCGTATTCTTTATGTAAGAGTGATCTCGTTCTCATGAGTTACGCAAATCCTCCATTTTGTTTTCTTCTTCAATTACTATTAAAATTGTTTTTTTAAAATATAAAAAATATAGGGGAAAAAAAAGTAAAGTGGGAAAGACAAGATTAATTTGTCTTTCTACCAAAATAATTAATAACGTATCCTTTGACGCTAGTATTTTTTTATGGGTTTTTAATATACGATAAAGAAAATATTTAATGTACCTATAATATTCTAGAAATATAAGAAGTATGTGATATTTTTTGTTTCATAAATGAGATTATCAATAAGGAAGTGTTTTTTCTGGGAAGGAAAGATTTAGATTTTTCACTTGATTGATTGATTCGTCAGATTTGATTTTTTTATTAGTAAAAATTAAATACAATATGAAGAGATTTATAATAATTTATTTATTTTTTAATCAAAAGTTAGACTCTTTAACCAAATGGTCTGACTTTAGATACACAAATTTTATAACTTTTTATATGAAAAGAAAGTAATTAATGTACATATCCTATCCGTTGAATAAGAACGCGTTTCCATTATGTTTCAATTAACAATCTATATTTTTGTTTATTTTTTCAAAGTATTTATTGATTAAAATCATATATATTAAATACAATTAAGTATTTTTAAATAAAATAAATATTTATTATATTTGATGACTGATATATAAAATTCATTAATGATTACTCTTTTGATTACAATATTAGAAGAGAAGAATTTTAACCAGCAAAAAAAAAAAAAGAGAAGCATTTATTACACTTGAAAAATAAATAAAAACATTTAACTAACATAAAATTTAGACATTCTTGCTAAACAATCGACAACTTGATTGACTTGTTTACAGATAAACTTAGTAATTTTGAAAATGATTCAACTTCTTTGTGCAGCTCGTGATGATATCATCAGACTCATTATTCATGAAATAACTTGCATTGAGACCGTCCACAACCTGTTTGCCATCGAGCTCAAAGGTGATTTGATGTAAGTGCATATTTGAATTCTAATTTATAGATGTGGGAAGTGCAATTGCTTTTGCTTCCTAAGGTGGAGTTACACCAAACAACCATGTTGTCATTGCAAAAAACAAAATGACACAAGTGATTTTTTATACAAGCTCTAATTCCAAATATTTTAGAATCACAAAAGATAGATGTGTTAATGTTGCATTTTAAACAACAAACACAAGGTGGTGTCCAACTTCGATTACCATAATCAAGAATCAGATGCAATGAAGAGTTTATGTTGTTATTGTGCATGCTTCAGTGAGATTCAACATGGCCAAACGAAATGAGCAACGTACTATTTTATGGATACCATCCCATAACTTTTCATTTCTCCAAAGACACCAAAAGATGAATGTAACTTCTTCCACTTGTTCACGGTTAAGATTGTTGAGGATAAAGATGTGTTCCTTGAGATCTTCCATAGCTTCAGTTGATTGTTGCAACCTTTACCAAATACCAGATTTTTGACCACATTGTTTTTGCATGTTGACAACCAAAGAACACATGCTAATATGTTTCCGGACAATTTTCACACAAGGGACAAGCAATTGGACATTGAACCCACTTCAAAGAGAGGCATTGTCTTGTAGGAAGACAATCCCTAAGTTCTCCCCAAATCAAAAGCTTCATCATTTGCAAATCACTCCGTCTTCATCATGCGATAAGTAAATTGGAATAGATTAAGTTTATTGCACATCACGATCTTCGAAAACATCATAAATAAACTTTAACATTATGTAACACTTGATTGGTCTATCAAATCGCATACCTTTAAAATTACGAGCCGGAAACAAAAGTTGTTTGAACATAGGGATTATCTTTTGCATGAAGCCAATGATCTCTCTAAACATTTATTTGTTTTCCATCATTGAACCGTCGTTTAATGCCTTCTTTAACCACCATATCTGAAGTGTAGATATTAAGCCATATGAAATTTGGGGTTATAGTTGAAATGGGATCCAAAAAATCTTCCTTTGCAATAAATTTGGCTTTGAAAATACCTGTGACAAAAGCATCTTAATTAGAAATAAAAATTCAATTTTGCTTCTCCATTATTGTTAATTAAAAGCAATAAGATGTCTAAAATTCATACCTCTATGTTCTTTTTGCATAGATAATCGATCTCATATAAGTCCGTTCGATGTCTCTTCCATAATTTGTATTTGATCCCCATCAAAAAAATTAAAAATTCTTTTAATACTTGAAGGGTTTATGGGAGTAAAAAAAGTACTCATACAATAAAAAAGAATTGCTCGAACAACAAATTTAATAAGAACTTCACGGTCAACTTTAGATAAGTGTTTTCTAGACTAATGATGGTTCTTCCTCTAAATTTTGTCTCTCAAATAATTAAAATTAACTTTCTTCTTCTAAGTTCCAAAAAAAATGAAACATGGTCCTTATGATATGAGATATATTTTTATTGAAAAAATTATAGCTTTTGACTGATCAAAAACATCCAAAATATCATAGATAACACCAACCTTCTTTTCAGGAGAAACTAGTATACTACCCGTGCACTCGCACGGGTTATTCGAAATTTCGAATGAATATGTTTTTAATGAACAAATATCATGAATATGTAGCATACAATATAAAATAGAAAGATATGTTTTCTTATATATAGCATGGATAGGTACCTAAAATATTATAAGCATGGATAACATGAATTTTTAACTGATTATTTATATTACACAATAACAATTAATAACTAAAAATTTGTTATATTTACGATATACTATTGATATCTAGAAGAAAAAAAATTTAGTTTATAATTCCTAATTCAAAATTTTAATATTAAGTTTTTTAATATTTTATATCATTTTTTAGAAATCAACATATATGTTATAAATGACAAACGTCACATAAATTTAATTTTTGATTTAAAAATACATAATTAAAAATATTGTTTTATAAATGTTTTATTTTAATTTTTTATTATAGTCAACGACTCTAAATTTAGATTGTTTGTAATATTATTTTTCAAAAATTATATGAATTATTAACCTACTTAACATATAATTAATTATCATTTCTCTCAATTTTTTAAAGTATACAATATATATATATATATATATATATATATATAGATTTTTTTTTTGAATAAAACATACTATATATAACAATCATTAATAATAGACGATAATAACTAACAATTAAATGGTTAAAATAAACAAAGAAAAATTATAAATAATACATAAAGTTTTAAAATATATATTTAAAATTTATTGTATAAAATTATTTAGAAGTGTGCATGGCATGGGTTACAACATTCTAGCAGCATATATATAATCGAAGTTTCTGGTACATCATTGTCTTGGGCTCTCGGTGAGGGTTTAAGGGCACACACAGCAGATTTAAGCTCAGGGAAACGGTTTCTTTCACTCTCTGCGATTTGCGATGGCCGACGAAGACTATGAAGATATCGACATGGGGTTCGTTCTCTCTCTCACACACAGAAATTAGGGTTTTCCCTAATTCAATTTACCCATTGAAAACCCTTAATTCCCACAGCCGACGAGGACACTATTTTAATTAACTCTCTTGTTCGTGACTAAAAGAGCAATTCTTCAACTCACGGTACCCCAAAATGGATATTTTTGCACCGTGTCGTGTATTTATTCCGTGCTCCTTTTTTTCCTGAGTTTTGTTTTTCTTTCAAATGTTCTTCTACTGGATTTGATCACGTTTGCCTTTTTCTTTCAAACGTCCATTAGAAATTATTCTTCATGCTTCAATTGCTAGGGTTAGAGCCCTAAATTCTTTAATCCGTATATTTTTATTGAATGGTTTCTCATGGGAGAAAGGGTGGTGATGCAGGTACGAGGATGAGCCACCAGAGCCCGAGATTGAGGTACAGAACTCTGTCTTGTGTCCTTTTTTATATCTGCACAAATACATGTTATGGAACTGAGCGTTGAATGAATTAATTGAATTATTGACTGCTGGATTGATTGATGAACAGGAAGGTGCAGAGGAAGATGTGGAGAACAAAATCGATGAAATAACTGGAGAGCCTATTGACACTGAGGATAAGGAAGAGGAACAACCAGTGAAGCGGCCTCGAAAGACATCGAAATATATGACTAAGTATGAGCGTGCTAGAATTTTGGGCACCCGTGCTCTTCAAATCAGGTTTGTTCTGGACTTGTGAGCTTCAGATTCTGCTTATTGATTATTTCTAAGATGTTGTCTTTCTGGCTGGTCAGTATGAATGCACCTGTCATGGTCGAGTTGGAGGGGGAAACTGACCCACTTGAGGTAAAAGAACTTTTTATTTTCTTTGCAGTTTGATACTTTTTTTCTTGAAAAGTTCGTCTGAGCTCATTGTGAGTATTTCATTGTCAAACTTGTTATGCTAGTTTTAAGTTAGTATATTCCTTTTAAATAATAGAGATTCCTAGGATGGGAAGATCAATTTAACATTGGAGATATGTTCATCTTAAAAGTAGGTGGAGTAATTTTCTCTTATAGTTATGACTCTTTAATCAGCTTGTAGATTGTTTTCCCCATCATAGTTTGTGTTCCTTTGTCTTTGGCTTCCTCAAGAAAAGGTTTTGGGCTTTTGGCATAACTTAAAGGGGAGACTTCCAGGAACACACTTTTTCTGATACACTCTCTTCTATTGCCTGAAATTTATTAAAAACTACAAAACAGGAGAGAGGTTCATTCGATAATATGTGAGACCCACAAAATTGTGATTTTCAATAAATTTCAACCAATAAGAGTGTGTTCAAAAGAGTGCGCATGAGAGTATGTTTCTAGCATTTTTCTAACATAAAATGGTCTCTTATTCAGTTTGACAATGACATGCTCTTGTTAATTTTCCAACATCATGTGAAGCTTTCTTATTTCTGTGTTAGATAAGTTTGTCGTCATTATTGACCTCAGCTGAAAAGTTCTACAAACTGCTTCTGGCTTCAAATATTGAATCTAATCACATGAGCAGTGGACCTTATATATTGAGAAAATGTTTTGCTATTGTTTTATGTTATTTGATTCTCAAGTTCTGTGGTTTCCTGAATAATGCACTGTGTACACAATTCTAGAAATAAGTTCTCTGATTTTTATACACTGATAAAAATCATGTCCAAGATTAACTGTTCTACGGTTTGCCTCTTGAGCATATTTACTTGCCATCAATATCTCATGTTGAACTTTTTTTATATCAATAATCCTAAGTGTTTATTTCCTGCCTGTATTGCAATTTCGATTATTTGTTGCAGACAGTTCCCACAAAATTTTTCTGTCTCAGGATTCAGGAATATACATGTTTGTTTGTTAGCTCTGTTATATAACATCTGATATCTTGTTCTCCCAACTTATCAGATTGCTATGAAGGAGCTTCGAGAGCGGAAAATACCCTTTACAATTCGTCGCTACTTACCTGATGGAAGGTAAATACTTGGTCATTATACAAGTTAGGAAGTTCTTTTTTCTTGGCTGGGGGAGGTTAAGGTTGAGAACATTATGCCTTACTGACTGTTATCATTTTTTTGCAAAATTTCTCCAGCTATGAAGATTGGGGAGTTGATGAACTGATTGTGGAAGACTCCTGGAAGAGGCAAGTGGGTGGTGATTGATGATTGAACTGACAGGTGTGGGGAGGAGTAACAGACCCTAAATTTTTGTCTCCTCATAACATTTATCTTTGAATTATTTGAGGTTGATACTGATCTATGATCCCACCCACCTTGAAACTTGGTTTACAGCGATGTCTTTGAATGTTTGTAACTTGTGCTTTTAAGCTTGGTATAATTTCTATTTCAGCTTGTTTATATATCTCTGGGCTTGCAATAGTGTTTGTTGCTGTTTGTGAAATCAACTATCAGGACACCCTCAGCTCTACGAAGATTGGAGTGTACTTCTTTATACTGGACATTGGTTGTCCAGTGAGCTTGTGTCTCTTCTTTTACTATGCTTCATGGAAACATTCTGGAAATATTACTAATACCATTGCGAAGGGAAATGATGACAAGGCCAAATTAGGAGTCGATTGCTTTGAGAAAATATTTTTGCAATTAAAAAAAAATACAAAGAGAAATAGTGAGGGATAAGTGATAATGAAGTGTTTGAACTAATGAAGAAATGTTCATACTCAAGATGAAATGCATGATCGATGCCTATTTTCATATTTGGACAAAATCATATTGGGTGAATAATACAGGTTGATATTATTGTTGATATATTAATTTTAGTGTGATTTTTCATATTTTAAAAAAATATTCTTAGTAAATGTTGTTTAACAGTTTATTTTCATACACTTTTAAGATAAAATTGTGGTTTTAATTATTAGATAAAAAATAAATTTTAAGTAAAATTTATCATTTTTTTTACAGTTATTCATGTCTATTTTCATATTTGGGAGAAGATACTCAGACTCTTGTTTATTCCGCGCATGGTAAAAAGTCTAGTTGACTAGTTAAAATGAATGAGTTGTGAGTGGTTAAAGACAACCCATAATGAACAAACACGTGACAATTGCTAAACATCTTTTTCAAGGCAAAAACTTAATGCTATGCAGGCAACATTACAACAATCATTGTGTCACCTATATTAACATTGTGTTATATGAAAGCAAGAAAAATACCTGGTAATTATTGGCGTTGTATGGCAGATTCTTGTTTCCAGTTCGTAATCTACTAACTGAAGGGTCCCTAAGTTGTGTCTGTCTTTGCCTTGAACCTCTTGATCCACAAGTCGATAGCAGTATAGCACAGTTTCTTTGCCCTGCATTTATTTTTCTATAGAAACAATCCTATTTGACCCATGCAACTCTCAAAACACGAAAGCAAGATTGCACAGACACCTTAAAGTTTTTGGGCCTATTTTAAGAAGGTCTACTCAAAATTAAGAGTACCTGTCACGTAACTCTGGAAAAAGGACAGGATGAATATGCCTCACTCTACAAGGTTTAATCTGAAGTTTTGAACTATATATGAATGTCCCAAGACACGTAGTTCGTGCGGGTTTTACTTCAAACGCAGCCATATAATTGTATATATAGACAATGTTTATTGGTTTGTAATAATAAATAGTATTGTTCAAATAATTTTGTGTATTTTTTTTTGTGAGAACTGTTTTGTTGTAATTAATGTTAGAAATCCAAAAATCCAAAAATCCAAATTCTAAGAATTAAAACACACGTAAACTACTATATGTGAACTAGATCTCCATCTGAGCGCTACACGTGAAATGTTATTTTGATACGATGTTGAAGAATGACATGGGAAGAAATAGCAGAGACTTGGGTATGTGTACAGTTTAAAATCTAACAACTGAAGGGTCACTAAGTTGTGTCTTGGCCTTGAACCTCTTTGACCCACAAGTCATTGTGATAAGTAATAACTATATTATATATAGTGTCAATAATACTCTTTCCTAGTGACAGAATTCTATATATGGTAATGGTAGGACAAGGGATAACCAAGGTCGCAAATACGTCTCAAATTCACTTTTAAATTTGTACGGTTATCGGCCATAGTTTACAAGGGATTTACCCTTTTTACGAGTGGTATCTTGTAGCAGATAGCTAGAGATTAATTTTTTTTATAGGATTAAAGATTCCTGAAGTGAGTTTTAAGTTACAAAAGAAAATTATGGAAGAGGAAGTCAGTGATCTTAGGGTCTTTCACCAGGAGACAGAATAAAATGTTAAGCATCATGCACTCATGCGTCCCAGTGAGATCAACATGTTATGGATATAATAATACTTCAAGAGTTGGAACCAATGTGTCATGTTATATGTTTTTGAGCGTCATACTGCTTCTGTCATATATTAATTTTTGCGGAATTGTTACAAATGGGCTGTTTTTTTCTTATATGTTTTTTTCCGAATCTTTTTTGCAAAATTGTTACGGAAATTTTTTTCATAAACAAATTGAAGATACATGTTCATTTTAAATTCTGAAGAGTATGTGTTTCGTAGAAGGTACTCCAAACTTTAGATAATTAATCACAACTAATTAATTATTACCATCACAAAATAACTAATAATTAATCAGTAGCGACCGAAATGATATCTGCTGATTCATATTTGTTTGACTTTTATAGTTGTATTCGAATTTGATGTAAATGTGCTTACCTGTTGTTCTATTAATTAAAGAAAATGCAATTCGCGCATATAAAAAAAAATGCAATTCCATACACAAAAGCCACACGCCATTAAGATGCAAGACCCAATTTTATTGTCCATAGATGCTCTTCAATTTTGAAAAATGTATATGTTTAGTATTTCCAAACCATCGAGGTTTTGTTGTCGTTTTGGTTATTATTGTTCGAGTCATTTAAGCAGAAGAAAATGAATGAAGACTATTAACATGCCTGCATAAATCATAATGTTACCGTGTTTATACTATTTCGTTTGTTAACGTGATGACGACAATACACTTTTTGGTCTTTTGAAATGTATTCAAGCCAATATTGGACAAAAACCGAAGTGTATGTGAACAGTTGATATTGCTGTCACATTTTGATTCATAATTTAAAGCAGTTTCTGGCTATTCATTTGATTTTTTGGAACCAATGAATATCAGCCAACGGGAAGTTAACAAACACTACTAGGAGTCGTAGACATCGCAGAATCATGATGCTGTGACCATGACCACCTTTGATGAGAAATCTTTTGATGAACAAGTTCGTCAAAACCAAACCAGTATGTAACAACCTTGTGTATAGCCCACGTGGAAAGCAACGTAGATTACGACCATAATTTGATTTTGTTACTTCCGTGTCTTTTAATTTCTTTATAGTCTATATGGAATCCATACCAATAGATAGCGAAAATACATTTTTTTGATAATCATTTTTTTTCTCCATTTTTATAAGGACTACTTTACTCTTCAAATTTTTTTTTTCTATTTATGTAATCACAAGTTATACAAATGATTCATGAAAGCATTCACTTTACGTAAACATTTCACTTTTTTTAAAACACAATAACTACTTATATTTTCATTTTTTTATAAACAAAGCCACGACAAATACTTCAATTTGGAGCAACGTGGCAGAATGGCGACAATAGAGGAAGATTGTGGTGGTGCGGATATGCACGACGCATAATCCTATTGCAGGAGTGTTGGATAATTTCCGTTTTTAGTTGATTGATAATCTTGTTTGTTATTTGATAAGATATAATATTGGTTTTATTTGATAAGATATAAATCAAATAATATTTGATGGTTTAGGTCCAGCCCATTTCATCATATAAAAATAGATGAGTAAGGGTGGAGGCAAGATACACAGAAATTTGAGAGCCTCAAGTGACAGAGTGATATATTTGAGCAAGCCACCGTACCTGCATATTTGAGAACTTAGAGTGAAACACTATGAGTGTTTGAGTGATCACCATTGTTGGAGAGGTTGAGTGTATCACCACATTGGTGTATTTTTGATTCATTGTAACTGATTATTGTTATAGTGGATTTTGATACTGGACTAGGTCCCGTGAGTTTTTCTTTTCTCATATTGAGGAAGATTTTCTCACGTAAAACAAATTCAGATTGTCTCTCTCTCCCCCTTTTGATTTTATTTTTGCTTCCACAAATTGATTTGAGGGTCCGAGATACTCAACAAGGAGCACCGAGGAGGACTAAAAAAAATGTGTGTAAATATTGTCGGTACAATTTTTGGTAATGTTTAAGCAAAACAATGTTTAGTGTTAATGCTATTAAATAAAAGTAATTAACATAACAAAGGAAAAGGGATTGAACATTGGTGGTTCACTAATTCCCCCGCTTCTTAATGGTAAGGTAAGTAATTTCTAATTTATGTCAATATCCTTCTTATATTATTATTTTCATCTCTTTTCTTATTGTTTTTATATTTTTCTTTTTGATAATATACAATCATCTCTCTCTAGTGTCCATATACACAACCATATTTATTAAACCAAATTTAAAACGGTTTATTTTTTATTTTAAAATTCATTTTTATTATGTTTTTCTTGACTTTAAAACTTATTTTAATTTTAAAACTGTTTATTTTTTAATGTGTTAACGTACCATCTTAGTAACATAATTGTCCATTTTAAAACTTCTCCAAAATTAAATTTACAAATGACTAATTCTTTTTAATCTACAACTTCATTTTTTTTTAAAATCTACCAACTAATAATAAACAGATTTTTAAAACTTGTCATTTTTTAATTTAAATCTCATTTTATAAATATATTTGCGAATTTTAGAACTACGCATTTTTTTTGTATTTTTTATAGAACTCTTTTTTGTTAAACTGCTCATTTAAAATAATTAAGAATTAATTCAATTTGAAATATTTGTTAATTTTAAAATTGGTTTTGATTTTATATCTGTCCACCTGAAAATTTCTCATATTAGTGTTTGATTATTAATATTTATTAGGGATTATTTTAATTTTCTTTTTGATTTACATAGTTTGCAGTTTTTTTAAAGATAGCTTGTAGTTTTTTTAGTACTTTGGTTTCATTTTGTAGATCAAAGAAAAAGAAAACGAAGATCATGCATATTATATAGGTTTTGATAACACTAGAATAAAGACGCATTGTATTATAAATGTGAAAATAATTGATGCAAAAGTTTTACAATTAGGAAAAGGAAAAAGAAGACAAAGGATCGATAAATATGATAAAATAATTGATTGTTGATTTACATTACTTATCTTATTTGAAAAATTGTAGTACATATTTCTTGCATGTAATATTCACTTGTTCAAGTTCATATAGATTGTCACATTGGCATTATAGTTAAATTTAAATTACTACATAATATATATTATCTTATTGCATTTGAATTTGAATTGCTATGTTATATTGACAGTTTGGGATAATACATCTAAGCATATAAGAGAAATCATGTCTCCAAATTAGAAACAAACATAATACTTATCAATAGTCAATAAATATTTTAACACATCCAACAAACTTATATAAAAAATGATAGTTAAAATATGAATTGTATAAGAGTAATTATGAAGCACCTTACGATCAAATATTCTTTTTTAAATCTTTAATCATGTTCAAATTCATCCAAAGATTTCATGTTCCTAAACTAATTTAGTCATTTATGTTATTTTATTAAAAGTACTTAAAAAATGATGTTTTAAATATAACAAAGAAAAATAAGTACCAAGGATTAAATAATGAAATAAAAATTTAAGAATAGAGAAACAATTTTTGAAAAATGATATGGGATATTAATGATAAAGTTTATTAAGTTAGAAAAAATATGATGATAAATAGCATAAAAATATACTTCTTTTATTCCTATTTAAAACATTCAAGTTCACATTGCAATTTAGTAATTAATTTTTAATAATTTATTTTTTAAGTAGTTATACTATTATGTAATTACCATAAAAGAAGAATCGATATAATATATTAAATTTAATACAAAAAAAATACAATAACATAATAAAAATGTATTAAATTAGAAAAAATAATTTACCTCAAGGTAATATTCATGAGATATATTAATTTTAACACAATAAAAATTACACAAAATAATAAAATTTAATATAATAAAAACACAAACACACAAACGTAACAATGACTAAGTTTCTTGAGGATAATTACAATAGTTATAGTTAGTGTCTCACCTAAACAGATAATAATTAGAAAAGCTTTCTCAATTACTTGAATAGGGATCTATATAAAACTAAGAAAAATAAATTTTAACGTGCACAAGTAATACAGGTGTGGTACCATGTGTAAGTCTTTTACGGCCGTGGGATATGACGCCAAAAAATTGGATGTAGAGGATGCATCATCTTACCATGTGGAGGCAGTATCTTATCATGGGAGATTTGTGGTCGGAGGCTGCCACAGATGACAACCTCGCCTCGCCTGGGTTTAAGGCATATGCGTTTGAATCGGAAGACGACCAATTGGGACTCTGCAAAGATGACGACTTCGTCTTCAACCGCAATCACCGGTGAAACACTGTAAGTGTGGCAGAGGTTGTTGGGGCCTTGGGGGTACATATTTGTGGTTATGCTACATTTATGTTCTCGTTATATGAACATAAATCTTGTAACCACTTATAGGGTTGGTGATGACAGGTTTATTTTATTCTCGCAAAATGGATACTTTGAGCATTTTTAATGGGAGAAATTCATTTGGGTTTTTTAACTAATTTTTTGTGGCTACTACAGTATTTTTTGTGATCCCCACAGCGTCATGTCACTCCTACGGAACTCACTTAATATTTTGTTCAAATGCAAGAAATCATAAGGAATTCAAAAAAATTCACGTATTTATATTTTTTTAATAAAACTTAACATTTTTTCAATTTTTATAAATATAAATTAAAATAAATAAAAAGAAATGCGTAACAATATAAAATAAAATTTTACATAATAATAAATAATTAAACACAATAACATCGAAATAAATAAAAAATCTAGACCTTGAAAAAAAAAATTACATCAATTTAGTTATTGTTATTTTCGTTTCCGAAACATTCCCAAATATGCTCAACTAAATCTGCTTAGAGTTGTCGGTGTTTTTGTTTGTCGTGAACCTCTACTCTCCTTTGAAGGTATGTTGATCTGATACTAGGGTGAGCATCTAAAGATACTTCGAATGTTGACGTGTTGTTACCTACATTATCGTAATCAATATTACTTTGATATCTGTCACGTTCGTCCTCGACAATCATGTTATGCAATATGATGCATGCATAGATGATATTCTTCATTTTAGCAATATCCAAAAAACGTGATGGACCACGTATAATTGTGAATCGAGATTGGAGCACTCTGAACGCCTGTTCTACATCTTTTCTTGCCGATTCTTGCCGTTGAGCAAATGATTTCCGCTTTTCTCCTTGTGGCATTGAGATGGTCTTCACAAATGTAGCAAAGTCTGGATAAATACCATCAGCTAAATAGTATCCCATATTATATTGGGTTCTATTCACTGTGTATTGCACTGCGGGAGCACGTGCCGACAAAACTTTATCAAACACATTAGATCCATTTAACACAGTAATGTCATTATTTGAACCCACGGTGCCAAAAAATGCATGCCAAATCCACAAGTATTGTGATGCAATGGCTTCAAGAATGATTGTTGGGTTGCGATGATCACCTCGAAAAAATTGACATTTCCATGCAACAGGACAATTTTTCCATTCCCAATGCATGCAATCAATAGAACCTAACATACCTGAAAATCCGCGTGTCGCTCCCAGTTGTAGTAATTGTTCGGTGTCTTCGTTAGTTGGTCTCCTCAAGTACTCATTCCGAAATATGGTGCAGATGCCTGATACAAATCGCTCCAAGCATTCCACCGCAGTTGTTTCACCAATTCGAACATATTCGTCCACGCTGTCAGCAGGTGAGCCATAAGCCAAAATACGAAGTGCAGCTGTGCACTTTTGTAATGGAGATAGTCCTTTCCGACCCAGTGCATCGAACCTCACTTGAAAGTACTCATCATGATTGTTGAGCTCATCTACAATACGAAGAAACACATGCCTTCGCATACGAAATCTTCGTCGGAACTGATTCTCTATGTACACAAGATTTACTGAGAAGTAGTCATTGAACAATCGATCATGACCTTCTTCACGATTTCAATGTACCACTCTTCTTTGCATACGCCTAGCGGTGTTGCCATGTAGTTGTTGTTGGCTCTGAAGTATCAACCTAATGAGGTCTTCATCGGTATTGTCTTCCAATTTCTCATTTATCATTTGATCTAAAACTTCATCTAAATCGATGTTTGGATCCATTATAACGGTATCTAAAGTGTTTGAAATGAGAGAGATATATTGCGTAATTGGTATGAGAACATGTGAAAATGAATAAGTATTAGACATTTATATAACTTCATTTCCAACTGCTAGTTTTATAACAGCTAGGTAAAAAGAAATGCATAACAATATAAAATAAAATTTTACATAATAATAAATAATTAAATACAATAACATCGAAATAAATAAAAAACCTAAACCTCGAAAATAAATATTACATAAATTTAGTTATTGTTATTCAAACATAACGACTAAACTTTAATTAAACAGTTTCTTCCTAATATGTTCACAATACTTTTCGTGATCTTGGCGTTGTTGTTCCAACATGTTGGATGTATCTTTCATGAGGATTTCATAATCCATGCGCCGTTCTTGATATTGCATACGCCTTTCTTGAGTCTCCTTTAACTGAATAAGTTTTAATGTGTTTGCATTTTTCTCATTCATTACACTTTCAATGCCAGATAAATCGATATTGTTAGAAGTTTGTTTTCCTTTGCTCTTCCTTTTTGCCGCTTTTTGTCCCACTAGGCGAGACACTAGCGATGACTCATCATATTCTTCGATTTCAATGGGTGTCTCTGTGTTAGACGACGATGAGTAATTTTCATCTGCAGAAACCTTTGTTCTTTTTGAAGTATTTGACATGAATTCTGCATCGAATTTAGGTTGATCTTTCAACAACAACCAAGCATGTTCAACCTCAAATTTTTTACTTGTATCCTGCGAGTAAATCAAATGAGCATTAGCCATACAATCCTTCTCTGAAGTTCCACTTCTCCTATGCTTATCGGCTTGTTTGTAGCACCCATTAAATTTTTGAATTACTGGGTGGATCCTATTCCATCGAGATTTCAACTGAGTTGAGCTTCTTTCACAAAACAACCCGCTTTCACGCACATCGTCATTGTTGTGTGCATTTTTAATCCTTGCCCAATATTGCTTTGATGTTTGGTTGACACCGATTATTGAATCCTTTGACACATTGAGCCACGATCGAACAAGAATTACACTTCTGCCACCGAGAATGCTGTACGTGTTTTTTTTTCGACTACCATTGTGGTCACCCTCATCTAGTTGAATATTATCTACACCAATTGTGGACTCAACTTCATTGATAGCGGGAGAAATATTGGATAAAGAAGGTCTATAACACGTGTTTGGATTGATGGGGGTGATTGTTGACTACAAAACTGTGAATTTTGAGAACTACCACTAGTAGGCGACTCTATATTAGATGGAGGATGCATATACCACATGTGTGGGGGTGGTGGATACATTATATACTAAGGTGGATTTTGCGAATTTTCACTGGTAGGGGGTGGTTGAGGATACATAAAGTATGGCGGTGGATGTGGTGGATTTGTAGAATTTTCGCTGGTAGGGGGTGGTTCATTTTGCAAAAAATTGTAACCACTTTGATAATTATACTTACTGGGATCCATTTCAAAAAAGAAAAATGATTGAGGATGGATAGGAACAATAAAAATTGCAAGTATCAATTTTGTGTGAAGAAACACAACACATCACCCAAATTTATACCCAAACTTTCATCAACGGAAACTTTTTTTACAACGGACATAAATTATAACGTTACATTTGCTTTCAATTTTTTTAAATATTTTTATTTTATACCATTTAGAAGCTCAACGGCTCTTTTATTTTTTCATTCATTATTTTCCACCACTTATTCTTTTCATTGTGAATATTTTGCTTCCTTTTCACACGTCCAGAAGCTTCAACTGATCCATTTCATTATTTTTCCTTTTCACGCGTCCAATCTTTGCTGAGCCCATTTACCACGCGTCCCTTCCCTTTCCCCATTCCTTTTTCCTTTTCAATTTAATCTTCAGTCTCACTCTCGCCTCCAGAAGCTTCTCCACGCCTCTGCCCACGCTCTCCCTCTCTTCTCCATTCCCATGTCTCTCTTTTCTCCGCGCCCTGGTCCCTCGAAGCCCCTCTCCGACCTCGCCCACAACCTCTCCGCCAACACCCTCGCCTCGCGCGACACCCTCGCCTCGCGCTACCTCGCTTCTCGCCATAGCCGACGTCGCCGTTGGTGTCCTCGTCTTCCTCGATCAAGGTAGTTTACTTTCCCTCTTTATTTCCTGTGGTGGTTGAGTTTTTAATGTTATTTTATTGTGTAAGGTGCGGTCCTTATATAAGGAACCGCTGCTCTGTCTTCAACCTTGCGTTCCGCCACGTAGGATTGCTCTAAAGCTGTTTTTTTTTTTCAAGATACGGGTTCTTCCCGTTAAAAAACTCTCCAAGCTCCTGCATTGGAGTTGCTCTTAGTGAATTTGAATATTCCTATTAATAAAAATTGATAAACTAATAATTAATATTTATTAATAAAATAATTATATCTTATATGTTTCTTTATGACATACTATATAAGATGAATAAATTTTATGTGAGTGTAAAATAATTAAATTTAGATTATATAATCAAATATAGATAATCAATATTTAATATTAAAAAATTATATGACTTTTTTAGAAAATTCAATTTTTTAATTGAACACATAATGTTAAATCTTAACCTTTAATATTTGTGGTCCAAATTTAATTATTTTATATAAGATATATTACTCTCAGCTGCTCTTTCTCTCTCTATATAATATTTCTGCTTATAAAAAAAAATCTCTAAGTATGATAGTTTTTCTCTTTTAAGATTGTTAAATAAAAAAATTAGATAACCAAAAACAACAACATAGCAGTGCTATAATATCCCATAGAAATATAAAATCATAAAAAGCTTTTACAATTAATTAATTTAAAGTATAAAAATAATTAAAAGATAAGTTTACAAAAGTTTGGATTGACGTTATGCACTCTACTTAGGAAAAAAAACGCCTCTATGCACCGATAGAATATCCTCCAAAACATATTTTAAATAATAGAATTATAAGAAAGAAAGAAACTATTTTCTTCTTTTTAAGAAGAGGAAAAAACTGGATATGAGTTTTAATACTTTGTGTGCTCCGTTTCGTGTATATTGTGAGCAAGAAGCTAAATATTTATAGACAACCAAAGACAACGTGGAGCAAGTAAACCGCAACTTGCGGCGATTAGTATCGTTAACAAAATAATAAAACTGAACCATAAAATCTTCTTAAGGTGCAAAAATAATAATACGTTTAGTTTTTCACGGAAACCGAATTTAAAAGCATATATTATCTTTAAAAGCATAATTGATAAATAAAATATATTTTTAACTTTAAAATTTAAATTACAACAAAACTATTTTCCAACAGCAGAGCACTCTGCTGGCATAATGTGGGAACATTACGTTGCGGGATCAACAAGTTTTTCAGGAGTAAAAACAAAAGGCATTCCAAAAAACAAATTGATTGAAATTGGAGCACGGATATGCTTTATATTTCTGCAGACCTACGCGAGAATGTTTTGGTCAGCAGAGTCACTTTACTATAATCTATTTTCACATAACAGAAATCTCCACATGAACAGAGTCCTCTTTCAAAATGATGGAACCTATTGGCATCC
>CM023960.1:26975161-27025823 GCA_013407115.1 Glycine latifolia | reverse complement strand
TTGTATGGTGCATGTTATTTTTCTAAAATTGATTTGAAGTCGGGGTTCCATCAAATCAGAGTCCGGAATGAGGATACTCACAAAACCGCATTTCGTACCCATGATGGGCACTATGAGTATCTGGTGATGCCTTTCGGCCTTACCAATGCCCCATCCACTTTCCGATCTACTATGAATTCGATTTTTCGTGAGAGGTTGCAACAATATGTCTTGGTTTTCTTTGATGATATTTTAGTTTATAGCTCTTCTTGGGAAAAACATGTAGTTCACTTGGCAGATGTTCTGCAACTGTTACAGGAGCATAAATTAGTGGCACAAAAGAAGAAATGCTCATTTGGCGAAGATTCTGTGGAATACTTGGGGCATGTTATCTCTGTGGAGGGAGTAGCTATGGACCCTTCAAAAAATCCAAGCTGTTCTAGATTGGCCAAAACCTGTGAACACTAAGGGAGTCCGCGGATTTCTTGGTCTTACAGGATACTACCGTCGTTTCATCAAGGATTACGGAAAAATTGCTCAGCCACTCACTGAACTGACAAAGAAAGATAACTTCAAGTGGAATAAGGAGACTGATTCAGCTTTTGAAAAATTAAAAGAGCAGCTGACTTCAGCCCCAGTGCTTGTTTTACCTGATTTCTCTAAAGATTTTGTGATAGAGTGCGATGCATCAGGTTCTGGGTTAGGGGCTGTACTCATGCAAGATAAACAGCCTATTGCCTTATATAGTAAAGCCTTAGCTCCACGAAACTTGGCCAAATCAGTGTATGAGAAAGAGATTATGGCTCTTGCTTTATCTATACAACATTGGCGACCCTACTTGTTGGGAAGGAAATTCACAGTTTATACTGACCACAAAAGCCTCAAACATTTGCTTTCTCAACGTATCACAACTTCAGATTAGCACTGTTGGTTATCTAAATTAATGGGGTACACATTTGACGTGATCTACAAGCCTGGACCTGAAAATAAAGCAGCTGATGCTCTATCCCACAGGGTTGACCCAGTGGAATTGTCTAGCATAGTATCAACCCCATATTGGCTGGATTTGAATCAAGTTAAAGAAGAGTATAAGGCTGATACTGAACTGCAGAAGCATATTTTTGCTATTAACTCAGCACAGTAGTCCTAGTGACTACACATTGCAAGGGAACTTCTGTTTTACAAAAGGCGGTTAGTGCTATCTTTGAAATCATCTCTGATCCCTGTTCTGTTAAATGAATTTCATGCCTCACCCACAGGTGGACATTCGGGTTTTACCAAGACTTTTAAAAGATTGGCAGCGGGTGTATTCTGGAAGGGCATGCACAAGCAAGTAATGAATTATGTGAAGGCTTGTGATATTTGTCAACGTCATAAATATCAAACATTGGCTCCAGCGGGTCTTCTTCAGCCTCTTCCAGTTCCGCAGCTTGTATGGGAGGATGTATCTTTGGATTTTATTACGGGGTTGCCTAAGTCCCAAGGGTATGAGGTGATACTGGTGGTTGTTGATAGGTTGTCCAAATATGCCCATTTTATCTTACTAAAACATCCTTTTACAGCTCGACATGTTGCTGAATTGTTTGCTAAAGAAGTTATTCGCCTACATGGGATGCCTCGTTCGATTGTCAGTGATAGGGACCCTTTGTTTCTTAGCAATTTTTGGAAGGAACTCTTTCGTTTGCAAGGCACTGCCCTGCGTATGAGTACCTCTTACCATCCGCAGACAGATGGACAAATTGAGGTGGTTAACCGTTGTCTTGAAACCTATCTCCGCTGTTTTGCATCGGAACAGCCGAAGCAATGGTCTCTGTGGGTATCTTGGGCAGAATATTGGTATAACACCTCCTATCATAGCTCAGCTAACACTACTCCTTTCGCGGTTGTTTATGGTCGGCCTCCACCTACTCTTGTGCATTATTTGGTTGGTGAAACACAAGTGGATGCTGTGGCACGTGTGCTATATGATCGGGATGAAACGCTACGCCAACTTAAGCACCATTTGCTGCATGCTCAGAATTCCATGACACGCCAGACTAATGTTCATAGGAGGGATGTGGTGTTTGAAAAGGGAGATTGGGTTTATGTTAAATTGCGCCCTCATCGTCAGGTTTCTGTCTCAAGAAGAATTAATCCTAAGCTCTCTGCTCGTTTCTACGGGCCTTTTCAGATTGTGGACAGAATAGGTGCTGTGGCTTACAAATTACTATTTCCAGATTCCTCAAAAATTCATCCTGTCTTCCACGTTTCGCAGCTGAGAAAGGCAGTTGGAAGTTCTACAGTAGAGGGCAGCCTTCCTCCTGGTATGGCAGCAGATCATCTCCAGTCACATGCACCCGAGTCAGTGTTGGCAGCCAGAAATTTTGTGGATCAAGGAAAAACTTGTACAGAATGGCTCGTTCTGTGGAAGAATAAACCTGTTGAAGAGGCTACTTGGGAGAAGGAAAGTGACATCAAGGGGCAGTTCCCGGATTTTTGCCTTGAGGACAAGGCAAGTTCAAAAGAGGATGGTATTGATAGGGAGGAGATTGGACCAGCTTACACAGAGCCCAAATTCAAGCAATGGACTGGCCCAATATTAGTCTATCAGAGGAGGGCCAAGACCAAAGGAGTAGAGAAGGCCAGTGGCTGACGTGGAGGAGTCTGTTTTGCGTAGTGCGCAGTATGTGTAGTGCGTAGGGTGAAGCATGAGAGAGGTTTGGGAATCAGTTAGTTAGTTTGTTGCTTTATAGTGTGGGATGGTCATCATTAGGAGGCATCCTGAATCAAGAACTTTTCTACAGGTGTAAAGGGCTATTGGAGTGTTTTCATAGTTGGGGGCCTTGGTGCTCATATTTTGATTTGCTACATTTTTATTGTATTGAACATTTCTGCAGAATTATATCATTTCTCTCCCTCTATTTTGATAGAAGGAAGTTTATTCTATCATAATCCCTGCAAGGCATACTTTCAAAAACTCTTTCAGCGTCCTCCATTCGACCACATTTTGCATACATAGCAATCAAAGCATTGGCAACATAGAAATCAGCAAAATGGTTAGATTTCAATACTGCACCATGTATCCCCATACCCAGTTTAACAAACGAGGGATCCTAACACCCTGAAGAGCTGCAACAAAAGTATACGTATTACTAGCAACACCAACCTCCTGCATCCTTCTAAAAAGCGACCATGCCTCCAAACACTTCCCTTCCGCTACATGTGCCGAAATAATAGAATTCCAAGACATAGTGTCCTCTATCTCCATCATAATCCCATCAAACAGCACCCTAGCCCCACCAAGATCACCACACTTCCCATACATAGCAATAAGTGCATTGCACACAAACACAAACTCACCATATCCACACTTAACCGCCACACCATGGATTTCAGCCCCCAAGCGGCTTTCACCAAGAGCACCACACGCTTTAAGCACAGAGGGAAAGTACAAGCATCTATCGCCACCCCAAGAACTCTCATCTCTTTATACAGCTCAATTGCTTCGAGGTATTTGCCACTTGACACAAACGCACCCATCATGGCATTCCAGCGAAAAATAGTTATTTCAGTCATTTCATCGAACACCTTCACTGCATCGCGCAAAGAGCCACACTTTCCGTACATGTGACGAGCTTGGTGGCCAGAAACGCCGAAAGGTGAGATTTTAGCAAATGGGCATGCAACTGTTGGCCTTGTGGGAGGGCTTTCTCGGCGACGCAGAGGTCGAGGAGGAGAGAATGCGTGCGTGTGTTCGAGACGTGAGGGGGTTGCGAATGGGTAAGTAGAAAGGAGGGTTAAGGACTGAAAAGCGGGTTTGAGTGTTCCTTTATTGAGGGTGTTGACAGCGATGGGTTTGAGAGGAAGAGGAGTGAGGATTGAAGTCGACATGGTGATGGTGCACTATGCCGCACCTAAACAAAGATCTCATGCCAGCCAACAACGTAAGACGAGGAACAGGGAACACCAGAACACCAAATTGAATTGATAACTAAATTAGAGCTTTTGTTCTTTCTTTTTTTGTCTACTCGGTGCTATGCAAAATTGTTAATCAATGACTTGTTGTAAGTGCCAAGGAGACTCAGCAAGAAAATTATTATACAAGTTAGAATTACAAGCTATGTGACTTAATTGTAACTATTCAACTATTTCCTATGCAGTCGGGGACCTCTCTCAAAGGGTTGCCCACCTAGTGAGGAAAATGGTTTAAAGGGGATGCAACCCACATCCATGGTAGAACTAAGAGATATTTCAATATTATCAAATAAAGGCTTAATGATATGTTGAGATTGTTAATAGAGACTCTCCTGAAGAATTAGGTGTATAAGTTAGAATGAGGAAAGTCCTATCCACTTGCAACTATTCAATTAACCAATATGCACTAGGAAATCTTCTTAGAAAGAATTGTCTACTATGCGACCCACACACACAAAAAAAAAAGGTGAAAATTTATTTTGAATCTTTAATCATTTGTGTCATCCTAAGTTAAGAATATATATTTATTTGGATAATAGAGTTGAGAAATACATATATCAAATTAAATAATTATAAGTGTGATTAAATAAAATTTTATTGAATTATACTTTGTTCCTCTGTATTTTAAATTAATTTATTGTGTACATAAAGTATAAAAAAAATCCTCATATCTAAACTTTTATAAATATAGTTATTCCACATGATGAATTTATACATTTATTATTTAAATGTATGCTAATACAACATATGTTTAAAAAAAACAAAATACCAGCTTGTATTCTGGTTCTATTCCCCCAATATTTATACTCCAAACAGCCAGAAGAATACCAGCTGCTGTAACAATCTCTCCGGTCAAGTCATCAACATCAATTTGCTGAAACTGATGCTGGAAATTCTGGGAACTGCCGTACAAATGCCATGGAGCTGAGATCCCATATAATAGATAACTGTGCAATCATTTGATCCACTCACAATAAGCATGTAAGGCTGGCTAACTTGAAGACATGTAATTTTGGCTGTGTGACCACAAAGACGCTTCTCCAACTTCAAGCGTCGTAAGGCCTCCATACATTAACTAGCCCATCATCAGCCCCTGTAACCAGAATGTGACCATCATGGCTAACACTAGCGCGCTGAATTTGATTACCTCCATGTAAATTTTCATGTGTTGAAAGAAGTTTATCTTGGTATACGTTCTTGGTTTCAGCAAATTGTTAGTTCCAGCTATGAGAATTTTATCGCCCATGGTAAGATAATACATCTCGTACATCCAATTTTGTGGCATCATATCGCATGGTCTTAAAAAACTTAGGCATGGCATGGTGCCAGACCTATATTATGCACGGTAGAATTTGCCATAAAACAGTAGTATTTCTTTCCACACATGAATTTGAGAGAAATATACATTTATTTTTCAGAAAACAAGGGCCGTGTTTCTTGCTTGTGTCTTATTTTCTCATTATATATATTCTATAAATGTATGGAAAACAGTATACACTTTAAAATATAAAAACATTGCATGAGAAATCTAAATCCAATTTCACTTAAATCAATTTGATTTTACTTTTAACAAGTTAATAAACAAAATTTTATTTTAAACAATAAATAGAAAACACTAAAGTCAACCTCAAATTTTAAATTTTTTAGCCTAACTAAACTCAAGTTCAAACTTAAATAGTTTCCTTTATTTTTTTTCACGTGCATGTTTATGTATATATATCAAGTCCTCAATTTGATTAGACTGATTTATATCCACGATAATGGCAAATATGCAATGATATATAGGACCTACTTGTTTACACCAATAAATTCCTCATATTAGTTGTATACATATGTTTTAATAAAAAAAAATATGTGGCTGAGATTAATATAGATAGATACACAGTCTAATTAAAATTTAAATTAAACTTATCAAAATTAATTATCCAAACTTTAAAACAAACAAATACTAGCAGTACTTCATAGTTGTTGAAATCCATGAAACTTTGGAACACCTCCGATGGGAAGGTTATTGGTTGATTTAGGTTATGAACAATATTAATGCGTCAGAGTAGGTGGGTGAGTGGCGATCTTGACTCTTTAAGGTATTGCCATTGTTTTGTTCTAATAAATAATTATGTCGTTTCATAACTTCCCAATCAGCAGCTAGGTGTAGCATGACATGAACATTTCATTCAATTTGCTTCCATTACACAGATTAAACGCACTAGTGTTATGGTTTAGATGCCAATTCCATGGACTTAATTAGCTAGAGATGGTCCAGCTTAATTTCATTTAGGAGACGTAATCATTCGAGAAGACAAATTACATTCGCGTTGTCGTTTGTTAAAAATATGTTTTCATAGACACAACTCTTTTACCTTGGCGTGTAAAAGGATTAATCTTAAAGATTCCCACTGCTATAAAGCAACAAAAGGATCGATCTTTTGACTTAAGCGGCATTATTGATGTTGCAGTTCAATGCTCGTGTTAATTGCAGGTGTTAAAAAATGGAACAATTTTGGCTGTATGAACAAGATCCAAAATCCCAAACGGAATCAAAAAGTTAACATGCATGTTGCTGTCCCCTACAGTGTCAATTTTAGTTTATAGTATTATTGATTATTGAAAAATAAATATTTACGACCACATGTCCAAGGGTCAACATCCATGAGTATTCATAAGCCAGTAAGAAATTAGAATCGACCAGTGTCCATTCTTATTTACACAGGACCATAGATGTGGGTGCATATTTTTTGTTTTTTTCCCTTATAGAATTCTTTTTAGTTTTCAATTTCATATCATATTATTACTATTTTTAAAAAAATATATATGCATGTTACTAAATTTTTTAGTTATTAAACCACAGCTTACATTCCTTGTTTGACTCGAAATCACTTTTCTCTCCTCTAGTTTAAAATTAAAATGATAGTTTGCTTTCATGTAAATTTTTGTGTAAACTCATATATCCTTTATTTTCTTAGCCCATTTTTTTTGTAAAAAGAAATAATTTTTCAGAGCGATAACATTGGAATTGCATGAACGGAAGTTTCACCTTATAAACAAACAGTTTAGTGCATGGGAATAAATTAGACTTTTTAAAAGAAAAAATACTTATAAATTAAAACCAATTAAAAACTTAATGGTTTAACTCGACTCTAAACCTAATTATTAAGAAAAAAGTGCAACTTATTATGCAAAGAATTTTAGTTATAACATATTAGAAATTTAAGTATAAGTTTGAAGTGTCACGTTAGTTAAATAATGAGCTAATGAAGATAACAAATGAGAATAATCTACATGTCTGTACCTCCCTTCATCCCAATAAATAGTATTATACTTACGATTCTGTCAAAAACAAAGTAGTATGCTTACATGAATATATTTTTCCAACAAGAAGTACAAAAAGGAATATTTACTAACATTTTAAGTACAATAATTTTTTTTATTGTTCTTCACTTGAAACTAAATTTTACACAAAGAATCAACACTAATATTTTATATTTATTTTTACTAGACGGATTATTAAAATATTTTATTTTAATCAGAGAATAATATATAAAGTATCTAAAATAGTATATATAAATATTTTCCTATAGTATTTTCCTGTTATTATAACGAGGCATGTTGAACATCTGGCAAAAAAACAAGACTTTGTCCAGCTTTCTTGTTATTCAACGGATGACGTTGGTTCACTAATGAAGTATGAACGACAGACACCGTCCGTTAATTTTCATGTACAACTAAAAACAAATATAAAATATCTTATATAATTTTATATAAGAATTTTTTATTAAACACATGGTGCTGATGCTTTATTATAATATTCCCGAATTCGAAAATAAAAAGGGTGACCACGTGATTATCCGGTTGCCAGCTACCATCACGATTAACATCATTCATTGGATATTATCTTCAACTTGTAATGATATGTTATGGACATGACAAGAAACCAAATCTTTCGTGAGTCGCATCGATATTAGAAAACAGGGGAAGTGGATCATGCTTCAATCTTTGATCTAAGATTTTTAATATCTCCAACCACTCGATCAGAAGAAATATTTCTGTGGTCAAGGAGAGGAATCTTGCGTTGAAGGAGAGAATAACGGAGGGAAGAATGTTCTCAAAGTTTAACACTATTGTTGCTGTTATTCTTTGGAGGGTTTGGAGGTATTTCAATGACTTAATTTATTAGAAATAAGGAATTTGATTAACTTAGTTATACATCATCATCAATCAACATTGATTGCACATTTAATCCAAATTAACTGAAATAATGATAAATTTTAGAAAAGTTAATAAAAGAAAATATAAGTTAAAATAAAAAGTGGAGTAATGATAAATTAAAAAAAAGATAAAAAGAAAAAGAATAAATTAAAATAAAAGAATAATAAAAGAAAGAGAAGAAAAAAATTAAAACAACGGAACATTAATATTATACTTTTAAAATTAATTAACAAATATTAATCAATTATATTTATCTTACTATCACGCCATTTTAAAATTGGATTTAATAAAAAGGTATTTTGGTAGAAAAATTAATTCAAAAGATATTTAAATTAAATCTTATAATTGTAAAAAAAAGATTAAATATTATAAAGTAATATTAAGCCACATTTTTAATTTAGACTAAAGACGATATGTTGTACTAAATTGCATCATCTGAACTTGTACTATGTTTGAGTAGTGACATGATTCTTGAAAAGAACATTCATTACCCCAACACTATGAATCAAAAATCAGGTCTGTGCATGCAAGCCTCCTTGATTTGCTTTCGGTCATATAATGAGCAGAGGAGCATAAAACTCTTATTTTACAACGAAAAAGGTCAACATCTTTAACTATGATAGCTTTGAAAAATCCAAAACCTGTTAGGTAATGGTAAAAGCAGATTCAAGAAAATTCCCGAAGCAATGAATTAAATAGTATAGTTGATCTCTATTTTTTTTAACAGCCAAATAAATATTAAATAATTGATCTCTATCAACATGTTTGTTTCTGAATTGAAAATGCAATCGCACAAATTCTAATGAACAAAACCTAAAAGTAACAAATTTGGAATTTTGATGTTTTTCCCCTCGAAATGTGATAAGACTTTGCTGGAAATGTCTATACAAAAATGTATTATTACTTTTATTCTATTTTAAGTATGGTGTGAGGTTCTACCAGAGAAATTTTAAAAAATGTACTCCATATTTTTTTATTATATTAAAACTTATTTTAATTTCCTACTATATATTGATATAATTTATTAATAATTTCTTTAGTGTCGACAAAATACAGATCTTACAAATAATAAATTAAAACCGTAAGACTGAGTATTGTTCTCAAGTATTGAAAATGATCCACAATTTATCAAACACAATTTTAATAAGAACAAAAAATGATTTATAATTCACTGGTTTAAAGAACAACAAGAACTTAAATTGAAAGAGAACAAGAAACAATATTTTTTTAGCTAGGTTTTCTTATTTCAATACACAAGAATCCAAGAACGTAACTTCTGAAATCTGAATACGAACTGGAAGTAATTCTTTTCTTCTCCTAGGAAAATAAATTCTTCCTCTCCGCGACATAACTCCGGAATACGAACACTGATAGATGATAGTAATAGCTGGCTTAAGAACAGAAGCGATCCCAAAAAAGTAGTTGACAAATAAATTAAATGGAAAACATGGAAAAAGAAAAACAACACGTGGTTATTAAAATTAATTACTGATAGCCATGTGGGTTGGTTTTGCTTACGAGTCTCGTGAGAACAAATAAAATTGTCCTCCTTAAATATTGCCTGTGATTGTGATCTTATATATAAGATCCTTTTAGTCATTATATAAGAACAAAAATATATTTAATGGTATTAAATTTATCAGTAACTTATATAATTTTATTTATGTTTATTCTCAATTTTTTTAAATCTTTTATTTAGTTAACTAAATTATCTCTATTTATGAATATTTTTTTAAAATAGTTAATATAATATAAGAAGCCTAATAATGAAAAAGAGTTTAAAGACAAAGTTTCCAAAGTTCGTATAAAAATGCCAGAGAGGCAATATTTAAATAAAAACCACAAAGCACAAACTTCTGAATCTCAATTTTAATCGTTCTTCAATAAAATCGTTGAATACGCCAAGGCCACATACCCTTTCACTAATTTGTATTCGTTGATGTCAATTTGTCTAATTGTCACTGTCGGAGAAACAACTTCAAACAAAACGCCACCATGCTTAATCACACCACTTTAATGGTTTTAGTATTCTTGGGCTAGGTGTAGCCATGTACTCAGAGAAATGTTTATGAACACATGATCCATGCATGCAACTAAAATACATTGATTTAGCATACTACCAAAAGTTAATTGTTGCTTTACATCAATCATGGTAATGCCAGGATTAATTTATTTGTGAGAATTTTGTACAGTTAATAATTATATTCCAACTCTTACTTGGCTTCCCTGTTCAATTCTGTATTGTTTAATTGATAATGGCATGTTTTAGCCATTATACTTTATATATATATATATATATATATATAATTACATTATTAGTCGTTTAATTGTTAGCAGATATAGTAACATTAGTTAGTCCATGTCTAACAACATAGTGATGGAACAAAAGCTTCAACATCATCACTGAAAACAATGATACTTCAATGCTTAATCATCTCCCACAGATTACATACCCACAGAAAAGAGTCTCTGTCTGAAATTTTTGGCCTGAAAATTATTGCATATTTAAAACATAAAATAAAATGCTAATTCAACTTGAATAATAAAAAAATAGCCCAATTCAGGAATGGATATGTTGAACAGAGATTATTTCTCTCTCTTTCCCAATTTTTAATAAAAATCTTTTAACACGATTTAGACAATAAAAGCTGTTTAAATTTTGAGATATATTTTTAGATGTATATACATAAAAAAAGAAGATGAAAAGGTATAAATCATGAAATACGATGTCAATTGTTTCATGTTTAAATAGTGGAAGTGTGGACCTGTTTTTTTCTTCTTCAATGAATTATTTAATCATTTAAAATTATTAAATACCTTTTGAAATTTTTAGATGATAAACATTCTCATACAATATTTTGTTATAAGTAAGAAAGATGTTGCGAAACTAGTAATTAGAAAAAGATAACATTATTCTTGAAGAGATTGAGAGTACAAGAGAAAAATCTAATATGTTTTAAATGTATTATCATTTTAAATTTTAAACAAGCATTCTAAATTCTAATTTCTAAAAGCGTGATTTGACTTTAAAGAAATTAGACCGGTGATGGAGAAGCATTTCCATGGTGACCACTCTAGAGTCTAGACTCTAGAGGACCCCCAATAATAATCTATGCCGTAGCTTTCTCAATTGTGTGAAAATCCTGAATTTGGGAAGATGTGCCACAATTCCATTTATGTGATATGATAACTTCCAAATTGATATGTAATAATTTACAGCTGGTTGAGGACTTCAAGCATTCAAGGTGGGTTCCTAATATCCTACGGCGTAAACCTTCCAACTCCCAAAGATTTATTCTATGTATTTTTTTTTATGCATATTCTATGTACGTTTGCAATGAAATTAATTATATAACAGTAGTTTTAGTTAAAGTTAATTTTGAAATGAAAAAATATTTTATATTTAAATGTTTTTTAATAAAAAAATATTTTTTTTGCATAGAAACTTATTATATATATATATATATATTAAAATTATACTTACTTTAAAAAAGTGTGTATCTCAAGCGAGAAATTTTTTTATATGCATATCAGCGTATGGAAGTACGAGTATTTGTCATTTCTTTTAAAGATTATACTTCATTTGTATCCATGTGAATAAGTAGAATTGATCAGGGCTATGGTGCAATATTTTGATAAACAGTAGTAAAACAAACATATGAATAAGATTTAAAAAAATACCAAAAAAGTGTTTAAGAAATCAAGATTTAACGTGGAAGAGTATGTTTAGATATATGGTTAGAATTTTTTTAAGAATTTTTTAATTTTTTTATATTTTTAATAAAAAAATCTCTCAAAAATATTTTTGGTTTGTATATAAACAGCACGAAGTAAATGTATGGGCGCGTAATCCCCACATTTGATAAAAAAAATAAATAAATAAAGTTGTCCCCAACAATGTCCATGCACACTCTGTCCACGTCCCCTGAATTGTAAATTCTTTTCTTAGTTGGAACGTTGACGTTTTAAGGGACATAAAAGAATTTCACTTTATCCTTTTTCCCTCACACGCACAGATGCACACACGCGCGCACCATTTGTTTGGTTTTTAAAAGCAAAAACCACCAAATAGTGCCTTTGCCACTGCCCTCTCCTCCGTAATCCACACCGCAACATCAAAAGATGGAAGAAACACTTTCTCCATCATCGCAGCTTTCTCCTTCTATCTCTCACCTATCTTATCTCCTCCTTCTTTACCTATAAACCAATTAAACAATACTTGATCACAAAAACTCTCTTTATTCCATTCTTCAAACTTAGTATATATATTAATCTATTTTTCTTGTGTCATGGGGGCCGGTGTTTCTTCAACTAATAAAGCTGAAAAGGAAGGAGGAGGGTCTATTTCTTCGTCATCAAGAGATTCAAGACCCGGTCTTGGTGACATCCCAGAGAGTTGCATCTCCTCCTTGTTCATGAATCTTGATCCACCCGATATATGCAAATTGGCAAGAGTGAATAGGGCCTTTCATCGAGCTTCCTCAGCTGATTTTGTATGGGAATCAAAGTTGCCACCGAGTTACAAGTTTCTTGCTAATAAAGTTCTTGGTGAAGAAAATATTGCTACTATGACTAAGAAAGAGATTTATGCAAAACTTTGCCTACCCAATCGTTTTGATGGTGGTACCAAAGTAAGTTAATTGGTTAATCTTATGCTGTGGATCCAATCCGTTATTATTTTTCAGTGCTTTCCTAACTTTTTTTTAATATAGTTCTTAACCCTTTTTTTTTATATTTGTTGCATTCTTTGTGACTGTTATAGGAAGTTTGGTTGGACAAATGTAGTGGGCAAGTTTGTTTGTTCATGTCATCCAAATCCTTGAAGATTACAGGAATAGATGATAGAAGATACTGGAATTATATTCCAACTGAAGAATCCAGGTGAGGGATGAATAGATATTTTAATTCCATGTTCCTTTTGACTTGTGCATTTGAAAGTTGAAACTCTCCCTCCCTCTCTCTCTCTTCTGTTTGGTCTTGTTTTTATGATGAAACTGGATTGAAAATTGAGGTTTTGAAATGTTTCTGGTCAAATCGTGTGTCCTAACTCCGGAACCTATTGTCGGCCTTTCCCTAGGCTTGCTAGTGTTTACAGAAAATGATTAGCTCATTGAAAAGTATTTATTTTCATATATTTCTTGGTTTATTTAATGCAGAAATGTTGTTTAAATATTTTGTATCTTATTTTACATGACTGGACCAAGATTTATAGAGGAGGTTAGCAAGAGTTCTTGAAGATTTTGATTAAAGAAATAAAGAATATTTAAAAATAAATTATTTATGATATTAAAAATATAAAATTTATTTGATATTTATTTTGTTAAAATAATTATGGGTATGGAAGTATATTAAATCCTCTCATATATATATATATATATATATAATCTGTTTAACACAAGTGCCACGAGAACACTCATTATAAATAAGACCTTTTTTCTATGGCCGAGGATAAATAACATCATGTCATCAGAAGTAAGAGTAGTTTTTGAACAAATAAAAACCGAATACACTGTGGAACAAATAGAACAATATATCACTTTACGGAAAAATCCTAATTGAAACACTTTTTTTATTATAAATAAAACGAAAACTATTTATGAAAGAAAAACCTAACTTATATTTATCCTCGTCAATTTTGTATAAATTCTTTTCTTTTTTTAAAAATATAGAAGGAAAACAAGCAATGAGAAGAGCAATATGTGCAAAAATATAGTAAAAGACTTAAAAAAAGTTGAATAAATGTAAATGATATACGGATAGCTCAGAACCAATAATAGTGTCACAAACTTATTTTTAAAAGAAGAAATTCCCTGAAAAAAAATCTACTTTGTTTAATTTAATATTTAACAAAGGGAAAGTGTAATTTGAGCTACGCATATTTCACAAAATGAAAATCCAAACACGTTGAATGCATTAAAATACCATTACATTATTCAAAAATCAACAAAGGGAAATTGTAATTTGACCTATGTATATTTCATTGCATTAGAATACTACTTGCTTAATATTTAACAAAGGGAAAGTGTAATTTGACCTATGTATGTATTTCACAAAATTTAAATCCAAACACGTTGAGTGCATTAAAATATCATTATATTATTGATGAAAAGTTATATTAAAAGAATTATTATTTAATGTAAAACGTGTTCGAGACATTTAATCAAAAGAAAAAAATTTAGAGCAAACCAGAATGCTTGTCGAGTTGAACAATTTCTGAGGCGCCCCATTTTGATAATTAAATTGCCCATACTAAAAAAATTCCATTATTAGTTGTACACATGATATTTTCCAGAAATTACGACGGAAGCTTTTACCGTAGGGTTTAGGTCCTTTAAGATTGGAATTTTTTCAAGAGTGGGCGTTGATTTTAAAAGCTTATGGGCTATGCCAATTGCCATATTCTTATTGAAGTAAAGAAACAAGAGTACAAGCAATCTGTGCTAAGAAAGATGTAACCGGTATTGCTGAAAAGGACTTCTGTTTAAGGGAAACTGATGTTAAATAATATCTATTATGCCTAAAGCATAGAAGCAAGGTCATATTCTATTTGTCACTGGCTGCATTGCTTGCAACCAAAGTTTCTTTGGACATTTTTTTTATTTATTGCCGGTAGTTGCTTTCCTTCACAAATTAATACTAAAAAACTAGGGATATATGCGTGCTTTTATCATTATGCGCATTTTTCTTGGCATAAGAACCTTCCCTCAAAGTTATATTATGCTATTCTTTAAAAAGTTATTATTACTTTTATTGGAATATATTCAATTTGTTTGTCGGAAGTAGAACTTTCCGGGATAAAAAAAACCATCTTTTTGTGTGCTTAGGTTGTGACCCCATCAAAAATTACCTTTATAAAGATCCGCAATCTAACGTGATCTTTTAACTGTTAGATAGGGATTCCAACTCATAATTTCATGCCTTTTACAAATTAATTTGATTTGATTCTTTGTGATGAATATAGGAATACTGGTTTTAGTTGTTTCGATCTTAGAAAAAATGAAACATATAAGAATGCATAAGGAAAAAAGTTACTTCCATATATTATTCTGACAAATTTATGCACAAATTCTTGCTAATTAAAAATTAAAGTGATTGGCAGAATATCACATACAAATATTTGTTACTGTGTCATTATCATCATGGAAATTAAATTGAAATTATGAAAATGGAAAAAGGATTAATCAAATTTGATATTTTTTTATTACAATATGGTAATTATTTTGTACGTGCAGGTTCCAGAGTGTTGCATATCTTCAACAAATGTGGTGGGTTGAAGTGGTGGGGGAGCTAGAGTTCGAATTCCCTGTGGGGAGTTACAGCTTAGTTTTCAGACTCCAATTGGGCAAGGCCTCCAAGAGATTGGGCCGGCGAGTGTGCAACGTTAATCAAGTGCATGGCTGGGACATCAAGCCCGTCCGATTCCAACTCTCTACATCCGACGGCCAGAGTTCACTCTCAGAGTGTTACTTGCGTGGGCCTGGGGAGTGGGTCTTCTACCATGTTGGAGATTTCGTGGTGGAAAAGCCCAATGAGCCAATAAATATCAAGTTTTCATTGGCCCAAATAGATTGCACTCACACCAAAGGTGGCCTCTGCGTAGATGGTGCCATCATTTGCCCAACGGAGTTTAAAGAAAGACTCACACAAAGTTAGCTAATTGTTATAGTTAACACAGTTTAATTATACAATTGTGTAAAAGGAAGGGAAAAAAAACATTGTTTTTATTTTTCTTAACAGAAATTCGGTATTAGTAGAAAGTACTCAAGTAGTAGCCCTTGTTTTTTGGTGGGTTTGAGTGTTCTTTTGCAACTTACCTGTAGGAATGACTAATTTGACATAATAATGCTAACTCGTGCAGTTATAGAGTTTCTTCTTCTTTTTTTTTTGTTGAAATGTAATTTTCTATGAATTCAGTTATAATGCATATAAACATTTTTTACACCGTTCTTTAATCATAACTTGCCATAATAATATTAACTCTTGTAATGATTTTTTTAAGAGTGATGTTTAGTATGATTTGTAATTTGTTGAGATGACCAGTGGATTTTAACTAACAAGAGATTGTACCTTAAACAACATCCTTTGAACGAGTTGTATGTCTTGAAAACTAAATTGACTACACTGTCTACACATAAAATGTCGTCATGTGATCTGAATTCTAATTGGATATACAAATTTATTTATTTAAAAAAAAATCATCAAATCACAGTTCAGGTGCTAAATGAAGTGACTGAATAATTGGGCCGCTAAAAAGCAATTTGGGGAGCATCTGTTTCTCTTTTGTTCTTTCAAACCTTCTATATGAATTTTGTCAACATGCTGAAGTGGAAGGTCCCTTGAGCTCAACCAAGTTAAAGTTCTTGGCAAGGAGATAAAAGAGGTGGACTATTTTCATATAAACTTCTCCAAGCCATATACCAAATTCTGCAAGGATGATACACCAGAATGATATAAAGAAACTAATAGCTTATCTTAGACTTGAATACTTGATATGAGTAATAAAGAAACTAATACCTTGAGGCGCACTACTTTTCTAATGGCAAATAGCAAGCCTGGCATGAGACACTTCACATCTGTGATATCATGCTTGATAGAGTATACCTGCAGCAATTGATTTGATGATGAAAAAAATAATGCTTCACTGCAAAGATGGAACCAAATTAGGTCAATTCATAGAGGACATACCTCTTCTGAACCAGAGAAGTGAACTGTTGTACTAGAAGGAATGCCTGGAAGGACCATGCTATATGTACACGAATTCCATCTCCTAGGACTTGACCCCATGCCTTGTGTCACAAATAAATGTAAAAAGTTAGATATGTACCTCACTAAGCATATAAAGACTAACACACAATTGTATTTGCTTTTGTATGAACTGGTACTTTAAACTTGAAGCGTTTTCATACTCACCAATACATCTGTGGAAGGGTCTTCTCTGTTATAGATTTGGCCCAGGTTGGAGAGATTGTTGGCAATTTGGTTTGCATCTGCTGATGGAAGATCCTGTTCACCAAGGCCAATTCAGTATATTGATTTCACATCTTTTAGATATTCAACATGTTATCTTAATGTCCCTTTTAACTGTTAATTATGTGATAAAAGGGAAGGCAGATAATATAAGAGGTGGGAATCCATTCAGATATAATATACCTCGGTGCAGTATAGTACTTTGCTTTTTAATTTTATTCCTAGGACTTTAGCTTTTACCAAACATATATTAATTTCCTTTTTATTATTTATTTGGTTCATGGAGCAAGCATCCTTAAACAAGATATGATAGATGTTAAACAGAAGTGAAATGTGTTTTAACACGAAGTTGGATATCAGACTCACACCCAGGGGCGGGGCAAACTTTCTCGGGGCCCTGTTTAATATTTCCCTTTTTTAGAAAACGGGGCCCTCAATTGGCAATTTAAAAATAAATGACTCATTTAAATAAGAAAAATATTTTGCTCAACAAATATTACCAAATTACATTCTAAAATCAGTTAAAACATCCTAAAGGTTCTAACAAGTCATTTGAATAAAATTGCTCTCTTCGCATGTCTTAAAGAAAAATCATCTATAACACTTTCAACATCAACTTCTTCCAAAAGATCGCTTTCAATAGCCATTAAAGCAAGTCCATTTAGCCTCTCTTGTGACATAGTTGTTCGTAGATACGACTTCAACAATTTGAGTTTTGAAAAACTTCTCTCTGCAGAAGCAACAGTAATATGGATAGTCAATAAAATTCTATAAGCAATTGTTGCATTTGGAAAACAAGTAAAACGCTTTATAAATTGTAATATTTCAATTGCTCCCAATTTTTCTTTAGGTAAAAGCTCTCGCAATAACTTTACCTCCACGAATAGTTCATTCCCATCAATATCAGAAACCTCTCCTTTTTTAAGAGAATCTTCTAAGTAAACACAACGATATTTGAGATTACTGTCATCTAGTGAATTTAATTTATGAGAATTAGACAGAAAGCCAAAGATTTTCTCATAAACTTGATATTGTTCAAATCTTTTCTCCAAAGAAACAATACTTTGATCAACAACATACAAAAAGTATTGAACTCTAAATTGTTCCTCGGGTGATAATGAAGTTTCCTCAACATTAGTTTCATCAAAATGTCTTTTTTCTGCGTATTTGACGTTTTTGAGGAAACACAGATTCAATACCAATTTCATCAGCTATTTCTTTCGCTGTATTCAAAGCATTAGAGAAACCACTTTCTCTATACCTTTTAAAAAAAGATATCAAACCTTTAATCAAATCAATAGCAACATCAATCATCATGTTTTTAGTTTGTAATTGTTTGCTAACCAAGTTCACTTCACTTAGAATTTCATACCAAATAATAGCACTAAGCAAGAATTCAAAATTACCGAGCTCATTAGTTGCCAACGACTTGGCTTCACTTTGCACTAGTGTCTCATTATCTTTATCAGCAAGTTCAAGTAAGGTTTCTTGGATATCAGCGATTTGAAACCTTATAGCTTTGATACTTTCAACTCGACTTTCTCATCGTGTGGTTGACAATGGCTTAACCGTTAACATTCTCACATTTTCTTTTAAAATACTCCACCTTTTTGTGGAATTAGAAAATAAAGTGTAAATACGTTGTACAATTCCAAAAAAGTCTCTTGCTTTTTGTGAAGTATTTGCAATATCACACAAAACCAAGTTAAGACTATGACAACCACATGGAGAATAAAAAGCTCTAGGGTTTAAATCGAGTAATCTTTTTTGCACACCTTGATTTTTTCCTTTCATATTAGACCCATTATCATATCCTTGTCCTCTTACATCATTTATGTCAAGGTCATGAGATTTTAATATATTTTCCAACTCTGAAAAAAGTATAGCACCACTAGTATCATCAACTACTAAAAATTCAAGAAAAAATTCAACTTTAAAGGAGTTGGTAGAGCTATCAACACATCTTAAAATTAAGGACATTTGCTCTTGATGACTAGAATCAGGAGTACAATCTAACATCACAGAATAATATTTAGCTGCTTTGATTTTATTAATAATGATAGACCTAATTTTACAAGATAGTAGAAGTATCAACTCATTTTGGATATCATGACTCAGGTAATGATGATGAATTCTGCCACTATTAATACGCTCAACATGTTCAATCATCACAGGATCAAAAACAGTTAGCATTTCAATTAAACCTAAAAAATTGCCATTTCCCTTTTTATACAACTTTTCTGTATTTCCACGAAATGCTAGGTTATGTTTACCAAGATACCTCACAATTGCAATGAGTCTAACCAACACATTTTTCCAATATTCCTTCTCTTTCTTTAATCGGTCCTGAGCAATTTTGTCAATTGTTTCATTTTTTTGCAATCTAATACGAAGCTCACACCAAGTAGCCATATTCAAAAGATGACCATCACTACTTTCATGTTCTTTAAGTCTAAAACTTAAATGATTCCATTTATCAAATCCTTCAAAAACCAAGGCACCTTTAGCAGAACCTTTTTTAAAAATTTTGCAACAAAAACAAAACACTTTGTCAAGGTCCTTTGAGTACACAAGCCATTCTCTATCACAAGCTTCACCATTGCTCAAATATCTAATATAATAAGTCGAGGAAAACCTGCGATTAGTACTATTTTTAGGGCCTTTCACAATATTTAAATCTCTTTTAGGGCCATTCAATGCCAAAATATTAATTGAATTCACATCAAGAGAATCCCAATTTCTTGGGTCATATAAATCAAACATATCACCTTCATTTTGTCTAGCATTATCACAATTTAGTATTTCATTTTTTGTTGAGTTTTCAGAATTCTCATTATTTTTGAAATTAACATGCAAAGGATCACTAGCACTCACATGTTCATCATTTTCCACATTTTCAGCAGCATTGGTATTATCTTCCTCCAAAGGATTGGAAAATTGAACAAGAGTTTCTTGTTTAAAAAATTTATCTAAAGCACCTCTTTGAGATTGTATTAAATGTTGTTCTTTTTTTTGTTTTTTACGCTTTTCTGACCCAGATTGATATTTACGAATCATAGTACTCAATTACATAAGTAACAATTAAACAAACATGTAAAAAGAGAGAAAGAGTGGATAGCACCAGGAAGATGGGAATATTGAGAAAGCTTAGCATCCAATTGAGCCAACTAAAATCACCAGCCACCAGAATTCAACAATATATAATCTGAAAAAATACATAATTTTATTAACTGAGTAAGACAATTTTATATTTAAAGATCAAGGAAAACTTTTTAGAGTAAAGTTGAGTGGAACATTTGTACCTGAAATTTGGAATATGAATTTCAGAACATGAAGAGATCAGATTATTAAACCCACTAGTTTCTGTGTTAATTTTGAAGTGCAGCAGCCATAAGGGGGAAATATCAATCAGAGAAAAAGATACTTTTGATTATGATTAGCAAAATAATTTGAATGACTAATTGCTAATATATAAGCCGAGTATCTTGGGCGCATGTGACAACCATCACAATGTTCAAATAAAACAATTTGGTTGAAATGGCATAAAATAATTTGTTTGAAGAAAAGGAAATAAAATATTTGGTGAGATTTTCACATTCAATTTTGTATTTACGTTTTTAATATGAAACAAATTTTTTATTCAAACACTATTTTTATAGCTCTCCATTGGGTAAAATGTAAAAGTAGTAAAAATTGTTGTTGGTGGGAATTGAACCTTGAACCTCTTGGTTATTAAAAATAGACATTATCATCTCCTCTAATTTTCAGTATTGAATATATGTTGCAATAATTAATATTTGAGGCCCCTTATTTTTTGGGGCCCTGTGCGGTTGGGCACCTTGCATGGGCCCAGAACCGGCCCTGCTCACACCATTCACATTCGCAGTGGATCTTTACATAGACAAGGACGAATCAAAATCTATGATATTTCACATACCCATTATTGAAAAACGTAAAAGAAAGAGTAGTCACATGATATATGGCGAAATTTACAAGGGAGAATTGTTAAAAGAAAAACACACATATAAAACATTCTTTAAATGCTTTATTTTCAACAGATTTTATAAAAATAAGAATTCTCGTTACTTTCTTTTTCCCCCACATATAGAAATGAAGATCCAAAAACATTGATACAACTCTAAACATATAAAATAATCTTTACATTTGCATTAGCCCTAGATTCCACAATTTCGACGTTGCTGTAATGGAAAGAAGCTGAAATCGCAGCTTGTTGCAATAATATTGATCCTATGGAACGGGTTGGTGCAACCAAGACGCCCTGACATCAAAGTCAAATCATATGCCACAAAAGAAAAAAAATGGCTTAGTAACAAGTTTAAAATTCAGACTAATTAAAATGACAACATTTTCTATTCAAATATGGACTATGGAGTGTGAAATAACTAAACAAACCATAAAATGGAAAGGAGAACAGAAATAATTTGAAGTAAACATTGTATTGTTCTTATTTGTCTCACCCCGTGCTCACCATGTTGGCCTTCTCGCAGAATGCAGATAATGCAGCTACTGTGTCTAGTTTGATTTGAGGCACGTAAACTACGCTTCTCATGCCAAATGCTGTTGCCTAATGAAGAATGAATTGATGTTTAACGCTTGGCACATATGAAACTAGTATCAAAATACAAAGTCTAATGTTACAACTATAACTTCTGAGGTTAGTCTTCAATCTTGTCCTAGTGTCCAACTATCCTAGCTTGCAGTCAAATTTGTGTTTTCTTTTGCTATGAAACATCTCTTTAAAAATACTAATCTAGTACTAAATTTATGGACAAAATATACACACTTCTAAAAACATAAATCATTTATATATGCTGATGTTAAACCTATTTTTGCTGCCGTAAAAGAATTGAGGTGAAACAGATTGCTGTAACTAGCATTCCTTCTAATTAAATTTCTAGCTAGCCAGAAATCAAACCTGTAAAAATACCAAGTTTGTTATTACTTCACATTACCTGAGATATAGAGCCCAAAATCATAGTAAGGTCATTTATTATAGGTATTTTCAAGGGGCTCTTCCATGCCACATATCTAGAAGAATTGAAAACAATCTAAAAATAGATTAAAGACAACATAAGAATTAGGTTGGTTTGGCTAATGACACCAATGGCAAAAAATAAAACCTTTCCAATATCTTCCCTAACATGACAAGTATCCACCGCTCCTGCAACCTCCATTCCTCTGGCCTTAGTCACTGCCACTGCTGCTGCCCTTCCTATTTCCTTGGTTGCTCCATTAATCACAACCTGTTTCAACTAAGGGTGTGTTGCAAATAGCAATGCGAAGCACTTTGTAGCTTAATTTTGTGCATTGAATTAAAGAGTATTGCATTTCATTTCAGCTTATACCTTAACATTATTTTGTGTAGGCTGTGGTGAGCAAAAAATGAAACGTTTCCTCCTGCTGTTGACATTCTTAGAATTCAACAAGTTGGTGGAATGAAACTGACAGCTTAAGGAGGCCATGGCTACTCAAGAGTGAAACCTCTCTGCACAAAAGATAAGAGTATATATATATATTAGGTGACCATATTGTATAAGCATGGTAGTGTTTTGATAGAAAAGGTATTTGGGTTTTTTATGGCCATTAATTGGAGGGGATATAGGGACACATTTTGTCAGACATGCCAACAGGGCCCATGTACTAATGAAATGGGCAATAAACCAATAAGGCAGCTATTCGCATGTCCCTGCTAGACAAAATGCGACATCAGTATATTATTCTCATAAATTTATGGACAAATCCTTACAAGAGTTGCTACATCTAATTCTAAATGTTCATCAACAATTTTATCAAAGATAACACTAGGACTGAGTTCATAGTTAATTAAAAATTAAAATTAGTTATAGAATATAGGAGCAAAGTTTCATTCTCTGAATGGTTAAACATGCCACCAAATGATGCACTTCCTGAGGCTGGACAGGGAGGAACCTTGTGAAACTAGCTGGCTCTGTATTAGATTGCTTAAGGGATATGTGACTGTTGATACTGATATATAGTAGGCTTCTGCAGGACTGGTTAAGCCATATAGATACTTTGAGTCAGATATACTCTTATGATCCTTTTATGGGTCCGTCACACTTCTGTAGGACTAGTTAAGCCATATAGAACACGTCTGCCGCAAACGCCATCACCACCCCATAACCGCTTCAGCGTTTCTGATTCCCAGCTCAACAACCAACAACCAATATAAACCACCCCTGACATATATCTGCTGATCCCTACCTAGCCGTTTAACTTGAAGAATCACAGAAGGGGGCCAATGTCTTTTAGTTAATGTTCTTGGTTTTGGGAAAATAACCCTTAGTCCTTATTATGAATCGTTAAGAGAGGTTATAGCCTGGTAATAGAGAGGACTTCAATCCAAGAATTTAGATATAGGATTATAGCAATAAGAAAGCTAGGTAGATAATTAACAAAGATAAGAAGGTGAGTGAATCTTTATATTGAAATTGATGAGGAGTCATGAAAAAAATTATAATAATGACGAGTTTTAGGATTTAAGATCTTCCTAGACATTCGCAGATGATCCAAGATGAAATATTGAAATAAATTAAAGATATGTATAACCAGGAAGAAGAAGAATCTTGTTGAAATAGGACTCCACAAGTGTTGTATACCTCCTACACGAGTCGATAACTAATTTTTTCCTTATATATTTTTGGACATTTGAGTACAATATAATGCATGAACCTTCTTTACTGCATAATCTACACTTCTTAAGGTTTGAAAACAAGACTGTGTACACATAATGGAACATAAAAAAAAAAATATTTATGATAGAAATGTGGATTTAAGAAAATTTGGTTAGTTTAGCCAAGCTAAGAACTACTGAAGAGAACTAATAGCTAACTACAGATATCTTGAACTGATTTGCTGCATAATTGGAATCTAACAGCCTTGAGACATGCTACTCAAAATAAAAGTCTTGGGTCAAATTGAAGATGCTAGATGAGATTTAGTTCAATGAGATGAGTGAAACTTTCTGCACTTCCATATTTTTCTGCATCCACCTAATTGCATTATGGAAAGCCCAAACCGTAGTGTAAAATTATATTGCATTGGACTTTCCGTAACACAATGGGGTGCAGGGAGAAAAATTAGAAGTCACAGGACGCAATAATCCAATGAGATTCTGTAACATTGATGGATACAAAAAAGTCCAATGAGATTCTGCAAGTTTGTATTGAGCCCATATTAAAAGGAAAGCATTAGTAAGAACGGCCGCTACAATAAACTGACAAAAGTGTTTTTCTCTGGTTCGTAGTCATTCAAAAAGATGAATTGTTATCCTTACCGCCTAACTTTCTATTCTTACTCCCAAAAAATTACCCCTCCTCCATTCCCTACACTCCTTTCCTTCCCCCCACCCTCATATAGTTGCAACAAAATCACAATTTTGTTATGTTGAAAACACAATGAAATTATAATTCTATTTTATACTTAACATAACAAAAATGGAACTGCATTTTTGTTATAGGATATTGGTTTTGAAAAAATATGGAAACAAATTGATGTATAAAAAATAAAAAATGGAAACGTATTTCCATTGTAATATATTGGGGTACGAAATCCTATACTACAACCAAAATATGTATCCATTGTATATTTTATAAAACAGAAAGATAATTCCGTTAAAAGGGGCTTTTTGGAAGAAAAACAAATTATAGCAAATGGAAGGTGAGAATAGAAAAATTGTGAGTGAGAATAGAAAAATTCAGACCTTAAAGAAGTCTTTTACAATTCTGGAAAAGAAGGCCGAATATTCTCGGTCCAAAACAAATGTAGAAAAGATTTTGCTAAAGAACTGTTAATTTAGCCTGCTCTATTTTAAAAAAAAATAAAGAAAATTATGTAAGAATCTAACCTGTAACTTAAATTTTATTTTAACCAAAATTCATATTTGTCTCCAGAAGTATTATGACAAGTGATTGACATACAATATACTTCTTTTTAAGAAAAAGTGACAAGTATTTTCATATTTGAGTGTTGATCCAATCCAAATCCATCGCGTGTTAATACACGGAAACGTCCAATTCGAATTGGAAGTCCTTTAGTTATTTTAAAAAATAAAATGGTGTTGGCTTTATTCTAACATATATTCTGATCGATCTAAACAAGTTGGTGCATGTTGATTTGATTTCCCATCACGTCTATTCCTTTCCGTCTTAGCACATACATGCTTTTTGCCGCCGGTGTTGTGGACATTAATATATGTATGGATAACTATATGCTTCAAAGTCTTCCGACGTTATCAAGAAAAGAAGTTACACGCAGGACTGCTTTTCATCTTTCAAACAAGAAGATAATTAAAGACCGCTTCTAGCTAGCTACTAGCTAGATTCTTATTTAAAGTCACGTATATGATATATAAGAATAAGATAAATAAACATAATTAATTAACACATGTTATATATACTGATCATTTGGCTGAAATTCTGAAAGTAGACAAATAAATGCATACACTTTGATAAGCTAATATATAGAGAACATTATGGTCGAGTAATTAAACAGAACTTCACTTGGTGAATTTCATTTTTTTCACGACTGTACATGCTTACTTTCTTTTTAGTTATATAATATAATCATATAAATATGGATGGATATATAAGAAAAGAAAAACTGTGAGCATGTGGAACGTGAATTTTCTATTTATTTTAGTAATAAAGGCAAAATGATGCATGCATCGTGTTCAGCCGACAGTAAACTGATTAAGCTTATATGTCAAGCTTTGCTTCAATGTGCGGAAACACTCAGCATATGTTGGTGACATTTCAGAATATTATATGAATACTAATATTTGATAGCCAAGCTATAATCCACATAGTGGTCGCGAGTTATTCTAATTGGAATCCTGTATATGCGTGTGCGTGAGAAAGATCGCCATTGAGCGAATATTTTAATCATTCTTTTAAACCCAATAAGTAGAAGAGAACTCAACTAAAACTTATCCTTAGGTCTCACTTTATTACCGAAGTCAATTTTTAAATTGTGCATTTCATGAGCGTTTTCACGAACAGTTATTTGATAATAAGAAAATAGCCGTCTTATTTCTCTAGATATTAATGACATTGGATCTGTATGTATAATAAATAGTTTATTCAATATTAAACTTCAACGTAACGGACGAATTTTTCTTATTATTGATCGTCAAAAGTTGTTTGCAGTGAAAAAATATCATTGGCACGTAATATATAATTTTCTATTGACAGCTTAATGACATTGGATCTATATGGATAAATTAGTTTATTTGATATTAAACTCCTATTAATGAGAAAGAACTTATGGCACCACAATAAATTTCGTTAATATTGATGGCCTAAAGTGTTTGTAGTGACCAAATGAACTATCATATAGGCAATCTATAATTTTCCATAATATCCGTCAAAAATAAATGTGTCAGTTTAAATATATTAGAATAAATATTCATATTTACTATTTCATCATTCCTTAAATATATTTGTCTTTGGAAAAAAAAATACCTATAAAAATTCACATTTTTTTATGACTAAGTTGAAGTTTCACTAGTAATTTAACAACTGAACTGTGGGTAAATTGCTCTACATCATATGCTCATTAAGGGATGATATTTACGTACTATCAGGTCATTGATAATTACCGGTGAATAGACATTCTCACTAATTACGGATAATTAAAGAGAAATTTGTTTTAAGGCATGATACTATATTGTTAGGAATAATTAAAAATGTGTTTGGTTAAATTTTAACTTTTCTAAAAATATTTTTAAAATTTAAAATAATGAAAATAAAAAATAAAAGTTAAGTGTGTTAAAAATTACTTCCTCGTTTTCATTTGAATAAAAATGAAGTAAATCATGTTATTGTAACTATTTTTTCAGAGAATGAAAAATATTCTTTTTTTTCTAAGCTCAATTTCCTTATTTAAGCCTTACAATTTTGTGTTTAAAAAAGATCTCAACATATTAAGGTAAAATAATGTTTATAAACTATTTTTAGTCTCAATATGTAAAAGATGTTTGACTATTTTGGTTTTTCAAAAGTACTATTTTTTGAAGTAATAATCTATACCAAAATATAAAAGTGATATAATTCTCTATAGCTATTTTTGGTCTCAACATTTTATACACCATTTTATCCTTAATAAATATTGAAGTAATAATAATAATTAATCCTTTTTAATATTTATCTTTTTTGCGGTTTTGTAATAAGTTAGTTTCTACCACAACAACACAATGTTATAAAGATTAAAAGACTCACTAACCAAAATAAGGTAACCACCCACTAATCACTCTCCACTATTTCATTTATAACTCTTCTTTCATTTTGATTTGTCAAACTATTTGTACGGTATATTATTTATTTATACCGAGACAAGAAATTGAGAATGAAAATTAAAGAAGAAGGATTGTCTATGTGGGGGGAACGATTACATTGCAAAGTTGATTTTTTCTGCCTGCAGATTATATAAGCACGATACAGAGTTGATTTTTTCTGATGATGTAAGCACAATACAAAATTCCAAGGAATTAACCTTTATTCTTAGTTTTTTTTCAACTCAGTCTTACACATCTTTCTATATTTTATTTCCTTTTTTATTAATTATTATTTTAATTAATTTAAAAGACCTTCATGAGATAATGCCGTTAAAAATAGCATCCAAGAAGAGGAAACAATTTATGAGAAAAGGAGGAGGAAAAATATTTTTTCAAAGTCAAGATTATTGTGATTTTTCTATGATAATTATTTAGTTATTTTTATTTTTAGTTATGCTATCTAATTTATTTTAAATTTTTTCATTTGGAGTATGTTAAAAAGAACTCAGAAATTAATTTTAATACAATAATACGATAAACACACACACGATAATATTTGTATTTCTGTTTATATATATAAATATATAAAAGATAAGATCAGACATTAAATACATCAAATTAATGTAAATTCTTTTCCCATCGAATCTTGGTTGGACAAATTATGATTTATGAGAGACTAATCCCTTATTCCAGCAGACTGATGAACTCCATTGGTAGGTATGTCACACTGGCTGTTGTGATTATAACGTGTTAAAAAAAGTACAAAGGCGTGTGATGACAAGTTGAAAGAGTTGGGTTGGGGTGACTTTATGGAAAGTGCAAAGCACTGTTTGTAAAGGCCGGAATTGTGGTTTAGTTTCTCTATGTGCTGCGTCCCTTTCAACCCAAGTTGAGTTCACACGGAATTCCCGGCCGGGTAGCCGAAGAAGGTCCTAAAAGAGTACCTGTCTCACATTCAAAGGCCAAACAGACCCTATATCCACTCTACTCCTTCTTCCTTATCTTATCTAATTTCTATGAGCCACCATTTATATTTGATATATAGTACGTTGACCATGTAGCTAGCTGCGGTTACCGAGCCTGGCTTCGTTCCCGTGGCCAACTTTTATCTGCATGAGAGGAAGCCACTACCTACAATTGATGCATGATTTTCACTACGGGAAAGTTTAGGTTTTTTATTTAGTTTATTGACTTTATTATATAGTCATGTTTGTAATTGTAGATAGATGGATATGGATTATTTAAACTATTTTTTTGTAGCCTCTACAAATATAAACATGGAGTATAAATTAAAGGGGACTGTAAATTCTTTTACTGATACATAAAAGCCTGCAAATAAAACAGTGATATATATAAACGTGTAAGCTACGTCAATTCTCTTAAGAAATGATAACTGGGGCTAAAGTTAAGCACTGTTGAGAAATTTCAAAAATATTTATCTTTCTTTATATGATTAAGATGGGCAATAAAAATAAATAAATTAAAAGAGTAAAAGAAGAAGAAAATTTTAACATAGAAAATCACCCTTGGTATGAAAGGAAAAAAAAATCAGGAAATCAAGTCTAAAAAAATATATTTACTATAAAATAAAATTACAATGATCTCAATCTCACCCAATAACATGATTTATAATATTTTTCAAATACTCACAAAATATAGTGAAAATATAACTCTTTTTTCTTGAAGAGAATTACAAAAAAACTATCTAACTCTATCATTATCATTCTTGAAGGATCTCACTTTTTTCTTGAAGAGAATTACAAAAAAAACCCTTATTTATACAATGGAGGAATATGACTTCTCCCAAAAATAATAAATGGATGTAAAATAATTTACTTATTTTTAAGGATCTTTGAAAATGTTATCTCCATTTTTTTAGATGAATATGATATCATAAGAATCAAAGAATAAATTTCAAAACCTTCAAATTTTCACTTTTTATTTTTCATGCATTTAGTGTTATCAAGATTTATTGAATGTGATGCTACATGAGAGATTTCCAACAAACAGCACCTAAATATTTAGGTATATTTCGGCTTATTTGGGTTTGGTGATCCAATGCCCTCGCTCTCAAATATTATTACCTTTTCTTTTGAATGATGTAAAAGGATGAATTATAACTCTACATTAAACTTCTTAAGAAATTATGATTAGCTATAGGTTTGCTAAAGTTAATAGTACCTAAATATTTAGGTACATTTTGGTTTATTTGGTGTTAGTGATCCAATGCCACTATAGGGTGCTAAAGTTAATAGTACCTAAATATTTAGGTACATTTTGGTTTATTTCGTGTTAGTGATCCCATGTCAATATGCCACTCTCTTAAATATTATCTTTTTAACGATAAAATGATTACAACTTACTTTTAATAAGTTTCTCATCCATAAGAACAATTCTCATTTTAAAAATGTATAAAGTCTAACTTTAGGTCATACAATCATATATAAATATTGAATATTAAGATTAAAAGTTACATGACTATACTTAAAAAATTACAGTACATTTATCTTTTAATTTTAATCATTTAAAAATGTGTGTGTGTTTAGATTATGTAGATATAACCAACATGGATGTGCCGTGTGCGTATGCCTTGTTTTATGGTTAGATGGAACTAAAGACTAGGAAGCTGTTCCATAACGGGAATTTCAATCTCAGTTCCCATTATTTTGTTTTCTGTCTCAATTTTTTTAATATAGATATGCTTAGGTGCCTAAGGCCTATAACACATAGCTAGCATGTATCCCAGGTATAATGCAGAAGCAAAAATATGATTATTAATAGTTAATTATAATTATCAATATTAATAACTTGGTAGCTAGCCAGGCAATATGTGCAAGTTCAACCTCTAGGATCTGTCAATTTGGCTGAGCTAAAGATGATGACTGCAAGATCTGCTGCAATTCATATGCTTATGCAGTGTGCAACCTAGCACACTACATTTTGTTCGCACTGGAATCAATTCATATGCTTATGCAAGAGAAGCATCACTTTGTAATCAATACTTGTACACTTATACGCAAAGTAGAAGTCTTTATATTATTAGTTACACTAAATAAAATTATTCTCTTTCAGTTTTTTTACCCTTAGCATAGTAGTTCTATGAAAAGAAGAATAGCGTGTAATTAATTAATTTATATATATATATATATATATATATATATATATAAATTAACAATAAAATATTTTAGATTGAATTTTAAAATATTTTGTATAACTCAATAATCTTAATTATTATATATACATCATAATTTATAATTTCATGACAATAGATTTTTTATCTTATTAATATAATATTCTATTTAAAAAAGAAACCCTTTTTTGGTGAAAAAAACCCCTTTGATGCACGCAAAATCCAACAAATCGTTGGCTTATAGTTGGAAAGGCAGAAGCCATGAAAATGAATACTGTTTCAGACCAGCTCAACAACGTAATTAGGCCGAATTGACCTAACTGATCAGGTTCAAGTGCCAACTCTAAGTCTACTGAAATACCTAATTATAACGTCCTTAGTATATTGAAAATTCATATCAAAAGGATGGTTGATTCTTTTTTATAAGATTCAAATTAAAATTAGTATTAGATTAATCTTCTTAAATAACTTTGTCTATCAAATAAATTTATATTAATAATTACTCTATCATATTAATTAAACAAATATTAAACAAGTGTCTTTAAGATATTAATTAAAAAATTAAAAGAAGAATTTTTTTATTGAAATGTGTAAATTTGTGTTGTTCATGATTTTTTTATGTTTTCATGTGATTTCTACATATACTAAATATTTTTTTCTTTTAGTTTTTTTATCAATATTTGAAAGATACTGGTTAAAATAAATAGTTTTGTTATTCATGCTTGTGGTGCATTAGAAAAGTCTCATGTTACTTAAAAATCAAAGCCAATTGTTATAAATATCACTCTCTTCTCTTAATTCATTGACATGGCTTTTAAGAATATAATTGAGATTTATATATGCAATTTGAGGCGGACAATACCTTAAACGCACAAAGCCTAACAATATGATAAACTTGATGGATTAAGAGAAAATAGTATTTATAATTTTTAAGTCATGCTAGACCCTTGTGAGTTAAGATAGACAATACTCCAACGGCGATACTGATTCAACAAACTTGAAATTCAGAATAACTATTGCAAATAAAATCTTTTGCTTAATATTTTAAATATTAATGTAACAAGTTTATTTTACTAATATAAATCCATAATATTATATTGTGTCTTAAATATACTTTTAGTTCTTTAAAATTGATTATTTTTATTTAAAAGATTACATTTTTTAATATCTTAAATTCATCAAATATTATTTTTAGCCCTTAATATTATTTTGGAGGATTAAAAGTTTATTACTTTTAGTCATTCAAATTCACTCCAATGACTAAAAATAACATTTTTTTGATTTGAGAGATTAAATAGACTAAATTTTTAATTGAAAAATCAAAACTAAAAGTGTCTTAAATTTAAGGGATTAAAAACACATTTAAGTTTATCTTAATTATTTGATTTTTACTCGATATAAATTATATTAATAAAAATAAATTTAACGTTTGATAAAAAAAATTATTTGGACAACTTATTCTAATAATGGTGTTGGAACAGCTTCCTTTGTACATACATGTCACCAACGAGTAATCACCATGTGCTTGTGCTGACTTCTGAACATACCTGCATTCTGCACGTGTGTTATATTAATGCAAGCATAATTCTGAGTTGTACGGTCTCGTATATTTTCAACCCGGATGCGCAAGATCCACGTCTATCGAGACAATCTAAATCCTTTATGTTTAGGATAATAAAATGAGAAATTATGATGCGAAATACAATTTAACTTCTCACCTCATTCTTATAATTCTTAAAAATAATAAAATAGTTATTATATATATTTTATTTTTAATTATATATTTTCATTTTATAATATGTGTTTATAAATCTCTACATCAATTAAATTAATATTATATTTAATTAATTATTGAATTAAAGGAAGTTTTTATTTTATTAATTTTAATTGATTCTTAACTTTCTTCAAACATAAAATATAATGAAATAGCTATAAATTACAACTAAAAGAATTACAAGGTTAAAATATATAATTTTAGAAATAGTTTAAGATCGAATGGACTGAATTATTAGTTAGTTAATTAATTATTGATTTTCAACTTAAAACTAATTGACACTAAATAAAATTGTGCAATAAATATATAAGCTGCATCTCAAGAATTAAGTTAAATCATGTGAGACATAACCAATACTAAAACATTTTTAAGCACACATAAATTTACAAATATCTTTTTATATTATATTTTTTTTGTGTTTACCTCCTTATAATAATTTGTTTACAGAATAAATTCACATATGAAACTGCTCATTTTAATTTTTGTGGAAAAATGAAACTGCTCATAACAACTCAGCAGAAGATACTACTAATCACAGATTATGCTACCAATTTTAAGAGAATTCATTTGGTTCACGCAATCAAACTCAAGACTAACTAATGAATGGTATCTAGCTCGCTCAACTTCGTTATGGTAAACATTATGACCTATACGATCATAACGACTCGTTTTCTCTGTATTTACTTTTCAGAGATCAAATGTAATATGCATATATGTCTTGACTTCATACATATATAGTGATGGTTTGCTTGCAAGGTTTAGATCGTTAAAGAGTCCGTCGTAAAATACTAGTAAGAAAAAAAAATACTCTTAGATGACAAACATAAATAAAAGAGACCAAGAAACAGTTGTGTCGAGTAGGGACTAATCCTCCACATGATGACGATTATAATTTAAATTCTGGTTATTAAGAGAAACACAAGTGTTTAAAGTTGACCATGAGAAACGAATCGTCTCCTACCAAATACTGTCGGAAAAAAAGAGAGATATGAGACTAATTGCTAGATTATATATAGATACAAGTTTTGCCTTTTCATCACCACCAAGAGGTCCAACTAAGCTGACACCTTAATTGTGGCTATTCGAGTTCGCAAAAAGTAGTAAAAACCCTATTAAAAAAATCACATTTTTGTTTGGAGATTCAAAGGATACCCCGAGAGAGCCTCATCTACGTAGATTTTCTTTATCTCTTTCTAGGTTACGTACTACTACTACTACCGTAATCCATCTTGTAGTTTTCCATTATATTTTAGTGTATGGTTACAATTAGAGAAAGTATAGCGATAGTATATCAGTGTCAGCATCAATAAATATATAAAATCATTTATAATTATTTTTATTTTATAATAATTATTATAAAACTATTTGTAGTTCAAAGTTATTTTTAGTAAGATGTTTGATTAGTTGATAATATAAAATACTCATATTGGTAGTATATATAAATTAAACTCTTAGAATTAGGGTTCAAACTAATAAAAGTTAGATAAAAATCAAAATTGTTTTTATCATTCATTGTTCAAGTGAATACTTGACATATATCAATATACATTACATCTGGGTTGCAACCACAAAACCCAAGAGAGAGCCAGGCTTATCCTATTGTGCAACAGAAATTCAAATAAAGGAAACTGGTCCCAAAAGCTAACACAAATGTCTCTCATCAGTCAAAGTCGATCAGTACGTACGCAGAACTAGGTGGATAAGTCAGTTGTCATCCTAATCCTTATTACTTTCCCATTCCCCGAATGAAGATTTTGAACACACTGAAAAACAAATAATAAAGATAATAAAGTTTATATTTGAATTTAAGTTTGTAAACTTAAATTTAAAGTTTATATTTGAATTTAAGTTTGTAAACTTAAATTTAATCTAAATTTAAGTTAATAAAAATACTTCAAGTATTTTTTTTAAATTTTATTTTTTAATTTGTTATAAGAGAAGCACTTTTCTTTTTTTTTTCACTGTTAAGCTAACATTATATCTTTAATATGAAAAAAATAATTTGTACTAATTGAAAAAATTTAGTTAGTATCATTTAACTTGTAGCAATTTCATTTTAAAAAAATCCTTTCTATATTATTTTTTTTTATTAAAACTTGATATCAAGAATAAAAAAAAATAGTGATTAAAAATGAAACCTCAATTAAATGAAGGTGTTTTGAAGACTAACAAATATGAGATTTTCTTTTCATATATCAAAATAAATATATTTGTTAGCTGCTTCTTCGTTAATAATTAATTAGTTGCTATTCCTTGAACTTGTATATATTCATTGAAAAAATAACAATATACTTCAATGTGTTTAGTAAGTTAATGAAAAATAGAATTTGTAGATATATACGTGAAGTACTAAATAGTTGTCACATAATAATGTCACGGGACTATCACAAGATACTCAAATAATTTTTTTACTTGAAAAAAAAAGGTGAATTGAGTCATGAAAGCTCATTAAGATTAGATAAACTTCAGTTTTATTATCACTTACAAAAGAATTTATAAATTATTCACTAATAAAGTTTTTACATATTGATAATAGAAATCAAATTCAGTCCTTTGAGAGGTATAAATTTATTTTTTATCAATTAAATCAATCTTTATTAGTGATTTTTAAAAAACCGATAGTTAACTTTGGAACCAAATGATTTCACTAGCAACCGAGACAATTATATATTTGGCTTCATTGGATAAGCACAAAATAGTCGTTTGCTTCTTGGTATTCCAAGATAAATTGGGCTAATTTTATAAGGAATATGGACACAAGTTAAAGTGGATTGACTTTAAGGGATATCTAGATATAAATTGGTCAATACTTATTAATTCGAGTTAGATCGATTTTTTTAAAAATCTCAACTGAGTCGACCTGATTTTTGGTTGACTTGAGTTTAGTGATCGAATCATCTAATAAAATGATAAAAGAAAAATATTTAAAATTATAAAATTACAAACATACTTTTTTTTTCAAAAAAGAATCTAAAGTAGTATGCATATATGACTGTATGAACTCATGTTGATTTGAGTTATACATGCTCAAATTTAATACCAAACGAATATCATCATGCTTATGATTTTAAAATCCAAGTTGAAACGTTAACTCAAATTAACCTGAATTTTTATGTTTAGATTGATTGGGAATTGGGTTATAGGATCGATCAAGAACTATGTCCATTGTTTTTTTTTGGGGGATGGTTCCTGTTTTGCATTTTATGAGCTTTATAGGCGGGGTGCTGTGGAATTCGATTTTTGTTGGGTACCACTTAATTATACAACAATCGAGATAACAGAAAGATAGAAAAGAAAAAAAGAAAATAATACAGTGTTTATCCCGATTTATCCAATATAAAATACGTCCAATTATTCTCTATATTTTATTCACACAATTGTTGCACTCAGATTATAAGAAAATACATAGATTTAGAAATTCTAAGCACAGTGGTTATTCATCGCAAAGTATAAGCCATATCTAACAATTTTTTTGTTGGTGGTTTGCCATTTATTGCTGGTGGTATACTCCGTTCACTGGAAGCTTGTTGAATAGATTTTATTCAGTTAAGCACATTTCCAATTCTGTCTGCTAGAGAGATCTCAAATACATGCTCTCTCTAATTAAATAGCATTTTTTTTCTTTCCGTTTTTCATATCAGTGACAGCTCATTTTGATGGTGGAGTTAATTTATTTGTAATCTGTATTCAAATAGACAGTGCTTTTTGTGCTTCCAGCCTTATGTCATCACACTTCTGTATCTTAGAATTTAATTTGCACTTCTTGTGTTTAAGTCCTTCAATAAAAAATGTACTTGTAAAAAAAAACAAAAGCTGGTTCGAATGGACAACCTATGTTTTGCTTGGAATTTTTTTTTTGAGCCAATATTTTGTTTGGTTAGGAAGAATAAAAGGTGTGTTGAAAAAAAAAGTAAAAGGAAAGAAAAAGAAATAAAGAGAAAATGAGATAACATTTTAAGTTGTTTAGATCAATGTGTAAAAGTGAAAGAAAAGAAGGAAAAGAAGTATGTACATAAAATAAAATATATATCTCTCAAATAAAATATATAAACAAAGTAGAAAATATATATAATATAATTGGATAAAAAATAAATTACATATACAATTTTGAAAAATAATTTTTTTACATATATAAGTCGCAACATACTTAACATCAACTATAAATAATTCAAAAACTCCCATTAAACTTTGCATTTTATCAATAAATCATTTTTAAGATTATAAATATTTAAATATTACAATATTAGATATTTAATTAATTCGGCTGTAGTTAGTACAAATAAATATATTATTTAGTTCACACCAAAATAAACGATTATACAAATAATAATCAATACATGAAATAAATGAATTTAAAAGTTCAATGTCTATTTTTTACAGTTGGAAAACATAAAAAAGCCGTCCTGTTATTCATGACAACACTAAAATAATGCTGTTTCATCAGAAATAGTCTTTCTGAACCATAGATCAGTAAGACGGAAATAAAATAAAATAAAAGTAATAAGTTACAGCTTTTATATTGCACTTAAAAAAGTAGTATAATCATCATTCTAGTTTTGCTATGTATAGGACCAAGTTATATTATGGGGCGCACTCTATCTTAATTTACTATATGCTTAATCCATCTCATTCTCATATAATAATTTTCATTAGATTTTTTTTAACTATGGTATTAGCATGAAGTTGTTTCAGTAAAAAATGGATCACTTAATTAAAAAATAAAAATTACTATCACTTATAATAACCGTGGTTGGTTCATTAGATTTTTTTTATAATAATAATGAATATTGTTTTATTAAAAATATCATAAGTGGTCGTTTAGATTTTGGGCGAAGCTTAGAATTCCCATATTAAAATACTACCTTGGTTCTATTTAGAGTAATTTCTAATTAGTTGAGAGTGTAAAAATCTCAAAGTAAATGAAAATTAATGTGTTAATGAGTTTGAATAAACATTCCGTTCTCTCTTCTAAGACTTTCTGTATGTTTTTCCTCTTAAATGCATGTTGCGTGACGTAGTTAGACCATGTGCAGAATGGTTATTCAACTGTCTTTTTTTTTCCTTCTCTCTTTTTAAATGAAGTATTTTAATTAAAATGCGGTATTCATTGAATAGCCACAGTGATCCTAATTTCAATTAGAAACCGTTTTAATTTCAATACAAGCATGCCAAATTAAATGACTAACATGATGTTTACGATAAAATAAACTATCTAAAAGTCAAATTGTAAAATTTCAACCATTCCAGTTCGAAGCAATCATTTGATGGAATTTCTTTGTCGTTTATATATATATATAAGCACCACAGATGATTTCTGTACCAGTAATTTAATATATTAACTTGGTACCCAAACAAGTCAATATATAAACTATTTCTGCGTGTTTCTTAATCTTCCTAATGAGATACTAGTTTCTCGCATTATAATATACTTTTTTTAAACACATTTTATTATTGATTGAATTTTTTGAAATTAAAAAGATATTTTTTAAACTTTCCACTTATTATTTAATGAATTTCACATTTTCAATAAATTATAGCTAAATAAAGATATATTAGAAAATATATTAGTAGTACTTCTACGTGTTCTTACTTTTCTTTCATGTTGTGTGGTTTGGTATCCTAAAATATCCACGTCACTACCTTATGAGTGTTATGTTACTCATAAACTTACTGATTAACAGGTTTAGTGCTGTCGTTTGATGCTGGACCAAGTCCATATAATATGAAAATGAATTGGGTGAAACAACAATTAATAATAACTGCTTTTATCGCTCATGGAGTCATGGTCCAGTAACCACTAACACTGACCAAACTTAAATCTCTGGTCAATTCCGTATAATATTATTGACATTTTACCCGCCTAAATTTTTAGTATTATTTTATTATTGAGATGCTTTGGATATATCTGGGGCACAAAAAGTTAAAAAAAAATATTTTATCACACATGATCACTTAAGTTAATTATCACTAACACTGACCAAACTTAATCATCTCTAGCCAATTCTTTATTCTTCCTGCACACACAAAAATTCCTTAGTACATATTCTAGAACATTCACCGAAATTCATAAATTTTTTAATATGTTTGATTATTAAAGATAAAATACAATAGTTAGATTCGTAGTTAATTACTGATTTAAGAGTTCTTCGATAATTATTAGGAGATCTTTGCAGTAATAATATTATGATTTTTTCTTGTAACTCTTTAGATAAAAATTAGAGAAATTATATGCAGTATAATATTATGATTTTTTCTTTATTATAATTGTCTTAATATTAAGATGCATTAATTATTGAAACACAAAATTTCAACAACTATATGAAATATAATTGACAATTTTCTTGTAAAAAATTTAATTATTTGTAATTGAGATGCTTTGCATATAATTGGCGAACAAAAAAGCTTTACAATAGGGACAGTAACCAAACCAAATGATTACGATCGTGTAACATGTCAATGTATATTGAAAGCATATACTTGTCCTTTCGCATTAGCTCCGTAGAAAAGGAACTAACATAATTGATCATCCAATATTTCAAATCATCTTCATTCTCTTTTGAGAAAGCAACAGAGGAAAGAAAGCTAAACTTTGATTCCCATATTACAAGACTATATGTAGATCAGTAGATCTCCAACAAAAAAAATGAAAGTGTCTTAGCTTAATTATAACTGTCAATTAATAATGCAAGCAACAAAGAAAATAATATTACAACTGATTTAGCTTAATTAATCTTTTATCAGAATCTGCTGGACCCATTAAATAAAATTGCAACTTGACATGCAGCAGTGCAGTTTTCACTCTTTTGAATGATCATTCTCTGAAACCGCTATCTCCACAAAGTTTGCAATCCCATTTCTTGTATAATCCATGGTTTTCTGATGCATCTTATTCTATAAATTATTATTAACAAAACAGAAAATCATATCCATCTTATTCTATATATTTATTAATAATAAACCAGATCACACACATAAGGCACACTAACCATAGGAGGAGGATAGGAAAACCAAGTCAGAAAAGGTAACTTTACTCGCCGGCGTCCGGCAGTGGCAACCCAATTTTATGCTTTGAATACTCTTTTCGTTTGAATTTGAAGTTCTAAACATTTTATACTCAAAAACCCAATCTTCTCTCTCAAATGACTCGGGGGACTCCTTGGACTTGCAAACTTGGCGACAAAAAAATTTCTCCTTGAGCATTGAAATCATATTGTACTTCGTTTAATGTCATTTTCATATCCTCGTCCGGAATGTGAGCCTTGAACAAATAGAACATTCTTACATCAATTGGTCAAACTCTACCTCATGAGTGATCGTGCAGTCTAAATTGTCAGTGTGGTTCCACTTTTGCTATGATCCCCCATCTTATTTTTGGCAACTAGATTCGGCAGATGAGATATTTGTGGGTGCAATGCCAAATGGCACAAAGCACAAATGATCCAAATTTCGTAATAATTTATTTGACTTGTATCTCTGCTTGGTAAAAACAACAACTAATATTTCCAATAATAAGTACAAAAGGAGGATAATTGTTGTGTTTCTCTTCTCATACATAGGTAAGTGTTATATTCTTGGAATTACTACTATTATTTGTTCTTTAAAGAAGAGTTGTGAGTTTTCAAATGTCTTAAAAATGTGAAGAGTAATTAATATAGCTCTTACGCTAACATTATATGGAAGGAGCTTGTTAAGAAGCATTAAACACAATAAACAGAAAAAGTGATGAATTTACAAGGAAACAAGATCGCTTGAGCATGAAGGGTCTCTTGTTGAGGAACATGAGAAGTGACTGTTTACCATTCATCATTACTATTAGCTATGGATACTTGGGAAGGCCTTTTTTATATAAGATTTTGCAAATTTGTAATCTTATTTGAGATAATAAATCTTTGTTGTTGGAGTATTTCTGTGATAGTACACATGAGATACAGAATCATGTGAATTCTATGTCTATCATTTCTTTTTTGGTGTGCTTTCTCTGTGTTTCTGTCATCAATCATGTGTACAGGTGCAATGTTTTCTCAATAGTCTCTTAACACGTAATAATGCACTAATCAATTGCAGCTTAAAGTTTCATGGCACAGTGATGATAGGACCAAAGATTTTAGCTTGAGTTCTAATTCTTTCACACTTGTCAGACTCACTTTGTACTTTTTTTAATCTCTCTTCTTTCAAATTTCAATCGCATATCACATCGACACATCATAGCTTTAAAACACGTCATTTATATGAGTGAAAATGGTGTGAAACGGAGAAAGAGATTGAAAGGTTCATTTTCCTTTTAGCATATAACAGAATTACGTCAGTAGTTGAATGGTGACAAACTGAAAATAGTTATACAAAACATCGGTAATATAATGCACTATTTCTTATCTTTCTTATCCAATGTCGTGCAGGGTTACAATAATGAGTGATTCATGCCTAAAAATGAGTGAAAGGCATATGTTTTAAGTAAGGCTTTATTTATAAAAAAAATCTTTTTTTGATGTAATTTGCTAAATAGAAAACTAAACAGCGTAGGCGAGTGAGGTTAAGCAACAAATATATATAATCTGCTTGTAGCTGTCTATATTGTGGCTTCTTTTAATTACCCCGAACATAGGAAAGAAGACAAAACATTTAGGAAACACCACGAGTTAAATAAGCAATATTAGTTGTATATAACGTGCAAGTTAATTAACTGGTGACGAATAAAAGAGAAACAACAACAACGGTAACGACGATAATTAGGTGAAAAATTTGTAACATTATTATTGTAGTTAAATTCCTCGATCCACCCATGTGATCTAAAATTATATAAAAAACAAAAAAGAAAAAGTCATCCTCTGTCACTACCCTCTCCTTCCCTGTACAGCTAAAGACAAAATTCCTCATATATTTCTCTATCTCCCTTTGTCTTGTTTGATTTTCCCCCTTTTTGTTTTTGTTCCTGTCCAACAAAAACCGAGATTACTAAAAAGTTTAAACCCACGATTGTTTATCTTCATCTGATTCAGCTAATGATAATAAAGAATCTTCCTTGATTTCAGCTTTCGGTGGCTTCTTTCCACCAACCTCCTTGCTGTCATCAACATCAACAACACTGGTTAGTTTCTTTGCCCTTAGAGCCTCAGCATCCCAATCCGTTTGACTCAGAACTACCAACATGGTCACTGCACAAGACCCCTGAGCCGCAAGTAACCCAAGCCACAACCCTTGAAAATCAAACCCTGAGAAAAAACCAAGCCAAACCGCCACAGGCATTCCCACAAGGTAGAAACAACCTAAGTTAATGTTGGCACCAACTTTAGGCCTTGCTGTGCCTCTCAGCACTCCACACCCCGTTGTTTGAGGACAGTTTCCGAGTTCGCAGAGTCCTATAATCGGTAACACCAATGAGGTCAAGGTTATTATCTCCTTGTCTTGTGTGAACATGTTGGCCCAAATGTTCCTAACCAGAATAGTGAAAACCAAAGCGAAAACACCTAACATGAAGCTGCAACAGAGGCCAACTATGGCAGAAAATTTTGCCTTTGAGGGCTTTTGCGCCCCTAATTTGTTACCAACTCTTGTGGACACGCTGAAGCTTATTGACGATGGGAAAATGTACAGCAAGGAAGTTGTTTGAATCAAAATCCCCATGGAGGCCACGGTTGCTCTAGGATTCACCAACAACCCGCATAACAAAATTATGATCTCATACCACCACCATTCTAGGCACACGGAAATGCAGCTTGGGATAGCCAAATTGAGGAGCGACTTCCATTGTGTAAAACACTCGAAAGTAAAACCTCCCCATGTTTTCTTATGGGTGCCAGAGAAGACTATGTAGAGAATCAAAGAAGCTACGAGGTTGAGGTTAGTCCAAACCCCGCTGAGAGCCACGCCTTTGATTCCCCAATTGAGGTGGGAAACGAGAAGGTAGTTGATAGGAATATGGAGGAGAATTGAGAAAGTGGCACAAAGAGTGAGAGGCAGAGTAATGGATTGGCTGCGAAGGTAAATTCTTAAAGGGTGTAAAAAAGATTGTGCTAAGAGGTCAGGGATGGAATAAAGAAGATAAGATTGGGCTTGTGTGGCGATGGCGTCGTCTTGGCCACATAAAAGAAGGATATGCTTCATGTAGAGCCAAAGGAGAGAGATCGGGATACAAGTGAAGAGGAGCAAGAGAATGGTTCTTTGTAAGCAGAGGCCGAGGAGGGTGAACTTTTTGGCACCGTAGGCTTGTCCGCAAATGGGTTCCATTCCGACGGCGAGGCCGGAGAGGATCGAGTAGCCGCTGATGTTGGCGAAGCCGACGGCGAGTGAGCCGCCGGCTAAGGACAGCTCGCCGAGGCGGCCGAGGAAGAGCATGGAGATCAGGGAACGGCAGTAGAGCAAGAGACCGGTGAGGATCATGGGGAAGGCTATCTTGCATATGGAAATGAGTTCTTTCAAGACATGATGATGGGTTTGCATTGTTCTTGGGTCGTTTTTTTCTTCATGGGGTGGTGTTAGTGTTACTGTTATGTCCTTTTGGATCAAGGGGTTGGTGATCATCATGTCTGCCTCGGGGGTTTTCATTGAAACTAGATACTCCGGGTTTGAGTTGCATTTGCAGGGGAGGTGGGAAGTTATATGACACATAGTTTCTGCTTTTTTTGGGGTGTGTGTGTCAAGAAAAGAGTGGTTTAGAGAACACGTGAAAGTTGAACTGAGAGAGTGAGAGAGAGTGAGAGAGAGAGAGAGGATTATAGGGGGAACGGGAGGGGGTTGAGCACAGGCTTGTCTAGGGGGTTTTATAGGAGATTTTGGGTGGGAATATGGGCTTTAAATCTGTCCGAGAACATGTTGCGCTATGATGTATGATTTTTATTTAATTATATTTGTTAAGTATATAGTCAGGTATTGAATTTTTATATCAGTTATTTGTTGAAAAAAGATTAATTTTTTTAAGAGTCTTTGTTTACTTAGGAATTTGTCTTCGACTTTTCACTCGAAGGACCAAAAGATACGTGAACAACCAACAAAATTCACAAACAAAAAAATTAGCACTGGACGCACTTTTGGAGGGGCGGAAGCGTTCAGGATCTCGACCGGTCTAGGTTGTGAAGAGGGCCATATCCACTTTGGAAGACTAAGATTTAGATGTTGGAGATTTGTTAGTTTTTTTGTTTCTTGGAAGATAAAAAATAAAGTCCAATCAAAGTAAAACCCTGTTGTTTTAGTTCAAATTCTAACACGCATATGCTAAAAGACATGAGAGGGAGGATAATCCAAATTGAGAGTGTGCAGTTTCTGTTGTATGAAGGGTTAGTGCTGCTCCAAAACAAAGGTTTTTCCTTGGACAGTAATATACATTTTTGTAAGCAAACCAAAAGGCAAGAGCCCATTAGAGTTCGTCAATGTTCACCCTTGATATATAAGGAATTGTGCATCAGTATTAGGGGGTTTAATATAGTGCTTAATTGACAACTCAAATTTGTCTGCTTTGTAGCAGAGAACACAGCTTGAGGACAAGGCTACTTAACGGTTTGTTCAACCACAATGTAGTATCTGAAGCATCCAGGGATACCATTGTGTTGTTTTGTGCCTCACTTTTGAAGAGACGAATCAACCAATCCGACCCTCCTTGAGCATCTTTATCTACCACACTTCCCTTCTTGCTCTTTGTCCACACAAGATAACAAAAAGACGAGTTTCATTGTCAATGTGTTCCAAGTGCAAACATGAGCAGATTTAACGGATTCGGTTGTTTTTGTTTCTTCGATAATGAAGGAGTCGGTGAGTGGTAAAAATTAGATAGGTAGAAAATTGATTTTACTTTTCTAGATTTTAAAAAATCAACGGGGTTTCAAAGGTTGCATACTTTGAAATGTGGATAGTAATCACATTAGAAAGTTAGTAATTTAACCATTGATTCTTTCTTCTCCAACACTAAATGTCCTCGAACTTAGTAATATAGACTATTGTCATGGACTAAAACAAAAATCTCAAAGATCACATCCATGTTTAAGCCTCTTCCACTCAGATCACCACACATGGGTACCACTATTCATTTAGAAATGTATAACCACTTTTCCCGAAAATGGAAGCGATTGATTCATGGCAAGATGATTAAATTTCACCAAGTAATACAAATATTTATGTGCTAACTAACCAAGTCAATTATGTTGGTCAATTGCCATTTTTGGAGACCGAACATCTAAAGAGGATGGTGAGTGACAAATGTTAACAAAGAAAGTTCCACGTTAAATAAGAATAAACAATAAATAAATGAAAGTGACTTGTATAATTTTAAATCGATCTAATTGACTTGTATAATTTATTTGTAACATATTAATAGAGATTTTTCAAGTTTTTTAAATATCTCACATATTTTTTAGTATAGAATATTTTTGTAATTATCATTAGAGGAAATCATGAGCACACTCAAGATGTTGAAGTGTTCAATTGATACGGACAAATTGATACGGACAAGAGTCCATATAATTTATAATCTTTTAAATATGGAAGAAATATTTCATATTTTGTGAAAGAGTTTGTTCTCACATCTTAAAAAAAAATTATTTTTTATGTTATTTGTAATATTCATAGTAAGGCTTCTTTTGCACTTTTTTTAATATTATATAAAGTTGGTTAGATTATAAATTTAAGGTAAAATCACTAAGATTACATGAAAATAAGAATAAGTGAATGAACCTCATGGTTCTGCACAAGTAAGGCTACATCTTTTTTTAAAAATGTGTAGAAAATTTCGATATTTCAAAAATCAGATCAAGTTAGAAGGTAAGGTTAGATTGCAAATTAGTCATGTTTTTGGTTTAGTTTATCTCTCTCTCTCTCTCATATTTATCGTTTAAGAACAACTTTGTCAATTCATATTGACAAGATTAAGGTAGTGTTTGGTCCAGTTTTTTGTTAGCTTCATTTTTTCTTTTAAGGAAAAGCTGGTTCAAACACCTTTTCACCAAAGCTCCTAAATTAAAAAAGAACTTATTTTAATAAAAAAAAATGAAAAAAGAATCTTAAAAGAAACGCTCTCAAGAGTAATTTTTCTAGATTTTTGTTCCCCCCCCCCCCCCCCCTTTTTTGTAACTTCTTTAGGCATTTTTTTATGTGGTCATCTATATTATTTTAAAAATGCCCGTCCACCAATCACATTTTCACGTGTTACTTCTTTGTAAAATATAGGTCACTTTCTTTTTATCTTTTTGTTTTTTACTGTTGACTGCAGTTGCTATTTTTATTTTTTTACTTTTACTGCACTTGCTCCCTCTCTTGCTTTTTTCTGTGACCCTGCTTTGTACGGTGGAATTGATCTAGTTGTTGAAACATCTCGCTTACATTATGTATGAAAATCCCAGCAGGTTCATTGTTGCCATCTTTTGAGTTTGGTGTAATATAGTATTTTCATCTGTGACTTTTACTTATTATATATATATATATATATATATATATACACATAATTTGTAAATTATTATTAAAAAACCAAAGTGATTTTCTATATTATCATTATATAATTTGAAAAAAAAATTATTTTATAAATATATACTTTTATTGAACGAGATAATCGGTTTTAAATAAAATTCAATATTTTAATTTTTTATCAAAAAAAATTATTTTAAAATGATCTTTTAGGTTGAAAATTAAAAAAATGACAAACAATTTCTACTTTTTTAAAAGCTCTTATTTTTAGCTTTAACCTAAAAAAAAAAAGTTAGGCCCAGCATACCCAAAGAATGACTGAGTTCCTCCTTGTTTACGTTAGTTGGAATAGTTGGCACTTGGCAATATTTCAAGTGTCCCCATGCTTGCTTGCGGCGGTTATAGTCATGATCCACCCCCTTTCTTTTGTTCTTGATCCTCTTTTGTGTTACATAATTATATGTTAAACAGCAAAATAACAAATTAATTTCTAAATAGTTGAATGTCTGGAATATATTAGTTCAAATTTGATATTACTAGTAGATTGAGCAGAACGCAAAACGAGGGTTTGGTAATGGCAAGAGAAGAAATAATTAAAGGAACAATTGTAAAATCGTACATAATTAATATACTATGGCTGAAAGAGAAAGGTATGCATGGATCATATGTTATTCGTTGGTAAGAAGCATTCCGTTTTTCTGTCCCTCTTGCGTTAATAATTTTTTTCTTTGGAGTATTAGATACACGTAAGTACGTGTGTATAGATAGAGAGGAGACAATATCATGTTTATATATAAAGATAGAGTTACACTAAAAATATTTTTAAAAGAATTATTTTTATCTTCACTATTTATTTTTTAAAATTTAATAATTATAATAAATAACTACTTTTAACTATTAGGCATTACTAAAAAAAAATTAACATTGATTAAAATAAGATTTTAATATTGGTTCAAAATCAGTGTTATATCAAATACACTTTCAACATTGACTTTAAAATTAATCCGTTGAATAAGATTTTTGCATCAATTTTTGAATTAATCAATGTTAAAAGTGCATAAAATGTGTATATTTATCAAGATTTCTATATCAATTTTGGTCATATCCAATACTGAAAGTATAAGCATTTTTTTTTTCAATTTTAGACCCTTGAAGTGTGAATTTGTAATGACTAAAACCAAAAGAAAAATTAAGGAATTAAAATTAAAAAATCATAAATTTATAAGAATTAAAAAAATTAAAAAATTACATGAATCAAAATTAAAAATTGAATTGAACTTGCAGAGAACAAAAATAAATAAATTAGTTAAAAGGATCAAATTTTAAAAAAAATAGAAATTTATATAAAAACTAAACTCATATTTAAGTCTAATTAAAATCTAAGCTATATATAGATTAGGTCTTCCTCTCCTTTTCATCGTACGAACTGATTGACTGCTTCAATAGAGTTTACGAGAGTAGGATAAGAGTGGACCCAATCTATCTTTATATACAACGTAGTAATAATTAAACTCCCAAAAATCAGGGTAATTCCAAATTTATTGGATGAATTATTATTACTTTGATTATAATAAAACATCTAAACATAAACCAAATTAATTTTAATCAAAATCAATTTTAACAATATTCAAACCAATACAGTTAGTATGTAAAGAATCCTGCTTTTTCGTATGATAATCTTAACTAGAGCTTAAGCCGTCATCGCATTTAAAAAGATAATTGATTTATCAACACAAACGATAAGCTTTAATATGCAGTTAATTAGACGGGAGTTCATAAAGAATTGAGGTTCTTGTCTATTTCAACCACATGTATTGAGCAATAAAATCTTATCCTTAGTGTTAAACGTTGAAACGGAATAAAACTGAAAAGGCATCCAAGGGTTTCCTAGGAAGATGTTTTTTTTTTTGGGTAAGCCTGGGTTTCCTTGGAAGATGATAATCTTCGAAAATGAAAGATCCAAAGAGATAAAAAAAATAGTTGGGATCTTATATGTCACAAATTCATAGGTCGAAGACAAAGGGATGCTATCGAAGATTTCAGTTCTTAAAATTTCAGTCTAATATTTGCTAATATAACTTTTAAGAACTTTCAGGAGGAAATATCTTAAAATTACTTTGTTATTTCTAATGCCACTTTTTAATTGTCTTTTGTCTTATGAAAAAAAAGCCATTCCCATTTCGTTTCTAAAAGATTGTGTGACTCGGATGTTATCTAGGTCATCAGTACTATATCATATTAAAAATTATTGACGGCCAACTCGTTTGTTATGTGTGTGTGCGGGGGAGTATATAAGGCCAGAACTTTTGATTATTATCAGAAATGATAAGAATATATATTAATTATTAAATTATATTTAAATAGTAAAAAATAGGTTTTTAAACGATCATATAACTTTTAATAAATTTTAAATTTTGATCATTTAATTAAGTATACGTACATAGCTGTATGGTTAAGATTTATATATAATTATCACATTTTTTATACAATTATGAAAATTAGGTTTCAACTTAAATTTACATACAAAGTATCCAAATTTTTCATTACTACAAAAAATTATTAGATAATTTTATATCACCACATGTTGATTGTCATAGTCAATCTCTATGTGATACACATTCAAAATTTTCAAGTTACAAAACAGAATTAATAACACTTGATTATATATCAAATAGAGATTAGTCAGAATCATAATAATAATAATGATTTCAAACTTTCTAATAATTTCTTCATCACTTAGCTAGCCTTAATGATTTTATCATTCTCACATTCTAAAAATGATAAATATTCTCGATCTGTATACTTTTATATTTAACGACTAAAGTCATTGGTAATAAGGTATCATGTCTCAATTAACTCATTCTATGTTACAATTCATAGGTCTCAAATGAAGTTATTGGATAAGAAATATTAAGAGATACGCTTTTTAACACACTTTATTTAACACATTTTCTTTTATTAATTAAATTTATTGAAAACTATAAAATAAGAAATAATATATAACTAAAGAGGATGTGGAACTCACAAAAGGTCCTTGAACTTTTTTTAATTAGATCTCTAAACCTATATTGATCCAATTGCTAATTAAAAATTTGATAAAATTTAGGATATGCAGAATAATTAAACCAGAAACAAAGGTAATATAAAACATTAAAAAAATATAGGCATATTTACCTCAGAGGTTCAATTTTTTTATAGGCACAATGTGAAAGAAACCCATGTATGCCTCTAGCAGGAGTTTTGTAAAACGTGAGCAATTAAACTTTGGGACTCAACCTTTCGAACTTTAGCACAAAAATTAATATAAAAAATGTAAAATTAAACTAAAATATAAATTAATCTTAGAAGTTGAAAATTATAATTTTACCTAATAATTATAATATATTAAATGTATATGGTTTCATGGATTTTTACATTTTTTTAACATTACAAATATGATTGTTGTTTGTTGAATAATAAATGATTAAATTGTCCTTTCAAAAAAAAAAAATCAAATTGTCATTAAGATTATTTTTTTTCTACAACTATCGTTTTCCAGAAGTAATCATATTCCCCTTAAAAGAAAAAAAAAGTGACCATATTCAAAACTTTATTGAGTAGTAAACCTGAATATCTCTCTTAACAAAATATTGAACATAAATTTGTCACATTATGAAATTCAAGTCCTTTTAACTAGACTCAAGCCACCCAACCTGCTTTTCTTTTTTGCTGGAAGTGTCATCGAAGCTGCTGTTGGCATCATTCTGATCCTTTAAAAATATGCATACTATAATTTTGATCTTTAAAAGATTTGTAACATTAAATTTGTTATCTGAGATTTAAAATGATATCAGAATGGTTCAAACTGATGTCATGCAATGCCTAAAAGAAAATCTTAATGTTAAGTTTTTTTATAGATTTTCCAAGAATTAATTTAATGTCAAAAAAATTTTAAAAGATCAAGTTGGTATTAAATGCATTTTTAAAGGATCAAAATAACAGTGAGGCAGTGAGCAATAAATTGACCTGTGATATTGGCTTATCGCAAATCTAGTGTGATGGATATTTTTAAATTGCACTGTTTTTCTTGGTAAAAAGAAACAGCGACTATCACGCAACGTCCTGAATGAATTGGCATAGACCCCAACACAATCCTCAACCATCAACACTGGGCAAGTCCTGACCAGGGTATAGCTAGGAGTATCTGCAAATTGTGATATTAGGCACAGAATTGTAATTTTCAAGCTAATATGCACATCAATTTCCTTCGACACACCAAGTGCATATAGATTAACTAATTAATATGCAGTAGTTACTATAACTTAACTAACGATTTTAAATTTGAATTTTGATATATACTTGCGTTGAATACTTAGAGAGTGAGAAAAAGTTTTATAGCCTATAATTGATTTGAATAGAATTACCTTTGATAGAAATATCTATTGCACAAAAAATATTTATTTCATTCAAGTATATTAAACTAATATTTTTTTAAGTTTTTCATATTGTATAAGATATATACTATATCGTACGGCCCGTAAAGTTCAGCACGCACTCAGCTCGTGGACTCCCCACGTCCTCGGATAGCGACGATCCTCAATTGCTGTCCATAAACTCGGCAACGATGCATAAAAGCAGTTTGCGAACGTGGCTCGAGCGTGGTGTGACTCCCACGACGGCGGACACCTATATATATAGACCGAGAAGGGAGACCCCAAGATACGTTTTACTGATGTCAAGTATAGACACACAAACATTTCACAGCAAGAACATTTGGCGCCTCCCATGGGGTCAAGAAAATTTTTCCTACAGTTGCAAATTGATAGCAACAAGGAGAGGCGATCACGGTTCGTCTGTGCGCTCCACATGAGCCAAGACATTAGTAATATGGGAAATTTGAGAATAGATGGAGCAGTTGCAAAAGAAAGCGGAGGCCAATTTGGAGAGGCAACAACATGAGGTGGGCATATGACGA
>CM023960.1:26943559-26975151 GCA_013407115.1 Glycine latifolia | reverse complement strand
TTAAAGGAGGAAAATGCAAACCTCGGAGTCCGGCTTGCAATCCAACACCCACCACCACCATCTCCACCTCGCTCCCATCCCCACCAACCACTCATGCCGAGACACATACCCAGGAAAGTCACACTCAACTTTCCTTCTACAATCACCACAAACAACCTCCAATCCACTCTCGACTCAGATCACTCCACATCCACAATGATGTCATTCACTGACATCCTTTCGTGGACGACATCATGGATACTCCCATACCTATCACCTGGAAACCCTTGAACATTGAATGATATGGTTAAAGGAGGAAAATGCAAACCTCGGAGTCCGGCTTGCAATCCAACACCCACCACCACCATCTCCACCTCGCTCCCATCCCCACCAACCACTCATGCCGAGACACATACCCAGGAAAGTCACACTCAACTTTCCTTCTACAATCACCACAAACAACCTCCAATCCACTCTCGACTCAGATCACTCCACATCCACAATGATGTCATTCACTGACATCCTTTCGTGGACGACATCATGGATACTCCCATACCTATCACCTGGAAACCCTTGAACATTGAATGATATGACGATACCTCAGACTTGGACGAGCACTTAGACACATTCACCACGCAAGTCAACTTGTACTCCAATGACGACACAGTGTTGTGTAAGGTCTTTCCAACCTCCCTCAAAGGATTGGCATTGACATGGTACAAGCGTCTTCCCCCACGATCCATTAACTCTTTAGTAACTTTGGCCCAACATTTCGGGCACAGTATGCAATTAGCTGCCCTCACCACACAACATTCATCGCTTTGGTTAACCTTTGCCAAGCTAATGATGAGTCCATGCGGTCCTTCATGGAAAGATACGCCGCCATCTTTGTCAAAATTCGGAACCTCAATCCTAGCATCGCGCTACACTCTATGATCATAGCGCTCAAGCCAGGGCCATTCGCTAACAGCCTTTGCCAGAAACAACCTAGAGATGTGGATGAGCTTCTAGCACGAGCAGCAAGATACATACAAATGGAGGAGTTAACTGCCTTTTGCAACCAAGTGCGCTCGACAGAGCAGAAAAAAGACAACCATAACAAGGACATAACAAAGCTCATCCAGGACAAATCCTTCAAGAAGTCTAGCCACCAGCCAAAGTACCAACACTACACACCATTAAACGTTAGTAGAGCACACTTGCTGGAGGAAGCATTCAATGCAGAGATCTTATCCTTACCTCCTCTAGCAAGTTTGGTCAACTCGGCCAACAAGACGAAGACATATCGATATCATCAGAACTTCGGCCATACGACAAAGGAGTGTGTGACCCTCAAGGACGGGATAGAGGAGTTGGTACAAGAGGATGCCCTTGCCAACTACATCTACACCCCTAACAACAACAAAGGTGGCTATCGTGATCGCGACAAAGGTTGACGACAACAACCCATGGCAACAAACTGGACCAGGCAGAAGGAAAGCTAGATCAAGTCAGCACCTCGACAGCTGACGAAGGAGGAAAATGTGTGGTTATCAACACCTACATAGGTGACTTCACCGACGAAGGTACCACCAAGTTAGCCCGAAACTTGCGTGCCATCAAAACCGTGAACCAAAAGATCAAATACATGTTAGGTTTAAAGTAGGTGAATGAGTTTATTCTTAAATAGGTTAATTCACCTAATAACAAGTCAACATATCATTGAAAAAACTACTAGATTTACGAGCTAACAAACCTCTCACAAAACAGATTGATAGGATTACAAGCTAATGCACCTATTATACTAAAAAAAGTGTTAAAATCACAAAAAAAAACATATTACATTTAATAGTCGTTAAAACCAATTCAAGTAAAAAATAATATAATGATTTAATTATTAAGTATTGATATTATATTATATATTAATACTATTATTAAACTAATATTGTTTATAAACAATCTTACCAATCAAGCTTAATGGACTTTATAAATGTTTCTTGTAAAAAGGATTTATGTGATAAATACTTTTTAATTGTATGTTTTGTTTACACCAATTTTCCTCTGTATTCCTGTCTTCTCTTTGAAGTTGAATATGGTGTGAACCAACCATTTCCTTTTTATATTCATACTATATATCTTTAGAACATATATAATGATAGATTCAATGAAGAGAGATTTCTTAAGAGTTTAAAAATTCTATTAAAGGTATTAGGATAATTCGTTAGATGTTCAAGATTTTTTAATTTGGAGGTATATATATATACACCTAGATTTTGGAGGACAGAGATTTAGAAAAACAACTAATTTGATCCTTAGTTTAAATATTATATTTTGATATTTATTAAAAATCACTTTTTTTGGAGAGAAAGGTTGATTTTTAGTGTTGACAAGAGATAAAATTTATTACAAAATACACAAAAATATTCAAAATTTTAAAGTAAAATTTATGACTAAAGTAGGAAAAAAATTACATTCTATATAATATCATAAGAAAAAAAAAGTAATCCAAAAATTTATAATTAATTCTACCAATAAATGAAGATGTTGTAATAATTCATGTGAGTTAAAAAATTAATCTATCTCGAAAAAGATTTGATGAAAGGAAGATCTGGTGATACTGGTGGTTAGGAGACAAAGGACGGTGCAACGAGAAGGCGACGCGTGTGATGTGATGTGGATATCTGACGGCTGAGTCTTATCCATGACCATGAGTGGGACCAACCTCGTCACTGTTTACTTTTTTATTACAGCTTTGAATTCATCGATAAGCAAGCAGTAGCAAAGTAGCATGTCATCTCATCTGATGCTAAAAAAGAAATGGTACATTGAATTGGTGAGATCTTTGAATCATGGTTTACTTTTTACTGGATAAATTTTTAGTTGAAGCCGTCTTGTTATATTATTTAGTGCTTAAACTTTGAATCATAAACATTGTCCATGATATATATATATGTGCGCGCGCGCTTAAATAAATTTTTTACGTTAAATTATTTATGGAGTTAATTTGCATATATGCTTAACGTGGATTTATTTTTCTAAACAAAAAAAAACGTGACCTTAACTATTAAATTTTTGGACGAAGAAAATGCAAGTTTTAGTTTTTAAAACTGTATTTTTAATGAATATAGGTCTTTAATTATTGTTATTTCTCTGTCACTGTCAGTATCTCAATGATATATATCATTGACAAAAATTACTATTAAAAAATAAGAAATTGCAATATTGACCAATACAGTTTAAAACTGATAGAAAATTATTTTTTCCTTACTAATATTTCATTAGTCACCAAATTTCAATAACATTTTTTTATAGAATTAAACATATATTGTTCTGTAACTAATTTTAATTTTCTAGGAGTAAATATGAATATTTTAGTTTCTAAATCTTTATTTTTAATGAGTATAAGTAGGTCTTAGTAGTAACTCTCTTGAGTATGTTTCGATGAAAAATTTTAAAATTTCAGAAAATTTAAAATTATTTTATTTTCAAAATTTTGTGTTTAGATAAAGAAATTAAATTTTTTTCATTTTCAAAATTTTGGGTTTGGATAAAAAAATTGAATTTCTTCATTTTTAAAATTTTGAACCTCATGCACGGAGAGACGCTTGAGTTAGATATCATAAGAGTAACAGAGGTCAAAGTACTCGGTGATGGAGACAGAGCAAAGAGTGGGCAGTTAGAGCTTCTATAGAAGAAGAAAATTTCAATTTCTTACATTTTAGAAGAAAATTCAAATTCCACATTCGTTGTTTAAAATTCTGTTTTAAAATACCAAAAATTTAAATTCTTCATATAAAAATATTCAAACAATAAATTTTAAATTAAAGAATTTTAAATTCCCCGATAAATTACTTTCCTCAATTAAAATTTTCTATCTAAACACACTCTTTAAGTATTTTGATGATGTAGCCTAAAATAATTTGATCTAATGCAAATTTGTTTGCTGTGTTGGTTGAAAACGTTTGATGTTTGAGGGAAGTAAGAGTATCTTCAACCATGAGTTTTTTATCATTTTTTTTTTGTTTCTATAACATTTTTTTTTCATGATGTTATATTACTTATAAAAAAATTTTACAAAATTTTAATGTAATAAATTATAAAAAAAATTTCAAAAAATTCATTACATTTATATTTTTTTATTATAACTTAATTATTATTTTAATAAAATAATTAATTCATTTTTTCAATTTTTATGTATACAAATAACAAATATGAATAATTGAAAAAATATTATCATTATTGAAGAAAACATTTGGTCAAATAAGCGCCGCTACGCCCACGATTTTTATTAATCATCATTCATTAATTTGGCCTTTTGTTATTTTTTCAAATAAAATTCCACAAACTTTTTTCCAATAGGGGTTTTCTCTTTTGTCTCTTTCTTCAATTCTTTCGGCAATTTGATTGGAAGGGGGGTAAAAACAAAATTTTATTAACATTTCAAGGTGGGTTTTATATTATTTACTAAAATAGGATAAGTGATACCACATATTACAACTTATATATTTTTTAATTTTTTAAAATTGAAGTTATAAAAAAATTTACAAATTCAGCACAATTTTTTTTAGTGTACGATTTTAAGGTTGTAAAAAATTTTACAACTTTTAAAGTCAAAAAACTTTTTAAGATTTTAAGTTTTTATTTATTTATTAATATATGACTTCAAAATTATAAATATATTTACGACTTTAAAATTGTGATGTTTTTTTTTAAATTGAAATTTTTTGTTTTTTTAAATTGTATATATTTTTAATTTAATTATTTAATATTAATTAAAAATATATAAAAAATATATTAAATAAATAATATATTAAAAATTAGATATATCAAAATTTAAAAATATTAAATAATATCATACAAAAAACTAGAAATATATTAAATAAAAAATATTTAAAAATATAGAAAATATTTAATAAAAAAATATCAAATTAAATTTTTAAAAAAATACAAAAAAATTTTAAAAAAATTATTTGTAAATTTTAAATTAAAATAATATTATGCATATTTTAATTATGTTTTAATGTTTGACGTAAAATATCATTTAATATTATTAATTATTATTTTTTTATTTAATTTTAAAGTATTTTAGACTGATCTTCATCATAGATATGATCTTTTTTACTATTTTTTAATATTGTTTTATTCAGTATATTTTTTAATTTTATATGATTTTATTTAATATATTCTGGATTTTTGGTATATCTAATTATTAATATATTATTTTATTTAATATATTTTCTATATTTTTTAATATTATTTTATTTAATATAATTTCTAAATTTTTATATGATTTTATTTGATATTTTTTGGATTTTTTATATAACTAATTTTTAAAATAATATTTTATTTAAAATGCTTTCTATATTGAAAAATTATTTACAATTTAAAAAACAAAATTTTTCAATTTTTTTACGACTTTGAAGTTGTATATTAATAATAATAAAAACTTAAAACTGATTTTAAAGTCGTACGCTTAAAAAAAATACTAAAATCGTAAATTTTTTAACTATTTCAGTTTAAAAAAATTAAAAAATATATAAGTCGTAATTACGACTTACCCCCTTTTGATAAATAATTTAAAATTCACTCCCAAATGGTAATAAAAAAAAATTTTACCCACTTCTAGTCAAATTGCCCACACTTCCCCTTCTCTCTTTTCTCGTTTCTGAATCTCCACCAACCCTTCTCTCTTATGAATGTCACACTTCCCCACCATTCTTTCTCTTTTTTCTCACAATGACCCCTCACACCACACCAGCACCATTCATCACTGGTAATCATCGAGTCTGGCCCCCTCTTTGTCTCCTTTTCTTCTTTTCAAATAGATCTCCCCTCTCTAAAGCCAGGGTTATTCATCGCCTTACCAGCGTCTAACATCTCGTGCGGAGGCAACGACTATATGCGTTTGTGATATTTCTCCTTCTTCCCTTTCCCCTTTGAGTTGCATGTGGTATTTCTTCTACTATGAGTTGAGATTTGGTATTTTACAATGATTTGTTGATTTTGATTTTGATTTTGCTCCTTTTCCCATTTTTCTCGGTGTTCTAATTCATTCTTCTTCTTCATTTTGCTTGTGACTACATTGGTTTGTGCTAGTGTTTGGTTGCCTTTTAATTTCAATTAGTAATGTTTGTAAAAACAATAAACTATTTTGAAGAAATGATTTTTTATATTAGAAACCTTATAGTTTTGTCACATAAATTATCTCCAATAGAAATTTTCTTCTAATAAATAATTTTTTACTCTTAAATATCCACAAAATACTTTGAATTAAAGATATTATCAGAGTCATTGAAAGAGTGAATTGACCAAATATTGTTGTATTTTACAATAGCAGTGATACATGTATGGATAGAGATGTATGATATTCCTACCCATCACTTAAAATAATAAAGGGGTGGCTAGTTGAAATAATAAAATAATATATTTAAAGAGATGACTGATGGAGGTATAAATATTGTTTGGATATTTGTTTATCTTTTTTCATCTTACAATAATGAATAAAGTTTAGACCAAAAACTTTTGATCATGTTAGTAACTGTAAGGTCTCGGGTGGCCACGTGGCATTTAAGGTTATAATAATAATAATTACTGATCAATGAGGGCGGTAATTATGATAATGGGGATTGCGAGATAAGCTCGGATGAGAGGAGAGCGTTGATAGCAATCCCGAGGTCCGGGTTCGTATGACCAAGGTGTCATACAGTGAATGTAGATTAGAACTCGGAGGAGAAAAGGGTGTGAATTGTAACATTCTCAAAAATATATTTAAAATTATAATAATATTTTAGATCATAATTAAATTACAAATAGAATTTAAGAAGAATAAGGAAAAATTTTAAAACTGGAATAAAACTACAAAAGCATGAATATTTATCTTCAGCAACGTAAAAGTAGCCCATAAGCTGTCCAAGAATTCTGCACATTTTCCTTATGACCTCTCCAGGTGGCATTAGGGGAAATAAATCAACAAAAGAAAGCCTCCAGCAGCTTCCACGTTGATGGAAAACATTAATGAAGAGAATATTAATAATGAGGAATGAGATAAGGAAGTTTAGATATTTTCTCCTAAGTTACTTTCTAACTAGTATAAAAAGCACTGGAGATTCAAACACTTTGCACCCCGGAAAAATTTCCAGCTTCCTCTCCTCACAAACTTTCTCTACCACTTTCCTTTCTTTATGAAAAATCCTTCTATCATGAAATTATCCCGGCAGCCCTCTAAGCAATCCACCAAAATTACTGAAGGTAGGCTAGGCTTCAATCTTAAAATTAGAAATTAATTAAATTTAATCTATGTATTTATTAGGCCATATTTAGCCTTTAGTTTAGTTAAAATTTAAGTTTTACAATGATTAATTTTCAAATAGGAAACGGTGATTTTTTTTAGAATGTATAGCGACATATAATATATATATATATATATATATATATATATATAATTAAGAATATTGAATATATGTTAATTTTTAGTTTATATACGTGGTTAAAAAGTTGTGGAATTAAAAAGTGAATGGCATGATACATAAAGCTGCACTACCGTAATCATATTTAGCATAAGACGGTAGACAACAGCTTATTTATTTAAGAAAGATATATTTATATAATAACAAAACAAAAGCAAACTCTCACTTTTGCTTATCTCGGTCTAGCTTTTCCCCTTAAAAGGTGAATAGTAACTTTACAAGAAATTCAAAGCTTGAGAACAGACCTTGGAATCTTTACATTCCAGCACCTCGGATATCTCGGCCTTTCTTTCGTTACACCATTACCTTGGCAAAAACTGCACCCTCAGCTACACCACCACTTACACCTACTACACCTTGGCACTTATAACATAAAGCCACGAACCATGAACTCGGTTATTCTGGAAGTCCGGTTATATTCATGAAACCGGCCTTTACCCTTCTCGGCATTACACATACAAGCCCGGCCATACCTTCAACCCGGCACGTATGGCTTTTTGGTATTACACATGCGAGCCCGGCTCTTTATACAACTCGACACATTTACTCTAATGGCTTAGATATCACTACATGCATCTCGGTTTTTAGAAACTGCAGACATTATATTATAGTATATATACACATAGGATTACATAAGTTCCCGGCAGCCATGGAAGCTATGCTATCCTTCTTCCCACGTAAATATATCACTTATAATCACCTCGGCACTTCGGCATGGCTAAATTTTCCTCACATCCTACACTCACCTTTACACTTATGCAACTCTGCACCTGTCGTGTTCCTCTTATTTATTAAATATATATATTGCTGCACTTGTTGATCCCTGCACTCCGGATAACTAACGGATCATGCAAAGCCATCTCGGCAACCATGCATGCAGAACAGCCACCCCGTATGTTGTACCCAGTACCCATGAAATCACCTCGGCAAGTCCGAGTCCGATTATACCTGTGCAAGTCCGACCATACTTAGTGTATCTGTAGGTTATACTTACCTTAGCATTTCCACTACACCTCGGCAAGTAACCATCACAAGCCATGCATAACCATGTTAAGTGAACTCGGCCACCCAAGAACTCAACCACCATAAAACCCAGCCACCCATGCAATCTCGTCTATTCCATAAGCTACACCTTGGTACCATGTAACTAAAGTATCTCGACCATTCAGTAGCATACCGCAGCACATATACAAGTCGGCTATGCTCAGTATCATGCATGTCTGGTTTCCCTTACCACCATCTCGGAACAGTTACCCCGTCGGATTGCCTTTACCTCGGCACCTAGGAACTGACCTTAGTAGATATCTATCTCGGCACCTTAGAGATATCGGATTACCCTTCCTTATAGACCTCGGTCCATGAAATTACACAGACCTCGGCACTTACAAAGTTAACGAGCCATAAACCATGAAACCCACAGCTCTGACATCTCGGCACTTCCTCAATTCGGCTTACACACTTATCTCGGTATCTCGGCATCACTCATACCCATGGCACCTCGGCATCTCGAAAACTAGGATCATAAATGCTCATGATACCTTATGATTATAATCATTCTTTTACTCGGAATGAGTATATAAGCTCTGATTAATCATCCTAGCTACCCACAATTAGTCTAAGTTCTTATTACTTTTACACCACTAATCCCAAATAGAGACATCTAGTCTAAATAAATGGCTATTCCAGAGTCATCATTATTATTATTATTATTATTATTATTATTATTATTATTATTATTATTATTATTATTATTTTATAACTTACCACATTAACTAACCAGGTGGTAAGTAACTAGTTATTATGGTTGCCAATATTCCAAGGTTAGTTATCCCGGTTAATCCCGGATACTACATTTCATGATAATCAGCTATGATATATTCCTCATTATGGTAAATATATATGGTCAATCAATTCAAATTATTTCACTAACTCGGTCCTTACTACATATATTATACCACTAAATTTGGCAGTTCCTAAATATTAAATGGATTTATTTTTAGTTGGTATAATTTTACGTGGGCATGATATGAAATGTTATCTATCTTAATTTATGGAAGAAGAGCTAAATCTTCCTTGTATTGTGAATTTTTGTGATATGAATGAGAATGATCCGGGTTTCAAGACCGGACCTATGATTTTATGAGAATGACCCGAGTTGTGAAAACCGGGCCTATGCTATTATCAGTTATGAGATTGACCTGAGTTGTGAACACCGGGCCTATGCTACTATCAGATATTTTATGAGATTGACCCGAGTTGTGAACACCAGGCCTATGCTACTATCAGAGATCAGGTGCTAATACATGGAAATTCATGCATGATTAGCGTAAGACGCCCGCAGCATTTCTACATAATGTACATATGTAGATGGCCATATGCACCTGTGACCATTGCATTTCATTTCATGCATTCATGCATTCATACAAGCATTTTATGCCTTCATTAAATATATTGAATGGTTTACTAACCTTTCTAATGAGTTTTATGAAATAGATTTGCCTTATTTATTAATCTTTCTAATATGTTTAATATATTAGGTTTGTCTTATTTATTAACCTTCTAACATGTTGGTGGTTTAGATTTGCCTACTGAGAAATTTATTTCTCACTAGATTTATTTTATGTTTTTTTTTAGATGGCAATGATGGTCAGATTTCTTGAGGCTCTGGAGTAGTCTTGATATATTGAAGAAAGCTATGTATTAGGTTGGATTTTGGAAAAGAATTTTGTACTTGTACAAACTTTTGTAACAAAAATATGATGTATAAATATCTCGTTCTTTTTGTTTCTATTTCTCTTGTTTTCTATTTTTTGAAGGACAAAAGGACTAAATAAAATAAAATAAAATAATTAATTAAATAATTAAGTAATTAAATAAATAAAATTAGTGAGGATGTTACATGAATAGCGCCTTAGACCGGGTCGGAAGGTGTTATAGACCGAGGTGTGAAACTGAGGTCAACCCTTGTTTATACAGCTCGACAATGGGTGCTTCCACAGGCTTGTGCTGTGCACGTGACCCATTTCAACTGCCAAGATATTTTAGTGACATTTGATTGATTTCAGTGACGTACACTGGTACAGAGGATGTATATAAGTAAAGTAAGGGTCACTTCTCACCTAACCCATCAGTCTCTCTTCTTTACACTTTCTCCTTTAAACGAGAGAAAAGAGCTGTGAGTCTTGAGAAGAGAAAATCATTGAAGGACTTGTAGCTTGGAATGAAAGCACAAGTAAGAGTCCTAAACCTCTGATTGTTAGGGGTTGTGGGTTAGGGTGAGATTGTGATTTCTAAGAGGTTGCAGGTCACTTGTTGGGTGACTGTTTTCTGTAACTGGAAAAGAAGTTGAACTTCTTTACATGCAAGAATAGAGAACAGTGGTTGATCTCTTGCATGCGTGAATGTAGGTGAACGCACTGAGGATCGTGGTGCCTGAAACCGCGAAAGCGAAGGAGACAGCGCAGAGCTTCAAGCAGGTAAGCTCCCTGTCCTGGAAGCCGTTCCTCGACGGCGTTCCACCATGCTCCGAGGGAGTAATGGTTATTGTATGACTTGATGCATGTATTAAAATTGTGTTTACTGCTTTGAGAACATGTATATGATTTGCACTCTGTTGTGCTTGTGTGAGATTCTCTGGCCAGTAGAATGGACAAATATGGACTTCACATAGAGCCAAAGTGATGTGGAACAACTCTATGTGGTCAATTAGTATGTATGAAAACCCTGAGAGAGAATGCCCAAGACGTTGGATGAACCTCTCTTGGAAGTGCCATATACGTCCTGTAGAACTCGCAGGGAGTATGCCCATTAAGTTGGATGAGTTTCCTGCGGGGTGTCTACCAGAAGTCCTGAGTGTTGTGCCCATTAAGTTAAATGATCTTCCTCAGGCAATGGATGTGCGGGAGTTGTGCTCATTAAGTTGGATGATCTTCTCTCGTATGATCTGTGTGATTGTGTACATGCTATATTGATGAGAGCCGGAATGGCTAGGGCTGGATTGGCTAGAGCCGGAATGGCTAGATATATGTATGCCGATTTTAATACTTGTATCTTGGAAGTGAACCCAGGGAAGGAGAGACCTTCCAGAACCCGGAGTTTACTGAGATGTTATCTCACCCCAGTTGGGGATTACTTATGTGTTGCAGGTGCTGAGCACAGGGAAGAAGGCGGATCCCGGGACAAGAGGCCCGAGTAGCAAGGCTGTCCGAGGGATTCCAGACCAGAAGCCGAGCCGGGATGGGTTCAGTATGGGACCATTATTTTGGGCACGCCGGCTCTGCCGTTATGTGTTGTCATATAACCCGGCATTGTAATGAAGATATGCCCGACCTTGCTGATGAGCTCGGCCTTCGGGGCATTTTGCTGTTTGTAATATGCACAATGTACAAGACTGAATTGTATATAATATTGACGTGTGCGGACGTCACTCTTTTAAGCTTCCGGATTAATTGTTATTAATTTAATTGTTGCGCTTTATGATAGGATTTGAATATTAATGCACCGGATGCATATGGGATGTTACAGTAACCCTTGAACCAGGATCGTGACAAGACTTTCATCGAACCAAAGTCTCTTTGGGCTAAGTAGGATGAATGCTTTCAACATTCAGCAAGGACTTTCATATGAAAGAAAAGAAGCAAAAGTGTAAATGCGGAATAAAAGCGAAGAAATAAATAATTTAACTTGTTCGGTTGAGACGAGATGAACAGTGAAATTAGTACGAATTGGATGAAATTCACACTTACAACTTTCTTCTCAAAACTGAGATGAGATGCAAAAAAAGATTACTACACCTTATTACTTCTTACCGAAATTAACCGTCACTCGTAAGACAAAGTTGAAGAAGAGCCTCATTTTTTAATTAAATCGAATATGTGCATCTCATATTCAGATATGTTAATTATAAATAAAAAAATTGAATATGTAACAAATGAATCGAATATGTCATTACAATGAGTGAATTTATGCATGGAAAAAATAGATTATATATATAATGTTATTTAATATGATAAAAAAAATAAAGGAAAAAGTGTATACTATCATACGAAAAATAAATAATTAGAAAAATATGCTTTTTTTATATGAAAAACGCAAGTTACTTTTTGAATGAATGCTTTACATATAATCAATATATTTAAATTTAAATTAAACTAATGATAGCATGCCTACTTATATTGAGAATAAGATGTGTTTTATCAAAAATAAAAACATGGCTAAAATTGAAATTTGACAAATGCTTGATTTTTTTTTTATAAAAAAATTATTACCTATTATATCAATTTAGTTCAAATCTTCCCTCTCATTTCACCTCTCTTTCAAATAATCTCACATTCTACTCTCTTTCATCTCTGTTTCTTCTCTTTCTATTTATTTTCATTTCTCATATTTTCTTCCCTTTTCTTTTACACCAGACGAACACAGCCTTAGAGACATGATAAGTGCTGACTTTTCTCACTTTTAATCCAATATGGATTTTTCTTTAACCTAGGACCACGAACCTCATCCCTCACCTAGCCTTTGGAGCTAATACATGATCAAGAATATAATAAAACAATTGCTTTGAATTATCAGAATTTCTCCATTAGCCAAAAAAATTACATTGTTAGAATTGTAGTTTCTTGTGTATAATTATTATTAGAGATGAAAAAGTTTGATTTTAAAAACTCAATTTCATATGACACATTCATAAAATTAATATGAATTTTGGCCACAGCATATGACCCCAGCAAACTCATGCATTGTAGTTCTTAATTTTTGGATTATGATTCCGCACAGCTTGCCTGTGTACATGACTCTTGGTCTATGTTCTAATATATAATTTTTTTTTCTTTTAAAAAAAATGTCATATGACCCATTTATAAAATTAATATTTGTAGTTTAATTTCAATTACATTTGTATAATTTTATAGTAAAAACTTATCAATATTTAAAAAATAATAATTTGATTTTTGAATAATAAAATTTGATAGAATTAGAGATTTATCAATCAAATAATAATGAAACTAAACACATAACCAGTTGATGGCCTAATCAGCTAATCTTCGAGCTCAAGTTGATTTTTGAAATACTAAAATTTAATCGTCTAACTTTAAACCTCATCTCCCAAAAGGAAAGCACTATGTGTTACAAAAAAAACAAAAGCTACCTCATTCTCGTCCTATCTACATGCATTTATTTTTATCACTTGATATGTTAGGATGTAAACTCCAGGGATGTAAGACTCCAACAAAATAAAATTTAATGCGCTACTCTTTCTAGTTAAGAATAAAAAATTAATCTAGGCATTCATTGAAAATTTGACCTCGTAATAAATATTCTTCTATACATACAAACCTAGAAATATAGGCTTACTAATTAGTAAATTGATAATCCTAAGTTTTTACATGGGCTAACAGGTTTAATTTTTAAATAAATATACTCCGAAGACTAAAAAGTTTATAATATAATTTAACAAGACAATAGTAACATTGTTATTATTCACTTAAGTATACTGAAGTATTAAGCCCAAGAGTTTTGAGATGACCTGTTAATTTGCTTTTAGGTCACCATTTCATTACACCCATTACCTTTAATTAAGTCTCTCATTCTAATTATATATTTTCTTCTACAAAAACTCAAAATCTTATTTTAAAAAATCGAATTTAGTATATAAACCTTATGTAGACCTAGCTGTTATACTTATTTCTAAAATCCCGTTCCACGTAGTACGTGGTTTTTAGGGTGATAAGCGAGTTTGTCCAACCTCAAATTCAGCAACCGTCATGCAATAAAATGGCGGCCAATTATGTTGGAATGGTTCAAGGGCACCCGAGGATTTAGGCGACATTGCCAACATCTATAAGTTCGCCAATATTAATCAAAAGATATAGTACCATCTTTCTTTTACTGTAAACAAAGATTCTACAATACTAAGCTGATAAAGAAATATGAAACTAACTAAACAAATAAAGGACTAAGTTGTTGCAACACAAGTTTCAGAGCTTTATCACTACTACACTAAAATAAATTGCTTAAATGAAATTTTTAGTCCAGCCATGAAACAGAACTACAATCAGTTGGCCCTTCCGGCTTCTTCATCAAAGACTGCAATCATTCTTCTGCAGGGGGTGACTGGCTGCATTATCAGAAATGAACACAATTAAAACAATGAAGATTACAGAAGGCTGAAGAAAATAAACAGGAATAACAAACTCTAAGAAATAGATAGATGTTTGCAAACCTGCGGTATCCTTCATGCATGGGACTTTCAGGACCGCCATAGTTGGGACTGTCCCTGGGATCAGGTATAGTATTTGGGCTCCCTCCATAACCATTGTAAGGGCTGGGATTCCCTTTTTCATCAGGACTTCCGGAGCCAAGTCCATTTTCAGGGCTAGTCTTCCCAGTATCATGAGGACTCCGGCTAGAACCGTGACCATTTTGGGGGCTTTTCCTCCCTCTTCCTTCAGGACTCTGAGAAGGAGAAATGCCATGGTCAGTTCTCCCTCGCTCTTTGTGATAAGGACTGCGGCTGGAGCCACGAACAGGTTCAGAACCCTCCCTTTCTCTTCTATATGGACTAAGGCTTCTACGCCCATAAGCAGGGCTAGCTCTCTCCCTCCTAGGGGGGCTCCTGCTACGGCCATAGTCAGGGCTACCCCTCTCTCTCTGATATGGACTGGGCCCACGGCCATAATCAGGACTACCCCTTTCTCTACGATAAGGACTAGGAGATCGCCTTCCATCACGGCTTCTATCACGTTGACGATCTCGGCCTCTATCAGGGCTATATCCATTTCTCCTATCATCATCATCTTTAACAGCAAATTCAACAGATATAACTCGATCCAGTAACTTGCTGTTGGAAGAAAGAAAAATAAAAAGTGTTATCATAACAGTGGTAAGCCAATAATAAAATATACTGGAAGGTAAAACTGACTAGAACTTAAAATTAACATGATAAAATATCATTTGGCCATAAAACTAACTGGCTAAAGGACACAGGTTTACAGATAGACCAAGCCAAAAACCCAAATCTCTTAACAATGGTCAATTGGTCATGCAATGACTAGTGGCCAATGACATATTTGAAAGAATCATGAAACAGAAATGCTTAACTGTCTAAAACAAATATCCAAATACATTAACTCACCTCATATTTGTAGCTTCCAGTGCTCTGCTAGCATCATCCTCTGATTCATATTGAACAAAAGCAAAATTCCTTCTGATCCTCACACTGACTATCTTTCCATATGGTTCAAAGTGCCTCTCCAAGTCCCTTGTTCTGGTATGGTATGTATCAAAATTAATTACAAACAAGGTCTTTGATGGCCTCCCATTAGCTGAAGATCTTTTTGAGCTAGCAGGCCTTCTAACACCACGCTCATGCTGGCAACACAGTATATGTAAATGTGTAATGACAAAGAAAACATAATGGATAAAAACAACATTCTAATAGAAAAAGACTAATGATGTGTTACCTTTGTCCATTCCACACGGAGTCTGCGTCCCTTCCGACCAAATTCTACTCGATCAAGAGCACGAATCGCAGCCTCAGCATCTCTCTCATCTTCCATATAGATAAAAGCAAATCCTACAGACCATGCAAAGTTTTCTCATTTTGATAATAAATTAAATTTATCATTAAACTGAGAAGAGACATTTCAGTCAATTAGTCCAATCAACAAACACTTGACATCTGATGTGACAACTGACCCTTCTGCCATGCACAAAAATCTCAACACTTGCTACTCGAAATTAAAATTTTGGTAAACCTCCTAATTTCTAGAAACTAATTTGACCAATAAAATTAGCAACAGACCTTGATAAGTAAACAAATTGGTGTCAAGAACAAGAACCCAAAAGTGTAGGTCTCATGGATGGTCAATGGAAAGTGAGTGCCTTCTCCATCCATTCTGCTGCCTCTGCTGTGAGGTTGGCAATATTTCAACCTCAAAACATGTCCAAAAGTGGGCTGGGCAAAGGCACAAAAATTGAAAGGCAAATGTGACCGATGAATACGTGGAACGGGTGTGCCATTGCAGATCAAATTGAACAATTCTTCATTAAAAGAAGAAGATGTGCATCACAGGCAGGAAATGGATTTCTGAAAAGCCCATCCATTGGCTTGGGAATAAATGGATATGCCAAGATAATCCTGCGTCAAAGAAAACGTTGAGTATGGGGGTCGATGCTTCAAAAATGATGATTTTTACTTAAAAAGATATCTTGATCCCCACGAATGCTCAACAAGAAGCTGTACACCAAGGTCCAACTCCTGAAAATGAATCACCAATCTTGGAAGATACTATGTAGTTGCTGAACCAGAGGAAGGTTGTCAAGTCAGACGCCAGATAACTTCTCTGGTGCTGCTAGATGTCTTAAAGGTCTAATTGCGAATGTTACTCTCATCTAGAACTTAATGTTCATGTTCAGGATGACAAATCATTGAGGTACTTGTCCAGTTCACAAGTTAAAAGTTTTAATTATAAATCAACCAATTTGTTATTTTAAACAGCCATGCGTTAACATGACATTGCTCATCCTAGAACCAGTAACTCGTCCTCAATTTCTCTGGAGTATATATAGATGATAATATATAATTTATATTTAATAACTGATTTCAATACCATAGTTATTAATTCAGTCCAGTTCACAGTTCCTAAGTAACAATAATCTCATTTTCCCTTCAACAAGTGGATTGAACCACACGAAGCCACAATGTGATCTAAAACTAATGGAAAAAAACTATTGCACCCACAATAAACTCGCCTGTTTAAAATGATTGAATCTGCTCAATTTTAAGGGGAAAAAACATCTTTTAAGTTTCAAATTTCAATCGCTTGTAAGCTTGATGATCCATCCATAAACCATTTTAATTAATAAACACCTAAAAGTCCAAGTTCAATCTCAAATATCTGCTCCAGGATAATCCCCCAACCGCACTCCAACCAACAAAAATAAACAAAAGGATTGACGGCTATTAAGTCATCCACCCTAAAATATACAATTTACAATAAGAGAATCAAAAGAAAAAGGAAAAAACTTACCAGACTTCATATCCACCCTATCAACCTTCCCATATCGTCTAAAAAGCCGCTCCAGCTCTGACTGCCGGGCATCATATTCAAAATTTCCACAGAAAATAGGCTTCATTTTCCCTGAACACAAGTTAAGAAACACTCAATAATCAAAGTAACCCTGTGTAACATGGATAAGCATAACTGCGCAATTATCAAACAGAGAAAACTCTCTCAAGTCAACTCGAGAATACAAACACTCCTTGAAGCTTCTGCAAATGTTATAACCTAATACTGCTACAACAACATCAATCATGAGAAAATTAAGCATCAACTCAAATTTGATGCAGCAAAAGAAAATGATCAGTAAACAATTTCCAACACAAAAGTTATGTTACTACTCTTCTGACAGTTTCTATACCACCACCCAACCCACATCTAAATTTTATTTTATTTTTAAAAAGAAAAAATTTATAATCAAGTTCAAGCAGATACAAACTAACGGTTTCGCAAATTGAAATAAAAATTATTATTACGTCCAAAACCCATTAAAAAATACAAAGGGATTAAATCTAATTAATGGAGAGAAAAAAAATCGGCATGCATAAAAGGAGAGCACAAAGCATACTTCGTAGAACAGAAAGAGCTTCAACACCAAATGGTTGGGGAGAATCTCACAGAACAGAGGGTAACAGTGAATCAAAACCTGAACTTGGGTTCCAGATCTCAGATCTCGGTTTTCCCTAAAAGTTTAAAAAGAAGCGAAAAGAACAAATTTTGAATGAAAAATAGAGATGAAAGATGAAAATTGGAGATGGGAATTGAAGGAATCCGGGAACGATGGATCACCTTGTTGCATGAGAACGATAAGTGTTGGGTTGGAAGTTGGAACCCTAACAGAGCATAGAGTAACAGATATTTTTGGTGTTGACCAGGACAAAGATGCGGATCTCATGAAACTCATAAGAGCATATATATATATATATATATATATATATATATATATATATAATCTTTTTTTTCCTGCCTAAATGCCCCTTGCCTTTTTAATTTTGAAAACTATTCCCTTATTTTATTTATTTATTTATTGCATCAACCATGTGATGACAAAACATATATATATCTACAGATTTTTTTTTCTGGATTTAGATTAATTTATTTGAAAAATGATAAAAAAATTAATTTATTTAAAAATAAAGAAAAAATATTATAAGTTTTTTTTGTTAAACTTTTTAAAATATATATCTACTGAAAAAAATCTTAATTCTTAAACATGTTGTATTTGTTTTTTTTTAATGGATGTGAAATTGATTTTAAATCAATGTGATTATGTAAAATTTTAAGTAAATATGAGTTTAGAGATATGTAAATTTTGTTTTGATAAAAAAATTAGAAATTAATTTTGACAAAGAATGTTATTTAGAAAATTGTAATAAAATTGATTTTGTGTAAGTAATTATCAAAATGTATTTTAATATTCATATACAATTTTTTATGTATATGACTTTATATTGTAATTAATTATATTTATATAGATTAATTGTTTATATTTGCAATATTTTAAAAAATAATAAATAAAATATTTGCATCATATATAAGCATAATAAAATTGTAGTCAATAATGAGAAATCAAGTTTGACTTCCACAGCATAATAAATTTAAATATATTAATATTCAATATATTAATTTAGGAAAACTAACAGAGTAAAAGAAATATTCTATATATTAATTTGGAATAAACATATAAAATAAGTAAGAAATATGCATTTAATTTTTAATATAAAAGTCATTTAATTATAATTAATTATTAAATATATTGAAATTGATATATACATTAATAATTTAAAATCAAGTTGTTAGGTTTGCAATGATTTTTATAATACATTTAATAACTAGAATATTTGCATAATGAATAAATAGTTAGAATGAGAATTGAAGTTTGACTTGTACAATCAACTATACTCAATACATCAATTTGAAAAAAAGCATATAAAGTAAAAGAAAATTTTCAATGTATTAATTTGGAATAAGTATATAAAATAAGGAAAATAAATATGCCAAATAATTTTTTTATGTAAAAGTCATTTGTTAATTGATTATTTTGAAATTTATATATACATTAATGATTTAAAATCAAGTTGTTAGGTTTTCAATTATTTTTATAATATATTTAATAACTATAATATTCGCATAATGAATTAATAGTTAGAAATGATAATGAAAATTTAACCTGTACCGTCGCAATTTATCTTTAACGCGGAAATGACTTATAAACTAGTATATCAATTTGTGCATTGGAAACATTGCATAAAATAAATATTTATTTTATATAGCTAAAATTTATAATTTCTAGTTAAAATTATTAACAAAATGCTGCCAATCCACAGACTAATATACTAAGATTATAAATTATTATATAAATAAAATGAATTTATATATTTATTATATACAAAATTTATTTATATATAATTTTTTTTTAAATCCCACAAATAACCTTTCTAAGATTTAAATTTGAGTGATCACTGATTGAAATTAAAATTCAAGTTACAACTTTTTTTAAAGACTGTAAATAATATCTTCAATATTCAAACTCAAGACTAAAGGTTAAATTAAAACAATTTTACAGACTGACTAGTTGATGATAATTACATTTGGTTTTAACACAAAATTTACATCTAATTGATTTGAATGAAACTCTACTTTATTCTAAAAATTGTTTTTTTCAATTCATTTTCAAACATTCTGAATGAAAGGTTTTTTTTTTTAATATCATGGAAGGGCCTGTTAAATCACCTAACTTGACATTTAAGCAACACCGTTGGAGTTTCTTTAAGTAATTAAGTATAAATTACTAATAGATTATAGTTTATCAATCAAATCCTGCAATTATTTTCCCATAACGATTGCCAATTTTTTTTTCTGAGGCCTGGGACGATTGCCAATCATTCTTTCCTTCTATTATTTAAAGTTTGCTGGGAAAACGAAAAAGAAAAAACAAATCTTCAAGGTAGATGAATTCTTTTATTTAATTCAATCTTAGCACAAATAATGCATTCTATTATATCAAGCAAAAATTAAAAATCCCCGGACAACCTTGCATCCATAATTTTTTTGAAAGGAATTTCATTTAAACTAAGGAGTCAGGCTTGAATTGCGTCCAAACTGAAACAGGCCCATGCTATGCGCAAACAAGACATCAAAATTTGATTCATATTCAACTCTTGGGATTTGGAGCCTGAGAATGCTAATTTGAGCTTGAATTTTGGCTAACTCAGTTTCTGTACTATGGATTTGTTGAACAAGTTGAGAGATAATTCCATAACAACCATAAGTAGGATCTTGAATACGACATTGTGCTTCATAATATAATCTATCTGCGGCCTGTGCTCGGGCATAGGGTGGAATTTGTTGCAAAGTTAAAATTTCACAAAATATTTATGAATACAAATCCCTGAATATAAAGTTACTTTAATTTTCCTTTAAAATATGATATCCAATCATCCACCATGTTACGGGGGAGAAAATGCACTAATTTTTTTATGCATGGACCTGCCTTAAAAACAAAACATATAGGATCCACGTCAAACAATTGTCAATTTTTCTCTTATGTCATATTCTACATGCATTATATATATATATATATAATCACTCTTGTTATATACGAATTTTATTACTAAATAATTGATCATTTTGGATCATTTTCTAAACAAAATATTGATATGAATCTCTTTTGATCATTGATTAATAGGTTAATTGATAGGTTTAAGGAGAATATAACTTGTGACATATTCTCTATGAATATGTTGGTCAAACATATATTTTAATTGATCAACGGTCGAAAGAAACACATATCAGTAAATTATTTTGTAAGAAACTTATTGACATTTTATTTATAAAAATACCCAAAATAGATAATTACTTGTTCATTATTATTGTATATTTTTTCAAAATATTGAAATACTTTTTCCTATTAATTTTCAATTAAAACAAATGGTCCTTTGACCAAAAAAACTAACAAAGGAAGGAAACAATGGTAATTAATTTCTAATGACATTTTTTATTAAAAGAACCAAAAAAGAAATAAAAAAAGGAACATTAAAGGACAAAATGGAAGGTTAGTATATAAACTAAAATCTTACAATTGTGATACTTAGGGCATGTTTGGATATAAACCACAAGTTCTTTTAAGAGTTTTTCTATTAAAAATATAAATTTTTTGATAAAATACTCTCAAAAATACTTCTAACCTTATATCTAAACAGGTTTTTAGATAAGTCATTTTACACAATTGAAATTCCATAATGAAAATCACATAATTACAATACATAAAAAACTAAAAATATAATTAAGCAAAAGAAAAATTTGTACCAAGTATAGGTTGAGTTAACAACTTTGAGCCATAACGTGAGTTAGGATCTGTTTGGATGTAAGTTTTTCTAGAAGCATTTCTAGAATAAGAAAGTAAGAAAAAAAATGAAATGAACTTCTCTATAAACTAAAATGAATTTTCTATTAGCTCATTTGTAGATGTCATTTCATATTTTAGAGAAGTTGTATTACTGAGTTTCTAAAAATTAGTTAATGGAGAGTTTATTTTTGCTTATGAAGAAATTCATCTCATTTTTTTCTTCTTATTTTTTTCTTTTAGAAGTGTTTCTAACAAAACTTATCCAAAAAGACATTTAATAGTTAACTACTTCAACATTAAATTTGTTTTTCTTTTTATCATATTGGACATGTGAAAAATAGGATTATTTCTTATTGGATAAATTGTTGCAATATTTTATAATATTTATAGTGTTTTAGTTTTATGAAAGATCTTTGAATATGATCATTAAGTTCTAGCACTTCAAGTTCAAATTCCTCAAATTTTCAAAGTAATTGTCATAGTAATGAAGCTTTCATTCTAGCACGTCAAGTTCAAATTCCTTAAATTTTCAAAGTATTTGTCATAGTAATGAAGCTTTCATTCTAGCACTCCAAGTTCAATCGTCCATAAAATTTGAAAAAGTTTAGTAAAAGAGATACTTGAATCTGTTTCATTGGTCAAATGTAAAAATAGATAATATGTGAAACACTGTAATTTGTACATTTTTTATATAATAAAATGAAGAAACATGACATGATATAATGTGATAAATATAAAAAAAATATTATAGAAAATGTTATATAAATAATATAAATCATAATATTTTCATTTTTTATATTTAATCAGTGGAAAGTTTTACTTGTCCATGATATTTGTTTGCAAAACATCAATTGATCTAACACAATCCCATTCTTTCCTTCTTTTTTCCTATTTCTTTATAACAATGAACCACGCCTGCCTACTGTATGCGATGTACAACAAAAATCTCTTAGCTTATATCTATTGCTCTTTTTTTAAAAAAATATTGGAAATTATAATAAAAGTTGAAAAACTAAATGGGCCTGCTTCATATTCCTCCATTTACTAATTCATATAAGGCTCATAAAAGGATGCCAATGACTGTGTCCATCACTAAGCTCTTGATTAGACCATCAATCCAACCACTAGAACCTCCATCATATGAATCTTTCCCTACAAGGTCTCGAAACCTCAAATTTCCTGTGTCGGATAACAATGCATATATTACACCGTGCATATGGCCTTTTCCAATCACACCCACAACGTTTTTACTGTTATTCACAGCTTTGCTCCGCTTCAATGACCATGCAAGATACTGCAAAAACCACCATTGTTCACTTGTATTTGTTGGATCAATTCCATGCAAAAAAGATATTATAAGTGTAACATAATATTTTAGTCAGGGATAGTTAGTCATGGGCTCATACATGCAACTTGATTCCTTTACAATTTGAATGAAAGATATTTATTTATGCAATAACTTCTCAATGAGGTGGTCCAACATTTATCTAGGCTTAAACTAATTTTTAAGATGAGGCATTTATAAAAAAAAATTGAAATGATTGTAATTTTACATATTTAGAAGGACCCAAAGAGGAAAACATGCAAGTGAAATAGACAAATATATCGTTCATGTATGAGAGTGACAATAAGGAAGGGTATGAAAAACTCAATTGCTCATACAGTTGTAATCTACCATCATCCGAACTTGCTTCCTGCAACTAACAATATTTGACTCTTAGTTTTTCAAATAACTACTATCGCAAACTTTGACATACATTTCATGAATATCATAATGAATTATGTATCTTTCTCTTGCACACACAAATGTAAATGACTAACGTAGATAAAACAAACATTCTTATGATAACATTTTATTACATCATGTATTATTATATCAATAAGATAGTTGTTAATTATCTAGAAAGGACAAAGCCAAAATCCTTTTTTTTTTCATTCCTTAATAATCAAGTATAAAAGCGTGAGATTTAGCATGGAAATAATAGAACAAAATGAAATTATAAAATCTTGACTAAATAACTACTAACCTTGACCTTATTTATAGAACTGTTAGATGAAGATGCTATCCCCTGAATAATTGATAACACTAAACTTAGTTTTTGAGTCCATTTCATAGCCTTCCATGCTCTTTGAAGCTGTAAAATATCAACATATCAATAGTAACTTTTACTTCAGTTAATTGAGGTTGGTGATAGATGAACCTAATAATAAATATGAAAAAAAGACAAAAAAAGATAAAAGAAAAAAAATGTTGAAAAAAGAAAGAGAAAAATAAAGAAAAAATGAACTAAAACCAAACCAAATTATATTATATTAATTAATATTGTTGACATAACATTGATAATTGATCAAATAAAAGATGTCTTAATCAAAAACAATATCCAATTGGCTAAAGGGGGAATGAGAAAGTAAAGTAATGACATGAACGATATAGCTTGCAGGTAGCCACCAATTCAGTACAACCATTAAGTGATGAAGTCCATTAACTTGTCTAGCAAAAACAATCATCTTTGATGATGTCAAATCTTGTAACACAATTAGCAAAGAAATCAAGGGAATAATGCAAGAAAAAAAATCAGTAGCACTATTTAGTAGGAATAGTTTTGTGCACGAACAGTAAGAAAGCATGTGTCAAGATATTGTTTTTTAAAAATAAATCTTAATTGAAAAGTTAAAAAAAAAAATGAAAAGTATTAGATGTAAAGCACGGTCGTGCGCATATTACGAATATTTCGTATTATTAAGCATTTCTCAAAAAACTAATTAGAAATGGAGACTAAATTGAATGTGAACTCAGGTATATATGATGAAGGACAATTAATTCATACCTAACGTGTATTTTAAATTGCCATCATTTGGAAGTTTAACTCATGGATGATTTGGTTTTAGCGTAAAAGTTAGACTACTTAAGTAAAGAAAAATATGATTGATAAAAATTATGCCTTCACGTAATTAATGCAATGTGTGACTAATGAAAATCTCAACAATTGTTAAGCTAATTTATTTTCTTAAGAGAATTACATTCATCTGTGTTGGCTGATATAATAACATGTACAATACATACCGTTATTTCAATTGGCCGATCTCCTAAAACTATTTGTGCACCAACTTCCTCAGAAGCTTTCCGAGCAGCACGAAACTACATTATAGGCATTGCTTTGGTTATAAAAAAAAAAGGTTTTCCTTCAATAATACTACATTATAGGTACTAAAAATCTATAAATATACTTGGAAACTACCTCATCACCAAAAGGGCGATTAATATCTGAAGAGATCTTTTATGAAAAAGTAGCCAAAAGTAATAGTAATGCTAAAGCAGTTGACCACCAGATATATTTAGATAAATAATAAATAAGTTTCCTCTATTGATATTAATTATAACACACATGCATGTAAAAAAAACTATGAACATACCTAGGTTTATGCTACGACCAACAGCTCCAAATAACCCAGTGCCACTCAAGGAAAACATATTACAGAACGCAGTTGTTTGCCAAGCTCATCATTGGCAGTAACATACATGATCCCAGCTCTGGAAATTAAATCTGTAACGATTGGAGTTAAGATGTGCAGGGTTTGATAATAAATAATTCTGACAGTTATATAGCAATTTACTCTTTTAATTGAAAATAAAATAGGATCTATAAACAAAGGAAGAAAAGAAAGAGGAAAAGAAAATATATACTAGTCATTAGTTTTTTATATTCTCCACAAATTGAGACACATTCATATTAATCACAAATTAAAATATAGTACAAGGTTGTAATTAGAACTTTCACATACCTCAACAACTTCCCCGTTGCAAAAATAATGAATGAAACTTCATTATTATCGTTCTTTCCCATTACAAAAATAGCTTATCAAATCATGTGAATCCAATGTTTCTTGTAAATTATAGAGTACTTTTTTCAACTTACTGTTCTTTCCCTTTTCATCTCCCAATTTTTTTGTTCATCCTCATCAAACTAATAACTTTCTTAATAATCAAACACACTCTATGTCGTTAGAAATTTCAGACTACTTCACCATGAGATCATGTAAAGAAGGCATGCATGAATGCAATTTTACTCAATTCTGCCATACATGCTATGAAATAGTATAATAATGTCCTTAAATGATTAAAATATGGGTAGATGAGTAAAAGAATTAGTTTACTCTGTATAAAAATAAGTAGTGAGTGTTCCACTTCTCAATGCAATTAACAATACGACAAACGATGGTTGAAGCCTCTCGAACCGTACCATGGCGACAAGAAGCCATGAAGGTACTTTATTTTCTCAATTCGTGCATTAATTATGCTAAACTTCCCTCCGCACTTAACAATGGGCATTTAACTTCTCAATTTGTTTTCCATCATTTTCTTTTATTTCTGAAAATGTGAAGGTAAAAATAAATAGTTTTACGTTTGTTAGAGGATTATAAAAATGTATTCTTAGATATACATTATTTCCCGTAAAGTTACATTACGATGTTTTAAGTAATTTTTATTTTCGTGAGGAGGAGATGAATACATATCTAGCATTCTCGTGAAAACAAAAGTTATTTTCCATAAAAAAAAAATATAACCCATTTTCACTACATATTATGACATTTATTTTTAAATTTTTTCTAAAATTACTAAATTAAATAACATTCTTATAATATTTTTTGAAATGTGATTCCTTAATTCCATATGATAATCTAATGTTTTGGACAATGAACGTGAATGAATAATATAATAGCAGTGCTTGTGCTCACCAGCTTCTGCAGAGCTGAACAACGACATTCTCTGGCCTCAGAGCAAGCAGCACGCGTTCCACCTCCAAAGCGGAATCCTCAGAAACATGAGTGGTTCCAATCAACCAAATGGAATCCGGTTCGACGAATTCAGTTCTCCAAGAAGGGACAGGGCCGAACCGCTTCTTCTGGACTCCTCCGGTAATCGAAATCTGGAGGTGGGGGTTTCACGGAAACCTTCATGATGGGTCTAAGAAGAGGTCTTGTTGAGATGGAAATTGGGAAGGTTGATTTAATCACCGTCATGGACTCCATGGAATGATGAAGATAATAAGATATTAAAAAAGTGTTTGCGAGTGAGGAGACAAGTAGCAGCAATTTGTGGCGCTGAATTAGGTTCAACTTCACAACACAAAAGGCTAGCTGCCTCTTATTTTCTCGCTGATCACTTTTGTCTTCTTATCCAATCTTTTCTATGTGTATCAAAAGTATCATTCAATAATAAATTATTATTTAAATTATTTTAAAATAATTATTTTAAAAATTAACAAATTTATTATATTTATTAGATTATGATTGAATAATTATATAAATATTTTTATTTTCTTAGGATATAATTTTTTCCCATAAAAAATTAATTAAAAAAACACTTTTCTTTTCTTTTTTTAAAATATTTTTTAATCATTATAAATTAATTTTTTTACTTTCATTCTTATAAAATTATTTTTATTTTAATTCTTATAAATTATATTTAATTTTTTTTATTGTCTTAACATTTTAAATAACATTTTTTCATTATTCAAAACATTATCTAAAATATTTTAAAGACTAAAAACAAATCAAACATAATTTATAAAACTAAAAAAAAAAATTAATTATATAAGGACGAAAAATAAAAAATTCCAAATTGTAAGAAATTAAAAGGTATTGAAGTCTTATTTTAAAAAAATTATTTACTTATTTAATAAACAAAAACGTATCTAATAAAATTTGCTACTTGAATTCAATTATAAATTAAAATATAATGTTAACCAACAATGACGAGTTCTGGTTTGGAGCTTACTACACCAAAAAATCATAAAATATAATGTTAGTATGTAATAAATTGTTGTGTATTGCCGGGTATAACTTTATAGAAAGAATTTAACTTCTATATTGAGTTATATGTTTTAATTATATTATTTAATGTGTTAATAAGATATTTTATACAACCTAAAAGATCTAAACTTAATCAAATAATAGTATATATTTTTTGGCCCTGCATATAAAAAAATATTGTAAAAGATTAAATTTACCTTAGTAATTTTTAAGCTTCAATTCCAGAGATTGGTCACATGGTTTCTATGTATGGAGATATTTTGCTTTCAACCAAAATAAATAAATAAGCAAATAGTTATTATGTCACAACTGTAAAGTATCAATTGAATTATTTGATGTTAATTTTTGTTAAAGAATTTAGATGGAAACCTTAAATAAGTCTTCTCTTTCAATTATATTTTTTTTTCAACAAAACTTAATAACAGCTTATTTTTAGTTGAGAATTTCAAAAAATTTAAAAACAGCAATCAAATTTTTTTTTACCAACTTTTAGTTTCAAATAAATTTATTTTAAAATATTTTATAATTTTAAAATTATTTTGAAAATATTTTTGTATAATGATAATAATAATAATAATAACTTGTATTGATATTAGCGTGGTGTTGATGGTTATAGAGATAATGGTAAATAATATTTTTTGTTATATGTGCTAACCTGCCAAAAAATTATGCTCACATATTTTTTTAGATTTAACACAATTTTATTTGACAGCTTCATTTCCTTTTTAAAAATTAAATTGCTTAGCTTTTTTAAAAAGAAGAAAAACTAAACAAAAAAAAAAAACCCTCAAGCACCGTCATGGGCTTATGGGCTTTATGCTTGTTTATTCTCACCTATTACAGGCCCCTTACCATGCTCTTGAATTTTCGGAGCTGTAAATTCGGAAAAACTAAATGGACTTGTTGCCATTTATTAATGGAAATTTCTTTATGTACTCCCCATTTTTTAACTACACTTTCTTTGTTTTTTTTATAATCTTTTTCTAAAAACATTTCAATGCCCATGGCTGGATTCATCTTACCGAAAATTAAATTATAGAAAATTGTAAAGTTTTCATCTTTCCGGAAATTAAATTCTGACGCATCACATACTTCCATAATTTATTTTCTGTACAGTTGAATCGTATCAATAAGATATTTGTTTATGCTGGAACTCATTGAATTTTTTTACACTACCATTTTTGTTTTCCATTACTAGTACAAATTTATTTAAGGAATGTTTTATGTTTTCCCGTCATAGCAACAAGAGAGAAGAAAAAAGGAAAAGTTGCAGACTTGCAGTACTCCGATCAAGCACGTATAATAGAAAACTTGAAGCTGCAGGAATAATGGGTATGAAAACTCAAAAGAACAAACAAGTGTATCAACTATCAACTGAACTTGCTGTTTGTACATAGCAAAATCAGAACCATATATAGATATTTAAAATTTCAATTTAAAAAATCATGGTTCCTATAAACGAAGGATTTAGTATTATTGCACTCCGTTTTAATTTTTTTTACATCAATTAAAAATTATAATTGGTATAACTTTTAAGGTAAAATACCATAGTCAATAAATTTATCTTAGATGATTTGTAACTAATTTACAATGCAAGTACATAATTTAGTTCTATTTTCTTGTTGTTGTTGCCGTTACCGGAAAGGCATGCCTCCCCCATCCATAGATACACATGATCTAAACAAGAGTTTAGATACAAATTATTAATATGCTGAAATTAAAATTGAATCGTTCAAAATAATATTTGGGATTGATTTTTATGAAAAAAAATTATTAACTAGATTTTATTTATCTTCTGACAAACTTCAAATTAATCATATTTTTTTTCTGATGAATTGGAGGATTAATATAAAAAAATACTCACGATCTTTGTGTATCTCTGATTTTTTGAAAATATATACAGTATATATATGGATAGTGTAACCATTTGATCTTCTTGATGTTTTCATATCAGATTCCCTCTTTAAAAAAAACCCCACTTTCTGCATTATATAAATGTACTGTATAACGGGTTTTTTAGGCCCTTAATCCTATTAACGAGGCCTATGCTTCCCTACCTCACATTCTTTCACTATACACACACACACTTCTCAATATGAATACCCTCCATGAAATAAAATTGATCATCCAATTAGTGCCTTTGCACGTACTATTTCTCAGGACATACACAAATTTGTGACAGACAGACTAGAGATTTAGACAAAAAAATAACAAATTGTTGGTTTATTTTCTGATACTTGACTAAGTTAAAATTACCTAAGGTGGTCCACTCATCTTATCTTCTTAGGAATAAGTTGTTGCTAATCTTATCCTTTATTTTTAGCAACTAAGTCCACGTTTTATGCATATCAAATATAACATCTTTGATAGGAAGAGGTTATATAAGGAGATGTGCACCATGGCCAAAGTTCTTGTGCTTGCTATCTGAAAACCTCAATACACCATCAGTGAGTGATAGTGAAAGCATAGAAGATCCTTAAGCTAAAAGTCATATTAGTTTGGATACCCACAAACTGTTTACAGATTATTTGATTCACGGACAACTGCAAATCATCTTAAGAGCAAACAAGAATAGCAATGGCGGGAGGTATTTATGATATTAATTTTTCCGCATTTGATCTAATAGCTTCTTATGTATATAAGCGTGATTAGATCATTCAATTTTTCTTACATTTGGTATCAGAGCCCGTTATTGCCTCTGCCTTGCTTTTGGTTTGATACTCATATTTTTGAAATATTGTTTTATGGAAATATGAGTATTTTATTTGAACATTTTAATTAATAAGAAGCCTTGGAATCATATGGAAATTGAATTTCTAAGCTTTTTGTAAATTAAAACATGGATTTCGGTGTTGAAAATGACTGAGAAAACCATTGGGTTTTTTTTTATTGAAACTGGGTCGAGTCAACCCGTCTGAAGATCGAAGACAATAGTAACAATGAAACATGTTTCAATTTTGTGGCTTTGAGTTTTGTGAAATTAACCTGTATTCAAATCTTAGTTTTTGTATCACGATTCACATTTGATTTAAAGTGATATTGTGTGACACCGTTTATGATTTGAAATTTTCACATTCTGACACGTAAATTGTATTTTTATTTATGTTATTGTTACTATTGTCATTTACGCTATTTGGGTTGCTAAACTTTTATTTTGATCTTCGTGAACCAAATAAATGGCTATAAAGCATTTTGAACTAATGACAATTTTATGATATGTGTTCACATAATTTATTGTTATTTTGTTGTTACATGTATTAATTTATGTTTCCCTATACATGTAATATTAAGTTGATTAATAGAAATATTTAGATATTCAGTTTATATATTTATTCATAAAGATATTGATGTTTAGATATTCAGTCTATATCATTTTATTCCATAAAGATAGGAATGTTAGATATTCAATTTATATCTTTTAGGGAAATATGTGATCCATTTACTGACCACGTTCACCCACTGACCCATTATCTTATCCCATTCAAGGTTGAGGTCTGTGGTGGGTAGAACTCTATAAATAGAACTGAATAATTTATTTATTAATGCAATAAATTTAAATTTGGACATAAGAGAATATTTTGTGATCTTTATAATTTAATTGATTAAAGTCTAGCCACAACAACTTTAATTATTTAAATTATATATTAAGAGCCTCTAGATCACATAAGGTAAATAATATTAATTATAATTATTCATAATATAATATAGTAGATATTTTCCCACAGGAATTTCTATTATATTTTTGTATGATTAATTAGGATAAAATATTAAATTAAATTTTTTTTTTATTTGTCCACAGGGATCAAGAAATATAACTTCATAGTTTTATCATAATGTTTATGTGAATTTAATTGAATTAAAATTTTAGCCCACAGACAAATTTTATGTCGCTAAAGTCATAATTTTATAAGCATGACTTACATTGGTAAATCATGATACATTATTTTT
>CM023960.1:26872059-26941599 GCA_013407115.1 Glycine latifolia | reverse complement strand
CAAAATTGGAAGCCATAGAGAGCTGGTCCACCCTCTAATTTGGTCAAACGAACACTAAGGTTGGTAATCTCCTCCTATTTCTCCTTGATTCTTGAGGTTAGGGTTAGGGTTTGGAGTGAGATTGATGAATGTTGAGTTTTAAGAGGGTGAGACAGTTTTGATGTATGATTTGGAGTGTGTAGAAGTTGATTTTAAATTGAAATGGTGTTCCACACATAAATCATGCATGGATGTTCATGACAGCCAAGAACACCTATTAGGGCAGTTCTGGTGTTTTGTCCATAGCAGGAGCTATCGGTGTCCAAATGATCTAAAACCAGTGCCATTTGAAAGCTAAGAGAGTTAGGTCTATTCTGAAATTTTCGTGCTATTTTTGGAGACTCCCAGAAATTGTGGTGCAGAGTTATAACAGACTGTTATACTCTGTTTTTAGCAGATTTTTCTGCTGCAGAGGTCAATTTTGCAGAAATCATAAATTTGTCTAGGATGATCCAAATCGAGTGATTCCAGTGGCAATAGAAAGATGGGTATGTGAAATTCATGCTTGTAAAATATCAAGTCATTTGGACGAGTATCCTGGTGTGGGCTGTCATTGAAAGATGGCTGTTTGAGCTGGTATGTTGCTGTCAGCATTATTTTAGTGCGTGACAGTTCTGGTTTTCTGTTTGCTGCAGAGGCTGTGATTCATAGAATTTGAAGAAACCAGTTTTGTTTAAAAGATGAGAGATATATCTTGATGCCTCTAAATTCTCGTGATTTTAGGAGCTTCCCACAAGGATTTGTGATTTTTCCAAGTGGGTGTAAAATCTGCAGAATTTTATGCAGCAGTTTATGTTTTTCCGTATGTTTTGCTAGAAATAAATGCTTTGTACGGATAGGATGGTGATTGATTTTGCTTGTGTGCCTTTGTATAGGGCGTGACACCGAGGGTGTCAGTGGCGTAGCCCACAGTTTTGGGATTGGACAACAGAACACTGCGTTGCCAGGTAAGTTCTTGGTTTCTTGGGAGTGTTTCCCACTGCTGTGTTCCACCATACTCTGAGGGAGTGATGGTTGCATTCATGATGCATGCATTGAATTGGTTGTTGCTTTCTCATAATGATATGTATGCATGCTTCTATGCTTTGTATGTATGGTTACCTGTTGAATAGATATTCTGGCCAGTTAGATAGATATGGACCTCCCTAGGAGTAGAGCGCAACTCCTAGTTTGGTTTGCTCGCGGGTGATGATGATCCCAGGGTGATGATGATCCCTTAAAACCAAGAGATAGGTGGTCCCGTCGCAGTTGAAGCCTATTCTCGGAGGTGTCATATACGTGCGTCCATGCGTAAGGGGTAGCTCCCGATGGGATGGCACGGGTGTGAGTTCCGGTCTCACACTGAGGACTGAGAGTCCTGATGCTGATGATGATGCATCGTGGCGGCGTAGTTCCGCAGATATACATTAGAGCTAGATGATTGGCTATGTATTGTTATGAGGGCCGAGAGGCCATTGATTGTGATGCCTTGGATGCTGTGTGTCATGAAAGTGAGCCAGGGTGGAGGAGATGCCTCCAAGGACCCTGAGCTTACTGAGATGTGTATCTCACCCCGTGTGGGGATTATGTTTTTGCAGGAGACTCATCTGGCAGAGATGACAGTTCCCAGGGCAGAAGGCCCTAGTAGGGACAGCTGTTGCAGCATTTTTGCGAGCTGGGAGGCTCATTTTGTATATGTTGATATACCTTGTACCCCTGTAGAGGGAAGATATGTATGGGTGCACATATTGTGGTTATGTTTATGTTCTGTATATGACTATATGCCCTCATGTGAGGAAGTGATCTGTGCGATCAGGGCGATGTATGCCTATTCTTTTGTATAACCACAAGTGTGGTTCTGATGATGTATATTCGTACATAACCAGTTTTAGTTATGTAATTATGTTTCTCCTGCTTTATCTGTTGAATTACTTGGTTATCTGCCTTTATGTTATCTGGATCTGAGGGGCTAGTGTTGTTTATGGCATTTCCGTTCTGTGGGTGATATACCGTACATAATGAATCAAGAAATATGGTTTAAAAATGAAATCGCTTTCGCGGCTTTTTAATTAAAGTAATTATTGCGCTTATCTGATAAAATGATTATTAATACACCGGATGCATACGGGGTGTTACAAGAAGCTTGGCCTAAGGACCATTAGTGAATACTTCATTGGATATGCTAAAAGGTCTAAGGGATACATATTTTACTGTCTATTTCACAGTACAAGGATTGTGGAATCAAGAAATGTTGAATTTCTTGAGAATGATTTGATTAGTGGGAGCGATCAATCCAAAGATTTTGTTTCTGAGAAAGATCATTCAGTTACTCAACCATTCCCTTGAAATCTTAGATTGGTTGTTATTAACAATACCCTTCCAGCTCAAATGGGTGTTGTGCAACCTATCATTCAAGGTCCACAACCTGTTGATAATCTAGTAGATCAAGTTGTTCATGAGGAGCAAGAAGAAATTGTTGATCAACCAATTGAACAACAAGTTCCTCAAGAAGATAATGAAACAACATTAAGGAGATCTACCAAAATAAAGAAATCAGCGATACCGAGTGATTTTGTATCTACAGGAATCTGACTATACTATTGGAGCTAAAAATGATCCTGAAATGTTTTCACAAGCCATGAGTTCTAAAGAATCAAACTTGTGGTATGATGCTATGAAAGATGAGATGAATTCTATGGCATCGAATGGAGTCTGGGATCTTGTTCAGTTGCTTGATGGTGCAAAAGCCATTGGATGTAAATGAGTCTTCAAAGCTAAGAAAGACTCATTAGGCAACATCAAGAGATATAAAGCAAGACTTGTAGCCAAGGGATTTAATCAAAAGGAAGGAATCAACTACAAGGAGACATTTTCTTCTGTATCTAAGAAAGATTCTCTTTGCATCATTCTGGCATTGATTGCACATTTTGACTTAGAGTTGCAACAATGGATGTGAAAATGGATTTTCTCAATAGAGACATAGAGGAAGAGGTTTATATGAAACAACCTGAAGGATTTTCCTCTACTGAGGGTGAGCAATTGGTATGCAAGTTTAAGAAATCTATATATGGATTGAAATAAGCCTCCTGTCAGTGGTACTTAAAATTTCATGACGTTATTTCTTCATTTGGTTTCGTAGAAAATGTTATGGATCACTGTATATACCAGAAGGTCAGTGGGAGCAAAATTTGTTTCCTTATTTTATATGTGGATGATATTTTACTTGCAACCAATGATAAAGGTTTTGCTATATGAGGTGAAATAATTTCTCTCTAAGAACTTTGATATAAAGGATATAGGTGATGCCTCTTACGTTATTGGCATCAAGAGACAGAGTAAAAAGTGTTCATTGTTTGTCTCAAGAGACCTATCTTAACAAAGCTTTGGAAATATTTAGAATGAGTAATTGTTTAACAAGTGTAGCTCCCATTGTGAAGGGTGACAAGTTTAATTTAAACCAGTGCCCGGAAAAATGATTTTGAGCGGGAACAAATGAAGAACATTTCTTATGCTTCAGCTGTTGGAAGCCTTATGTATGCTCAGGTCTACACAAGATCTGATATTGCTTTTGCGGTTGAAGTGTTAAGGAGATATCAAAGTAACCCAGGTTTAGACCACTGGAAAGTTCTAAAGAAAGTGATGAGATACCTTTAGAAATGCTTATGTGTAGACGAACTGACAACTTGGAAGTGATTGACTACTCAGATTCAGACTACGCTGGCTGCGTTGATTCGAGAAAATCGACTTCGAGATATATTTTTATGCTAGCCAGTAGAGCTGTGTCTTGGAGAAGTGTCAAGCAGACCTTGACTGTTACTTCCACTATGGAGGCTGAGTTCGTTTATTGTTTTGAGACTATCTCACATGGTGTATGGATAAAGAGTTTCATTTCTGGGCTTAGAGTTATGAATTTCATTTCTAAGTCATTGAAGATATACTATGATAATTTAGATGTTGTTTTATGGCTAAGAATAACAAAAGTTGTAGTCGAAGCAAAGACATCAACATTAAGTATCTAGCCATAAGAGAATGTGTTAAAGATAATACAGTAGTTATTGAGCACATTAGCACTGAATTAATGATTGTCGATCCTTTAACTAAGGGCATGCCATCATTTAAATTTAAGGATCATGTGGAAAGGATGGGACTTGGTTCCCATATATGATTTTCATTGTAAGAATGATATTAAGAAACTCTATTGTAATGTTTTTCATTTAGTTTATGCGCATCTACAGTTATTTATTCTGAGAAACATCAATTAAGTTTGGACCTAGAATAAACATTGGGTTTATTCATTAAGTTGTATGGGCTTGAGAAATATAATGCAACGTAATACATGGAAGGTACTACTCGTATATATTAGAGGAATTATCGCCATGATTCATGTATTTTATTTCTCACTAAATTGTATGATAAGATATGTGAACCAAGTGGGAGAATGTTGGTTTATTTTCTGTTACTTGACTAAGTCAAAACCACCTAAGATGGTTCACTCATCTTATCTTCTTAGGAATAAGTTGTTGCTAATCTTATCCCTTATCTTTTTTGGAGTAAGTTGTTGCTAATCTTATCAGCTAATCTTATCCTTTATTTTTAGCAACTAAGCCCACGTTTTATGCATATCAAATATAACCTCTTTGATGGGAAGATGTTATATAAGGAGATGTGCATCATGGTCAAGGTCCTTGTGTTTGTTATCTAAAAATCTCAATACACCATCAGTGAGTGATAGTGAAAGCATAGAAGATCCTTAAGCCAAAAGTCATATTAGTTTGGATACCCACAAACTGTTTACAGATTATTTGATTCACGGACAACTGCAAATCATCTTCAGAGCAAATAAGAATAGGAATGGCGGAAGGTATTTATGATCTTAATTTTTCCGCATTTGATCTAATAGTTTCTTATGTATATAAGCGTGATTAGATCATTCAATTTTTCTTACACAAATATATATATATCAAGGGTAATATTTTTACATTGAACATACATCCAATTCTACCTATATTCACATAACATAAATATATTCTACCCACCATCACGGTTTTCCAGCAAAATTAGTACACGTATCAGAGCAAGTGTTCCTAATAAATAATAAGGTGGCTTCCCACCAACAACGTACGTCTGTGCTTCCTTTTGGCACCACACGCGGACACAGCATAAGTTGAAAGAAGACATAAGACAAAGCAATGCACAGAGCTAGACCAGAAAACCTCGAATAACATTTTACCTTTGGAGAAGTTCATAGAGTACTTACATCAGAATCTGCAGAAAGTGAGAAGCGGATCAATATTTTAAGAGTATTAATTAGTTTTCCCTTATTTCATTGGAATTAATCATGCTTTAAAAGATGCTGACGGTTTCAGTCTTACAGAGAGACAAAAGTTTGTGCTCCGAAGAGAATCGTAGTTATAATCATTTTGAAAAGCACCATGACATGACACAAAAAAAGAAAGAAATGCTCCAAGAGAAGGATGATGTTCAAGACTGTGAAGAAGACGATTATTTCCTTATTGGTTGCGCCAAAGGAAGCATCATTTGATGGTTGAAGATATAATATCAATGTACTGTTAAACCATTGTCTGAATTTGAGGACTCGATCCTAACTATAATTTTATGCTTTTTCTAGTATATGATCGCGTTGTTTTTCTTCTCTCTCTACTCCCATTATAATTTCTTTGGATATAGAGAAAAAAATAATAAAAAGAAAATGAGAAAAATGTATAATTATATTTAATGATATTTAAATCTTTATGATATGATAAAATGCAGTTGATATATTAATATACACAAATTTGTCATTGGATTTTTTTCTGATCCCGTTTTCTCCTCAAATCAAGAGGGAAATTTCTTTTACATGAATTTTACCTAATTTTATCTTTCTCTTCATTTTTCTCTTTATTTCATGAAAAAGCTATTAAAAAAACATATTTTCTCTCATTTCAAATCACTACTTAATTATAATCTTATATTGCAAGGTACATCTAAAGTAGAACAACTTTTGTTATCCGTTTTATTTTGGGAGAATATGTTTGAAATCATACATATGAAAAATAAATAAATCAATTATAGAGTAATACAATTGATATGATAATACACTAAACTTACATGCAATTTATTTCCCAACGCAAATGCGTTTAATACCTTAAAAGCTTATTCTATTTTAGGAAAATGTTAATAAATATTCTTAATATATTAGTCAAGTAATCAAAAGTGGAAAGTTAAAAAATAAAGTGTCGTCAATAAATTATCATCTTGATTTCTAATGCATCATATCGTGATTGTCATATCAATTTTTTTATCGATTGATTTCTTCAGCAGTGTGAATTAATTAGTAAGTTGGACTCCTTAGTTTATTCGATCAATAATATATGCTTACTACATTTAGAGTATATACAAAATCTGATTAAATTAAATAAGTTAATCTTCTCAGTAAAGAAACACGTACGGGGTGGAAGTGCGTATACTCGGTATAGATGCAGATAAGAAAAGTTTCCATAATTACATAGGGTATCACAGGTACAGTTACGTAAAAAAAACAAAACAAAAAAAACCCACTTTCTCCTGTTTAACCAAGATCATACGTACAAAAAATACGAAATTGTAGTTGCTGTTTTGCTTTTCTGGGTAAAGTTAATTAGGTCAAGGTCAAATGTCACTTTCTTTTTTAATGTGGCTGGTCAAAGCCCAGAAGTCAGGTAAATATGGCTTTATACATTATTGAAACACCAATTGATCAGATTGGCAATTTAATTTTAATACAAATATGTGATAAATAAATTCATACAATTAAATAATTTAATCACATAATTTTAAAAAAAGCATTTACTAAATATTTTAATTATAGCGGGTTGAGACAACACCAAACTTTAACTTAAACTTATCCCCAAAATGTCATTGATCTATTTTTTATGATAAACCTGCCAAAATGCCCTTTCGAGCTAGATTAATGACCCTAAAGAGAAGGGAAAGAGAAAATGTTTTGTTTATTGCTACAAGTTTGAGTAAATTGGATCCTAGATGTACTAGAGTTAAGATAGATCTCAATACTAAAAAATATTTATGGAGATATTAATAGATTATCCACCAACAACATATTGTTATCAATAATAGAAATCAAATCACATTTTTTTAGATATGACTCAATTTCTTAATTACCAACTAGACCAATCTTTTTTGGTATTAAACTAGTGTTTTTCTACCTTTATGTTTGAGATTGAAATAAGAAGGAAAGTGAAAAAACGTACATTAACTCAAACTTCCACAACTCTATTTTTTTGAGTGTTGTTATATCATTTCTCATGTTGATCATCAAATGTAAAAATTATTTTACTTATTGTTATCATAGTTATTCAAAAATAATAAATAAATGACAAGGTAATGTATAATTTAACTAATAAATAATTTATATAAATTAATAAATAAATTTGTAAGATTGATAAAAAAAAGCCTTTATATTATTATATATATTGATTATGCATAAAAAAAACTTATTTTAAAATATTAAAATGTTAAACGCTTACATTGTTATCTAATATGCTTTTTAAAAAAAAAATTATAATTTAGACCCATACCTTTACAAAATATTAAAATTTAAGGTTAAAAACATACTTAAGTATGGGAAATGAATAGTATGTAAAGTACAAGAATATATTTGTTCCAAAAATATAGAAAAAAGAAGAATGTAGTTACCCAGGTGGGCCAATAGTTACTGGCGAAATCAATGTGGCATCCACTTGGCTCAGTCAGTAAGTGCCACACACTATTAACAGAAATGATTGGATCGATTCTCTACATAAATATAAGATTTACTCTACTCTCCAAATCTAATTTTACTATTTTTATACTATCATCAATGTTCTAAAAGCAAAACATCAAGTCAGACAAAAAAAAAAAAAAACTGGACAAAAGATTTCGTGCACACGCATACGAACAAAGCAGTATCAGTGCTGATTGGTTGGAACGCAATACTTCTAAGTTGCCTTTTGGTTCTTCATATTTTCAACCATTCAATTCAGATATAACTTTTCTTTAAATAAATTTTGGTATTTTTTTATGTTCTTAAATAGATTTTTACAATCATATTTTTTTTTATAAAAATAGTTATAATTAACCATTTAATAATATTTTTTGTAGTATCGTGATAACAATGAGGTTGAATTTATAGTTTCTTATAAATTATTTAAATTCTTCACCATTATTTAAATTTTAATAGTTTCATTCTTTAATAATTAAATGAATATAAAATCATAAATAAAAGGCAAACTCTTGCAGATATGATTCAGTTACTTTGTGTAGATAGTCGAGGTCAAGACTGTGGGGGTCGCAGGTTGCTTGATTTTGCTTGACCAATACATTTTTTTTTCTTCTTTTGGTCCTTTCTTCGCTTGCTTGATTTTGGGGGTGGCCCTCCATCTTAACCTGAAATAATAGGTGTCAAATAGACATACGTGTATCCACGTGATTAGGGTGTGGGCAAGGGGACACTAGGCATGGAGCAATAAGAGATTTGTTGTTTGTTGTATTATGATATAAGATTATTTTACTTTAATCTAGTGATATTAAATTTAAATCTTAAATATATAATTATTTTAAATATTAAAAAAAGTTTTATCATTATAATAATTTTACATAACTCAAGAAAGATTGTTTTCTACATAGTAGTATTATAATAAATACACTGTAAGTGAAGTAAAAAAAAAAAAAAAAAACTACGCCAGTTAAATCAGAAATGCTAAGATGTTAGAGACAATGGATATTCCACATGGGCATGGGACTATCCAAGCATAATGTGTGGACCAGGGAGGCTAAACTCAGTAACCAATAACAGAAGCTGAAAATGATCGCAAAATGTACAGTGCAGATTTTTTATGATTTCACCGCACTCCCAAAAGAAATGAGAGAAAAAAAATTATATTCCCAAAGATATTTTGCTTTTGCGAACAACGGTATAATAATGATATGATTGATTCCCCTTTAAATAATTGACATAATTTACAAGGCGCTGACACTTTGATTGAATTTTAAAAAATAAAATTTTATTCCTTAATTTGTTAAAAAACTGACAAATTCATCTCATCATCTATTTTTTTGTTAATACAAACACGCAGTTTACGTGACATTATTAGATCGTTAATTTAGTATCAATCAACAAGTTTAGGATTCCTTAATGGTCTTTTCTTTGTCTATCCGTTTATACTTAAGTGGTTTTTTCTTTGTCTATCCGTTTATGGTTAATAGAGGAGTTCATTTTTATGATTAAATTAAAATATGAGCTTATTGACTATGAGAATATGTGCATAAACAATTTATACTCGATACTCCGTAAATTGTTTTAAATTTTCATTTATTTAAAATAAGGGATGTGTATTAAAGAAAAATATAAAGTTGTAATTATTAATTCAAAAATTGATGAGTTAAATTTATCATGTAGGATCGCGTTTAAGACCATTAAAGATGCACGAAAAACTAAAGTATTGTATGTCAATTGTTTTGGATAAATATTCAACTTAGTTGTTGAATTTACAAGGCCGTTGATACTTGAATTCTTAAATTTTAAAAAAATAAAATTATGTTCTTTAATTTGTAAAAAGATCAAAAATTTTGTCTCATCATCTATTTCTTCTGTTAACACAAATGACACGGTTTACGTGATATTGTTGGACCATTTTAATAGTGAGAAATTATGTTAAGTGGACAACTGACTTGGATGGATGAAATTGTTAGTTGAAATTTCGATGGACTAATTTGTCATTTTTGACAAATTTTCATTTTTTCCAGCATGGATAATACAAAATGAAATAAGCCTTTATTACCCATTCTTACAATGCCTACTAGTTCTATCTTTTGGTGTTTGTGCCTTTTCTAAGTGAGAGTGAGAGTTAAAGGGAGAGAGAATCCCTCAAATGAGTGGAAAGTTGTGGTTGACGATTGTGCTTTGACCAACATTTGAAGACGAAACCAATCATTCTTTGTCAATTTGGTCAAAATGTAAGCATTTGATATTGTACTATTCACTTTTTTTTGTATTTTTCTCGTTGTTGTTTGTACAAGAATACATTGATGATGTTGAAAAAGCTATCATTTTTCGTTTCTAGATCATAATTAGGGTTTAAGGTTTGTATTGATATGTTTCTATTAAAGTGTGGATGCACTTTATTTTCAGTATAAAAATTTGACAATGGGTATTGATATTAGTTTAGATATTGAAATTATTATGTTGTTGGTTATAAAAATTGTGTCTTTGTGTTGGTGCTTAAGTAAATGGTCTTGTATGTGAAGAAATTAATCATGTTATTCTTTTCATGGGTTGTAGGATGTTTGATCCCATCAATCGTATTGTGCACCACAAGGATAGATTCAGAAGGGATGATCATGGCACATTGAAATATGTGGACTGTGAGTTATGCATTTGGGAGAATTGTGAAGTAGATTGGTGACAGTGTGGGTTATTTTTTACTTGTGTAAATGTTTTGAAGGTTATTAACGATCTGTGTATTATTTGGATCCTAGCATTAATGGGGATGGTGCATTGCTTCAGTTAGAGAATGACAAAGATATCTTGCACATGTGTTGCATAGATATTGCTCACCCTGACAAAGATGTGCATGTCTACTTTAAGCATATAGTGGATGATTTTTTTCGAATAAATGAGGTTATGGTAAATCAAACTAAGGATGAAGCTAAAGGTATTGATACTGACCTTGTCAAGGAAATTGAAAGGATTGCTAACTAAATGCGGAATCTAATTAATGACTCTGTGAAGGAAGATGCACAAAGTAATGGACAAGAGCCTTTTAGTGGAGGAATTAAATTGTTACAAATGTCTGATAATTTCAATAATTTAGTTGATGCTAAAAATGATACTCAAGTAACCGTTGATGGGTATCAATTGTTACTTTGTTGATGTAAAAAAAAAAAGGAAAATTTGTCCAAATTGACAAATTTGTCCATAGGAATTTCAAGTGATAATTCTCTCCATCCAAGTTAGTAGCTCACTCAATATAATTTCTTGGGATCAAAACGGTCCAATAATATCATGTAGGCTGAGCCATTTGTGTTAACAGAAGAAATAGAGGTGGAATGAATTTATCAATCTTTTTACAAATTCAAGGACAATTTTATTTTTTCAAAATTTAAGGACCCAAGTGTTAGCCTCTTACAAATTTAAAGACTAAATTAGATATTTATCCCATTAATAGCTTGTTTAGATCACCATTTAGAATGAGTAGATGTTGTGGAACTTCCATAAGAAGAAGCAACTCCTTTGTAACTTTTGCAATAAATGTACTTTTAGAGGTGAATGAATGGATTTCCAAACAGGCTATAAGTTCAACAGAAGCGCAACACACATATATAATTGTCCGATAGCTAGCCATATGAGTTACTGCACCACGATTTACATGTAGGTCAATCATCCATTAGCACCAAGTTCTTTTCCTAGACTCAATTACACCAACGTAATTCTCGCCTAACTCACAAGGGTCAAAAGCCTAGCTCAATCCTTTAACAATAAGCATAGGAGTCTCCTAATTATAACAAGAGGCCCTCAATACCATAAATGCAAACATATAATTTTTTTCTTTCTTTCTTAACAAGATAGTTATTAAGTGTTATCTAAAATATATAGTTCCTAAGAAAGTGTTATCTAAGTTGTCCTCAGAAAGTGCTTATTTTGGAAGCACTATTTGAATTATTAAATTTGACAACACTTAATTGAATAACCGTTAAATGAAATAACATTTAGAAAGAGTTTTCCTAAACAAGTCCTATCTAAGTTGCATTCAAATAGCACTTTTTTCTAGAAAATCTTTACTTGGTGTCTTTTTTTTCAACTCTTTTAAACTCAACAGATCCAAGTGTATAACAAAATATGTTAATTTAACAAGAAGATAATTTACAATCCAATGTACAAATTTTTTTTTCTAAAACTAATACAAATACATATTAAGCTTGTTACACAAAGCTGTTAATAAAAAACTTGTTACACATAGTCTATAGACTTTGAACAATAATTCAAGTCCACAAATCTTCCTAAAACTAATACAAATACAAATTAAGCCCAGTGCATGAATATGGTTTGCATGTGAACTCTTCATCTTAAGTAAGCTTTTACGGTACATTTTTATTTTTATTTTTAAGTTTAGTGCAATTCACAGAGATCTCAAAGTACATTTGACATATATACTAACCGTTTTAAGCATACTTAAACACTTCATAGTTAGTAATTCCATGGGAAAAAAAACTGGATGAGTTATAGATGTTAGGGTAATTCAATTTTGTTTCAGGGTAATTCAATTGAGTATTTTAATTTTAAAATTCTTCAAAATTATATTAATATAAACATAATATTATTATTTTATAATAATTTTAAAAAAATATTATTGTATGTAATGTTGGTAAAAAACTATATATTAATTAAAAATAAAAATGAAGGATTTAATTCAATTGAATAAACAAATAAATAAAATGTCTATTTATTTTAATAGTAAAACTTCCAAGATATGTTACAAATATGAAGAATACTGAGTCCAGTTATTAATTTTTAATTAATAACTATAACTCTTTTTTCTAAATATCATTGAAAAAAAAAGTAAATTTCAATTGTCGCCTCTACTTTATCTTTATGGTTTTCTCCGTATCCTGTAAGGTTTTTAAAAATATTCTAAAAATAGCCTCTACAATTCTAGACTTCGAGTTACAAATCTTATACAAAAAACAAAATGGAAAAGAGGTATTCATCAAATATATATTAAGGGTTTTATAGTCTTTTACTAAAAATTCAGGGCATGAAAAAAAAATATTCTAATCTTGTTTGGTTATATTTGTTTAGTTTACTTTTTCTCTTTTCCTTCAACTACGCATTGGGTATCATCTTTGGCATGGAAAGCATAAGCAAGTGTTGTTCATTGTCGGAATTCGAATAAAGATATTTCTCCTTTTTTATTTCTATACTTTCTAACTGGCTCCAGTCCCGAGCTTGAAGGCCATTTCTTCTTCGAACTCTCAATTGAACTTCTAGTGATTGATCTTTCCTTTTCCATCAATCAATGATGAGGATACCAATATGGGTTGAATTGAGTTGCCTGCGAGCAGCTGTCGTCGTTAATGTCTCTTTTGTTGCAACTTGCAACCCTGGCTAGTATAACATAAGATTTTCGAGAAAATGCCACGATTAGAAAACAGAGTTTTGAATATACTCCATATAGAATAATCAATCTATTCTACGATAATTAAACGGTGGATGGAACGGAAGGGTGCCATGTTGTAGATGAATAATTATATAATAACTTAAGAATGTTTAATGATAAATATATGATTATCGACAAATATATTTGTCGTGGTTATGCATCAATGAATTAGACTAAACTTACATTTCATGTTCATAATTAGTTTAATGTTGTCAACATTCCTCATTGTATTAATATAGAGTTTTTAAAGTAATGTGTTGTACTTATCTTAATCATTAATTTTATTTCTTTAAAAAAAATTTGTTGAGTTGTTTCTTTGAGGTAAATAAAGAAATAAATCTTGAATTTGGAAATAAAGTTAAAATTAATTTGACCAAAGACACAAATGCCTCTTAACTTTTAAAAGAAGTTCTGAGAGAAAGTTTAGCTTACATAATTATTGGTAAAGTTATTATGTCAATAATTTTTGTCTTTATATGTTTCTGTTTATTTTATATTTTCTATTTTTTTTCTTAATCAGGATTTGATGTCTTGGTTCTTTGAGGTAGGTAATGAGTCCGCTCAAATCAATTGGGGTATGAACTACTATTGGTGAAAACATATTCATGGTTACTTATAATAGTGAAAATAGTAATTCATTGTTACTATAGGTGAAAACATATTCATATTAAAATTTTATCATAAAAATGTAAATTCATTATTTTAATTTCTCATCCAATATGAAAGTATTTCTATTATACGTTCCTCCAAAGTGGAATCTAAGTTTTTTAAATAAATATTATCCAGATAAATACTCGTAATAAGAGAATTTATTAATTATGATCAAATAAATGTAATGTCTATATTGAAAATTTATAAAATTCTCCTATATACTTTTCATTACATTTTAAGATATCGTCATTTTTTAATAATTGGAATATAACATTTATTAATTAATTTTGTCATGGTGATAGAATTTCATTATCCATTGTTGATACGCTTATAGTATATAGTGTTTTTTAAGCTAAAAGAATCAAGAAATTAATAATAATTGAGCAATATATGCTAATATAAGTGAAAATTTTCATTATTTTATCTTTATCACTTATTCTTTGAATTTTTATAGCAGGAAACCAAGAAAAGAAGAAAGGAAAGCAAAATCAAGAAGCTTATGAATTTGGTTTACAATAGGAATATTGGAACTTTAATTTATGACAAAAGTAAAATAACAATTGTTACATTACCTAGGAATAGAGATGTGTGCTTGCAGATGAATAGATGTATTTTCTTAATGCTTAATTTAAGAGAGTTCACTAAGGAATTAGGGTTTTGATTGAATTAAAGGATTAAAGTCACTAAGGAATTAAGATTTAACTAATTTAAAGTAAGGATACATTATCCGAACAATTAGCATAATTAAATTTAGTAATTAATTCAAGTAAAGAAGGTAGGAATCAAAAGGTGAATGTGCTATGACTACCATTCTTCTTAATCAATTCTTCAAATCTAATTAACTTTTTTTTAAATTCTTATTGAATTTTAATTCTGTTATTTAATTTCCTCAATTCACAAGTCAATTTAAACTTTATTTCATCTAATTTGAAGAGAACAGTCACAATAAATTTGGTGCCTCAATCTTCGTGGAGACAATACTTTTTTTTATCACTTTATTACTTGGAATGATCGGTGCATTTGTCGAATATGCAACAATTGTCATTGGGTAAGCTAATATTTATGCAAAAAAATGATTTTTCATATTAAAAATTCTTTTTACAATTTCAATACACAAATTAATTTGTTTGCCTAACATGTTATCGTTAATATACATGTGACTTTTTAACAATGTTTTTTTGTCTAATACTTAGTAAAAATATTGTTAAACACTTTTAATAATATTTAAAAAATATTGTTAAATATGAACAACGATGTTAATATATTTTTAGAATATTTTATAAAATGTTGTGTACAATATTAATCCATATTAATAGGGATACAAAACAAACCAATTCACTATTCCAAGTTTTAAATGTCTAAAAAATATATTTATGAGTAACATTTATTCATTTATGACTATATTTTTTAAATATTGTTAAAAAAATTTAACAACATTTTATTAAATGTTAAATTAAAAAATATTGTTAAATTTACATGTGAGGTAGATCTCATCTTTCATAATACATTTCATATATGTGTATATGCACATGTGTATGTTAATATACACTCACTTATAATTTAGAAATGACTTTAACAAGTTACACATTGAAATATATTTTATAAAAATCAAAATAACATATGCAATTGTACAAAGATATTTATTAAAAAAAGGAGTGTATATTATCAATAATAAGTTTTCACATACGTCACTTAATTTTTTTAGAAAGAATATATTAAGAAGTTAATTATATCTTTGGGTTACTTTACCGAAACCAAAATTGTATCTTTTAATATAAAAAGTAGCATGTGTGCCTAAACCTATGCTTAAAATAAGCATTTCAATAGTTGTCAGTTGATGCCTAACGTGTTTAATTATAGAATCTTTTAAAAAAAAATCTTTGACCTAGATAGTATTTTAAATAGGGCTTAACAGAGGAAAAACACAAGCTAATGAGTACTGATCAGTTTCTTAAAAATACCAATTAAAAAACGATAAATACATATATTAAATACTTCTTGCAATAAAAATATACTAATAGTATTTTATTTTCCACGGGTGCCTTTAACTGATCCATCACATAACACACTCGATCAGATGTACACTCATCCAACGCAATAAACTGTATGATAGAAAAGGGTAAGAAAATGTACAGTAGTGACAATCTTTTTGCAGTACACAAAATGTGGTCGTTAATATTTAATACTCATAAAGAGAGACCCCATCCCCATGTGTACAAAATGAGTGAAATCCTTGATCCTCCCAATGACCAGCAAGTAAACAGCTATTTATTAATTTGTTGCTGCAAATTGTGTGCCTAATACGTGTTCATAGTGTGGCCTCTCCTCAACCTGACGTTCCTAGTATACCATGCCAACATCCGTATACACAAAAGAGTGTAGCATAGCAAAACCCGTTAATTAAAGTCCCATCCGCGAGTTTCCCACGCTTTATCCCATTGGTTCAGTTTCAGTTGAGTTTTCCTTTTGTTACTACTTATTATCCCCTCCCAATACAGAAAGAAAAAAAGAACCATTGCTTTCAGGTTTGATTTCAACTCCCTCCCCCTCTCTCTGTCTCTCTCTCCTCTTAAAGCAAAAACCCTTAATTATTACCAACGACCACACACCATAGCCACTTTCATCAATTTCCTTAATCTCCACACAACAACAACAATAACAACGACGACGAAGAACTAACGCCACCACATTCATTCTTTCCTTCTATGTGCCTACAATACTACTACTAATTCTACATGGATGGCAACCCTTTTGGAAACGTGCCACCCCCTCCAATACAAGTCCCTGATAACTTGGCTATCTCTTCCTCGTCTTCGCCAACTCCGACGACGTCGTCTCCGTCTCCGTCTCCGACACCCTCCGGAGGCGTCCGGTATCGCGGGACGCGGTGCCGGAGTGGAAAGTGGGTGTCAGAGATAAGGGAGCCACGTAAAACGAAGCGCATTTGGCTGGGGACTTACCCGACAGCAGAAATGGCTGCGGCGGCTTATGATGTCGCGGCCCTCGCGTTGAAGGGTCCCGACACGCCCCTTAACTTCCCCAATTCGATGCTGTCGTACCCGATTCCTGCGTCATTGTCCGCCACGGATATTCGTGCCGCCGCCGCTGCCGCGGCGCAGGCTAGGATCGTGAGGGCGCCGCAGGAGAGTGGGGAAACGGTAAACCCTGATGATCGCGGGGGGCAAGGGATGTCGGAGAGGCGTGAGGAGTACATTGATGAGGATGAGTTGTTGAACATGCCGAATTTGCTCGATGATATGGCCAGGGGAATGCAGGTTAGTCCCCTTAGGATCACTTCCTATTCTTCAGATGATTCGCCTGGGAATTCTGATGGAGATAACCTTTGGAGTTATACCCTTTGATCACTGGTTTGTTTTTTGTTTGTGTGAGTGAGTGTATGGTAATTTCTCTTGTGTTTGTTTGAGTGTGTGCGACATAGTACTAAGTTTGAGTCTTGAGTATGTTTGTTCAACCCTGCTAAATATTTAGAAGGAGAGCTCTAACGGGATTGTGGGAATACTTGTGGTCTCGTCCAAAAGAAAAATGTTTGTGTGTGTGTGTGGTTGTGTTTGTGTTTGGTTTGCCCTTTTTCAAGGTTGAAGGCTTGAAGCTGATTTCGCTTTTGGTGGCTTTGGTGTATATGGAATGCGATAAGGTGAAGGGATGAGATGAGGTTACTTTCATTGTCGCCGGATTTGGGGAGGATGCCATCGCTGGTTTATGTGATCCATTGTGTCTTAGATCCGTAGTTCCGTAGTTTCCGTACTGTCTAATCAGTTTGGGGAACCTAGTCCCTGGTTTTGCTAGCTAGAATGATTCTACTTTTGATCATGGGTCTTTCTTTCTTTCTTTCTCCCTAGTCCCTGGTAATACATTACATAGACGATTTTATGTGTGGGTTTTGTATTGCCGTTTTGGGTACTTTTTCGACAGATTTGTATTGAATGAATAAATACTATTTCTGGCAGTTTGTTTGTTTGTTTGTTTGTTGCTGAGATGGTGCTAGCAGTTTGTAGAAGTTTCAGGATCTTTCGTGTGTATGTAACTATTAACTAAGCCCTTTTGGAGAATGATATATAGTATATGACAAATGACTCTTGTATCTATTCTCTTGTGTTATATGTATATATACCTGGAGGCTGGAGCCAAAAGTTACCGTACACAGCAATGTTTCTGCTTATCATAACTTGCTTCATATATATCAAACTATAAACTGATGCATCAGCATTAAACAAGAGAGTCACTATGCTAGGAAGAGAAATGTAAGGGTTTGGGTACAATTGTTTTTTGAGTCACTAGTTAAATATGTTAATGGAGACATTAATTAGGCATACCTTAAGAGAGAGATAGAGAAATCTAACAGTTTTAGTACAGTTGTTTTCTGAATCAATAGTTGGATGAGTTTGAACACATCAAGGAAGAAAGGAAGAGTTTCTCAAAAATAGTATCAAAACCCTTAAATTTCTGAGGGTATTAAAGAATTTCTCTTTAAACAGATATTAGGAAATGATTAATTCCAAAGTGACACGTCCCTCTTTTGATGCTTTTCTATTAGCTAGATTAGCAGAATCAATGATTGTTCTCTTTTTCATTCAGAAGTGTGCAATCAAGAGAGATTTTCTTGGCATTAAATATCGATGTAATTCTAGAGGTTCTTTCGGGTGTGTGTTGGTGGAACAAGATATTTTAGTACTCTAGCAAGATATCCATCACGTTCATGTCGGTAGCATGATATATTTATAGTATATGTTTCTGCTTTTAATTATTAGTAGGATTCAGTCCCTAAATGATTCTGGGTTCACCGAAACCTTGACCAATGAGCAGACAATTATAAGAAGAAGAACTTTGATAATGCATCAACGACGGTTGAAAAATGACAATCACTCCTTTTCTTTTGGTTATGGATCCCTTCTCATTGACATCTGACCACTACCATGTTTACAACTACAAGGATTTTCTTGAATTAGAACAAGGTTTATAAATGCTGTGGAAATTGGAACATGGATTAAGATAGAGCACTCTGGTCTATGATAGACATTTGCCTTTTGGAGGCCTTCCATTGTCAATATTTGCCGACATGATGCAAAGTTTCTGCCGACGGTTATGACAGAATGTTAGATAATATTGATGATCTGACCAAGGAGCCTCTATTTGAACAGTGACTTTTTTTCCTTTGCAATATTTACCTATTCATATGTTTGATTAGGATATAGTATTTTTAATCGACTCATTATCGAAAAATAAAATAAAATTGATTGGGATAAGGACGAAATGTCAGTATAACAAATTCACCAAGTTATAACATTATGTTTGTTTGAATGTGAGAAGAAAATGCCCTCCTTATGGTATGGTATCAATGTACTTTGTTGATGAAGTTATTAGAAATCGATACAGAAATGATAACAGATGATTAACCAATGAAAGTTATCTAATTTTTACCTTACTTGAAACTTTGAAGAAGACTGCTCTTATATACAACTGTCTACATGTAAGATTAATTAACTTGGTTTAGTTTTCTTCTTCTTCTTCTTAGATTTCGCTACATCTTTAGATCTTCTTTTATGACAATATAATCTGAGAATGCTAGTTTCGGATTTATAATTTAGCAAGGATATTTGGTGGACATTAATTAGTAGGAAGGGTGTTTTTGATGAAATGAAAATTTGTTACTCCGTACTTTTAGATATATGAATATAGAATCAATGTTGTTTGTATAATTGAGATGTTTTTATTGTTGGAAGTATGTAGAATTGATATGTGTAAATGAAATGATGATTAATAATGCACAGAAGAGGTCAAGGAAAAAAAAAAGAAGAGAATATTAGGTCAAAAAAATGGCAATCTCATTATGATATGACAGTCATGTTCTTCTCTGGGGGAAAAACTTAATTGTAATTTAATATTTACATAAGATATAATGCCATTGGCAATTTTTCTTTTGTCCAAAGAGAGCATATTATTTTCTTATTGTGAGAAACTTTTTACACAAAAAGTGCATGATCATATGATAAAAAACTCACTCAGACAATTTTATTGTGCCTAACATTAATTTAAAGTTGAATTAAAATACATTGATAATATAAATATTTTTATATTATAATTTAATCATAAATTGTTATATTTTTATTTTTGTAACTAGTACTTTAAATTCATATGTAAAATGGATTTTAATTGGTTGCCTATTTTATATAGTTTCAATATAAAAAAAGTCTTAACTTTATTAAGTTACATTGAGATAACTGTAACACTTGAAAGAGGGGTTTGGGGTGAGTTAAAAGTTAACTAACTTGTTTGATTTCAACAAAAATTAAATGTTCAAGATAGTTCTTATTTAAAATTTAAAAAAATATTTAAGTGCAATTCAAACATTCATTTAAAAGGATGAATAATTAAGTTTCACTCGCAATAATTGAATCTAAATAAGAATGTCAAATTGCAGAAAATAGCAGTGTGGCCCCGCCTCCCTCCCTCTCCCTTCTTTTAATGTTTTCAGAATCTTATTTTTATGTATGATCAAGACTTATGAAAGGATTATAGTTTCATTCCGGATTATGTATAAAGGCTATTTTTTTCAACCAGTATTATTACAGTTGAGTTTTTAGGGCCTTTTCTTATTTTATTTTTTCACATATATTCATCAGTCTTGTTGAAAGGTGAGATATTTGACTGTCTTAAATCTAGTGGAACACGTAGATAGGAAGCTTCATTGTCACACTTTACCTATTTTGTTTTGATATGCGCAGAAGGTCTAACCTGTTGAACTTTGCTGAAGCGAAATGGAAAAAGTTGGAAGGTGAGAGTCAAAGAGCAATTGTCCCTCTATCGCCTATTTTTCCATACAAAGAATTGCCGCCACTATTTTCCCTCTGAAAGCACACAGTAATGAGTTCATAAAGTATACCAAGAATCAGCGTTTGAATGTGTATTAAGTTTTTTTCTTTCTATTTTTAAATTTTTGGTCAACATAAATATTAAGGAATCCACCATAACTTACTATGTTTTTTTTTTGGAATAAAAAATAAGTATCAGAGAATTCACAATAATTCATATATTTTACTCAATCAATTTAACTAGATCTTTCAATATAATTTACAGTGTTAATTATAACTATAAATCATTCTTTTTAATAGCCATTTGTTAACAATGATAATATTTTGAAAAAAATATTGACGACCAAATAGGTAATCCCTTACAATAAGATCTACAGATACTATATTAATATGACATAGGATTGATATTCGATTATTAAGAAATCCAAGATTTAGAACATGCATTTTTTAGTACTAATTTGAAAGGCAACGACAGACTTGGTTGGTAAGTCATCTGATGCAGTAGCGAAGTACTCTTACAATATCAATTTTGTGGCACATCCAGTTTATTTTCCAATCATGTAACTAAACGCAAACAAAGATTGCATAGATTAGCCTAAATAACCCAATTGATGCCTTTAATTACTTTACTATTAAAAAATTAACGCTCACGGAGTTGGGAAACTTGAAACTACTCATTGTAATGCTACTAATTATAGCAACGTTTTTGAAAAACCAATTAAGTGGAATTAATCACATATTCAATGAGTGCAATTGGGTCTAATTATATTATTGTCCCCATGTTTGATGAATAGGAAAAAAATAATTTTATTCCCAAAAATAGAAACAGTATTCTGTTGCTATGTGGTGAAAAAACCAATTACTCGTGCATTGACAAAAATATATTCGTAATTTCATATATAATATTAGTTTAATAACATTTTAATAATTACACACTTAAAATTAATTTTTATCAACATATTCAAAAATTACATTTACTAAAATTTATTTCAAAATAAAATTAATTCCGTGAAATTAAAATCAAGTTTACAAGATTGCATCTAAACATACACACTCTACCTATTAAATTTTGGAGGTTACCGAGAAAGAAAAAAAAAGCATTCTTAATTTGTAATTAAGGATGCTTAGAGGTTAACTATTCCCTTTTCCATTTTTGCCCTAAAGCCACTAATTGAAGGGTTATAATCTGTATTGGGTTTAGATTTGCCACTTAAAGGAAAGAGTGCCACAGATCGTGGGGTCGAGTGGGAGATGAATTGAGGATTATTCTACTGTATAGATTTATGGGAGATTTTAATGTTCATCTGTCCCATCTTTTCTTTTCCTTTTAATTAAAAAACTAGGGTTAATACAATGGATATAGACTTACACATTTAGTTGACTTAAATTAAGTGTCCTAAGATCAATAAATTAATAATATAATACAATACTTAATAATCAACTCATAACGTACGTGTTTGATGATTAATTACTAATGTATCCAAAGTTATGCAACTACTTCTTAATAAATGGATACACAAGTACTGTATGATTAAAATGAGATCTGCTTGGTACCCAGTATATTACGTCATTTATTACTCAGTTTTCAAATTTTTAAGTACATATAGAAAACAACTCATTAAAAAGTTTGCCCCAAAAATAGAAATTCATTAAAACTGATTTTAAAATTTGGTTTTGATATTATCCCTTCCATTCCCAATATATAAAATTTATAATTCTCTAATATCAATATAACCTTTATTTTTATGAGAAAACAGACCACTATTTATAATTTTTGTTGGGGGTTCAAAAAATGAACAGTTTAACTTTCATGTATTTTCAGAGCAAATTTGATACTGTAACTTTTGTTGGGAGTTCAAAAAATTAAGAATTTAACTTTCATGTATGTTCAGTTAAATAAGTTTTTTTTTGGTAGTTTTCAGTTTTCTCTCTTTTCGATTTATATATTTCACTCGACTTAATTTTCACATTTTTGCATTGAATGAATTGATCGAGTCTATAATCCCTAACATCTTTACAAGGTAGTTGTAAGCTCAATGTTGACATTTTTTTTTCCATGGCAGACTCGCCGTAGAACAGAACTTAGTTGCAAGAAAGGTGCAATGGTGTAAAAGGGTTCTCATGTTTTAGTTAATGACGGAACAATGTCGCACTTGTTTGAGGAAGATTCTCGAGCTCACCCATGGCGGACCCTCATTGATGTTATGCCCTGTCTTCATGATAAATTGGTAGCATATATACTTCATGCAAAAAACCAATACAAATTAAACAGTGTTTCCTTTGGGTTATCCACAATTCCTACAGCCTTTATGGGAAAACAGTTATTTTAATTTACGGATTAAACTTGTTACTATTTAAAGTCCACAAAATATAAGTTATGTGTCATTTCAGTAACCACCTCAGTTTTCATATCAGTCCTAACATAAAAGTACAAATGTCTTACCCGTTGGATTACTAGGCAGAACATGTTACCTTTAATATCTCATTATTTGAATATTATTAATAATGTAATAATATTACAATCCTCTTATCAAGTGACAGATTGACAAGTACTTAATTATCTATAAGCGATAAATTATCTAGGGGTTGTTACAATGGTGTAACAACCATTACATATAATTCTTAGGTTAGAGATAATAACTAATAGATAAAATGTTACTTATATAAATAATTGCTAGTAAATAATTTATAGCTTGTATAGATAAAAAACAAGGACTTAAAAACTTCTATCTCACTCTATAAATATAAGATTTTGTCTCACATTTTCATTTCATTTCATTCTATTCTAACTTATGTATTTACTTGAGTGTAGAGTCCTTTGTTTTATAGGTCTCTCCTCTTGTTCTCCTAATGAAGGGTACCCACAATCGGATTGTGGAATCCATCTTAGTTATGTTCACCATGACATGAGTCCGCTTAGGATATTGGTAAATACAAAACCATAATGTAAAATTTCTTTAATATAAAGGGAATATACTATTTACTCTTTTAAAAAAAACTTGAAATTAGACTGAATAAAAAATACAGGAGCAATTTTAGAATAAAAAAAAATCTGTTTGAAAATTGAGAGGGAAAAAATTAAAATAAAAAAAACCAAAATTAATAATAACTGTGTGGATTGAGGTCTTATTGCTTGTTATTCTGCATTCTGATGCCCTGTTTATGTTTTCCATTTGAGAGGGATGCTGTAAAGTGTAACTGTCACTCAATAAATGATGCATAATTGCTTTTTATATAAAAAATGGAAGAAATTACACAAGAAAGTGAAATAATATTTGCACATACTAAAATTTTCATAGTCTTTATTACATACTCTGATGGCATTTTCTGTTCATCAGCATTCGTGATTTCCCAGTTGTACACATTTGGAATTGGTAATGACTTTTATAAAAAGTTAATTATCTTATGTGATAAAAATGTGAAATTTCTAATACGGGTACATATCATTTTTTCTGTAAAGAAAGACAAGAAAAGGAGGCAAAGCAAAGGTGGTTGATGAATATGAAGCTCGTATAATTGGCAGTGTCAACTGCATAGAACGAAAATTACACAAACATCACACACTTATTTGTTTAACGTAATTATGGTGTGTCCCTCTATTTTTCGTCAGGTTGAAATAATAAAAAAGTAAAACAAATGTGTTTATGAGTTTTGTAAAGTCACCTTGTCGTCCGTATGTTTCTCTTGTAAAACTTGATAGAATAATGATTGTCTCACTTCTCTTTTATGACATACTTAAAAAATTATAATAAGTGATTATTTTAAAGATATTTTAAAATAGAATTTAATTTATGTTTATTTATATTCATAAAAATAAAAGTAAAAAAAAACAAGTGATTTTCTAAGAAATTATTCAAAATAGGTCTTGGTTTTGATCAATTTTTTAAATTTCAAATTATTAAAAAAATATAAAACAAACCCATGAAAAACTTTTAAAATATTAATTTTTAAAAGTGATTCTTTTACGAAAAACTATAACAAACAGAGAAATGTAATGGGAATGAGAGATTTAAAAAATAAGAGAACAAAGTTAGTGATATAACGATTGAAATTATACTTTAGAGTTGATTATGATATTCTTATTTTTCTAATAAAAAATCTTATTTTATTTCTGATAACATTAATTAACTATAAAAGATGGATTAAAATATTTGTTAAGGAAAATTTAAAATGATAAATGATAAATATTTTTATTGCATTTGGGGTCACTATTTTATTCTTTTCTCTTCTATTTTGTGTGCGTTTGAATAAAAGGTTGTAAACATGTATTTACAGAAATATTTTTACTTTTAACTTCAGATTTATATAGAATCACGCGCGTCATTTTCAACTTAAATTAAACACAAACCTTATGCAAACCAACAACAGTGGGAAGCAAGATAAAAATAAAAACATTTATTTTTCACTGCAATATTCAAACATAGAGTTTGTCTTTTTCTTTGAAAAGATATTTGGGAATTCGATTATTCATTCTAACAAATGAAATGCATTGAAAAGGGTCCTTGACTAGACTGGTTTTTAACTATTCCTAAGAATTATTCGTTGTTGATTAGATGTTTGGCCGACCCGACGACACATAATTGAAGAAAAGAAAATATAAGATGTAGATAAGGACTGCGCTGCTCATATAACGGCTACGTATAGATTTGGTTCACTGCACCCACCCCACACTACCTTCCACCTACCACTTAACACAACAACAAGGAGAGCAATAATAACTGTTCTTCAAGCGACTCTCTGTGTGTTTTTAATAATGATAGTGATAATAATCAGTTATTACTTTTGTACGTAATGGATTTTGTCGCCTTCTTCTTTTTAATTCGTGTGCTAGAAAAATCTAACGGGACTATTTATTGTTATTGAGACGCTGCCTCAATTGGACATATGAGAGGTTCTTCCAAATTCAAGAAACCAATTGCACCAAAAAGAGTACAATATTATTAGACATCAAGGAAGCAAGATGCAAGAGATCGAGATAATTATTAATTTTGGACCGTCCGACCCACTCCGTCCTCAGGAGAACTGACTCATACTTGGAAATCAAGAGCCCAATAGCTAGGGATCCACAAATCACCCAACTAGTTGAATGATATCGAAGCTTTATTTTGTAAGTTATTCTCCTACTTTACATATATATTAATTATCACTTTCATTCTATTACTCAGTAATCAATTCGAAATTAGTTACTGGTAAAGCAATAGTATTGGACCGGTGGTGGTAGTAACCACAACAATGACGATAAAAAGATCATAATGACTTTAGTTAATAATTGTGTTGATGATAATAATGATAAATAGATTGATTACATTATTGTTAGTATTGTTGTTATCATCAAACAATTGTTAAATCATTATTATTTTAATTTTTATTATTTTTATTATAATTATTATCAGTTTCATACATCATCACCATCAAATATCATTATTGTCAATATCGTTGACATTATCCTTATTATTGTTGGCATTATAATACAATCACAATCACTATTATCATTATTATCATTATTATTAATAATACTACCACCACCACCTATTATTATTTGATATGTATCATGATGTGAATTAAACATTTGATAGGATTGAATTTATTGAAGTTTATCCTTTTCTTATTCTATTATATGTTCTTATCATGTTATAGCTTAATCACTTTTATAATATCTTAACTACCAAACAAACCCTAACAATAAAGTTAGAGAGATTCTATGACACTGCTTTAATCTTTACAAACTTCTTGAACGTACGATATATATGAATCGTCAATATCACACGATACCCTGTCCTGTTCAAAACTAACTACATTTCAATGTAATATGCATGTTTCGCCTTCGCTGAACATTTTTTTGATTGTTACTTTGGTTATGAGATAACGCCATAACGGAATGCTTGTGTTGTTGATATTGGGTGGAAAGGGCTGCGAAAAGGAAAGGAATCCGTACATGCATGTGTTTATTTAAAATTTTAATAAAATTTCGATGTGTAAGATTAATTTGTTACAGTACAATTGGTAATGAGGACCACGTGGATTTGTCAAGTCCCTTTCCATAAAAAAAGAAAAGTGTGTAGTGCATGAAGCAAAAGATAGAAAAGATACAAATAATAATATAATATGATCGATAAATAATCATGTTAAATATGTGACGAAGGATTATATATTAAAAGAGATTAATTTTTTAAATATTTTTTTTTCATTTTGAAAAATTAATTAATCTCTAATTGTTGATTGAGAGATTGAACAACTAAAGAGAGACAGAGAAGATTAACAGAAGAAGGTAGGCTTTCCTGAAAATCACTGGTATTAGTCAAAGAAAGGCCCACTGAGACTTTCTTTTATTTGCTTGTTGGCCATTGGCATGGTCATGGTCTTTCGGTTTTGGGATTATTAGTAGTAGGATTGGGTCGTAGCTCCCCAATTAATCTTCTTAAGATAAAAAGCCGCAATTAAATGGTCTCCTCGGGCCCTATGCTAAGCTTTGTGCTTTGCTTTCCACCAGTCACTGTCACACTCTGTGATATGTGTTTTATTACCCAGATAGATAATCACCCTGTTCTTGATAGAAACTCAGTGCCAAATGAGATGATGGTGACTGGAATCTGGATCGTATCTTTCCCAACTTAACTCAACCCAACCAAGTCAATTAAATCACCAACTGATTTGTGGATAAGTATGGGAATATAATAGGTCTTGCTAATTTTATGAGGACATAAAAAATTATACATAATATAATTTTATATGTCTCAATAGTAATAAAAGTCTTTTAATTTTTTCATTGGTGTTCTAAAGACATCAATTAGCCTTTGCTAATATCATGAAAGGTCTTTACTAACAAATTATGTTGGTTAAAAAGAAAGAAGGTTTTTATTAAAAATCATACAATAATACTTTTAAAGTTCACATAGAAAACATATTTTTATGTATTTCAATTAAAATTTTCTCCTTTCAATGTCTTAAAAAAAACTGTTTAGCAGCTGCCTGCAACAAAATTACAATTCCACTTATTACAAACAACAAGACTATCATACATAGTTAGTTAGATGAAACAGATTTCTCTCTCTTACCCTTGAACATCGGTTTCCCTTGGCCAACCATGTAATAAAAGTCTTGAAAAATAGTACTAGTAAAGTTTATCAAGTTATTTTATCGTTAAGTTTTTAAATATTTCAAAAGAGAAGGAGATAATAGAGAGAGAACTTATTGGGTAAAACATATGTGTTTTCATTTCTTTGAGTTTTTTAAATTCATTTATAGTGCACTATTCTTTAAAAAAATTGTCCAATTCTTTTTACTTTAGAAATATTTTACTTTCAACCCTCAAGAGGTTATAATTAATATTTATTGACAAATATCAATACAAAAAATACACTCAAGGATCAAAAGAAAGTATTTTCAAATTAGATAGATAAAAATAGGATAATATTTTTAGAGGACTAAAACCAAAGTTTAAAATTTTAAAAGTACAAAAATAATTTCTTATTCTATATTTGAATGGATAAAAATAAGAAAAAATGAGTAAAATTTCTCTTTAGTATTTAATTGAGTTAAAAATAAAATGAAAAATAAACTTATATTCATAATATTATTTTGATTTTATATTCATAATATATCAAGAATTGCCCCTTTTTTTTTAACTTTACCAAATAAATTACCTGTTTTACTTCTGTTCTACGTCAGCTTTTTGAAAAAACAGTGATGTTTATTAAAAGTAAAGTTAGCAATTAGAAATAAACAACAAGACATTATCTCGTACTTTGCAAAGTCAAACGGTAATCTTGCATTAATAGGAATTGAAGAGACACGACTAGAAGCTGCATGGACCCAAACATCTAATTAATTGTTTTTGTGATTGCCCACTAAGAAAATATTGTGGGAGCCCATTAGTATGGGTTTGATTCGAATTAGGAAAGTAAAGACAAATCCACGTAATCTACGCGTTTCCGCGGAAACGGAAATGAATGCCACCGCTTATGTCACTCTCACTCACTCCTTTTTTTATTTTTATTTTTTTATACTACGTTCTGTCCCTCTCTTTAGAATCCAAAATCTACTAATTAAGAGAATATCCATTTGCAATTACTACGCTAGTTGTTTACTAATATTGTTTATGATTTTTTAAATCAGTATTGGTGCATACAATAAGTTATAACATACTAACAGTTAATGGATATTTTCCACGTGTAGAATGACTTTTATGAGATTATTTCATTACTAGTGACATATTTTTGAATGGTGGAATGTTAATATATTTTATTAAATATTTTTAAAATACTTAATCATATGATTTATTTAACATGTAACATATAAGGTGTGATTAAGAAAATAATTATTAATAATATTATTTTTTATGAAAAAAAGTAACAGTTTATAAACACAAAACAGTAGTACTACTATTATAAAATAGTTCTGGAAAATGAAACAACGGTTATTAACTGTCAACCGTGTTTTGGACGCGTGGGATGTCATCCGGAAAAGAGGCACAAGTCAAACAAAGCTTGGAAGGTCATTCACTTCTCTTTTTCTTATTAGTCTCCATCGCATTATCCATAACTTTTTTTTTCTTCTTATAAGTCAATCTTATTTTTCATTTTTGAACTTATACTAATTAATTTTCCTATTGTTTGGGCCTGTGTTTGGGCCAATCTTACAAATTTAATGCATGACCCAGAACGTAAAATCTAATTCAAATTTGGTTTATTAAAATTAGTCTTTATAATTATTTTAAAATATTTAAAATATTCCAGTAGAAAAATTAATAAAAATGTAGTGAAAAAATAAAAATATTTTATTTTATTTAAATATTATTAAGTAAAAAATTAATATGTTTAATGTTTTAAAATTAATTTCAAGAACTGACATTAATATTTTTCTGAAAAATATAATGTAGCGTTATGACATGTTTTAAAATTGTCAAATAAAGTCTTCTAACATCAAAAAGAATCTCAGAAAAAGAAGTGCTGGTAAATACTAATTATAACTAATATAAATTTAGGATTTTAGTTTATCGTTTTTTTTTTTTTTGCTTTTATAGTATTTTAAATTTCACCAAGAAATTAGTTCCTTAAGGCATAATCAGCCGCTAAAGGAAAAGACGTTTCTTAATAATAATTTTATTAATTATATACAATTTAGAAATCAAAGATAATTTTTTTCCCTTCTCAAAGCAACACCTATTGGTCATTCTATCAAGTGTTTTTTTGTAAAATAAATATAACCCGTATGAACCATACGAAAAATGTATTGGTAAAATCAAATAATCATCTCAATTTTTTTATATGTTGTCTTTAGATTTAGCCAAAAATGAAAACAGGTCAAGCCATTTAAAAACCTGAGTTATTTTTCCTGATTTCTTTCATTAGGGATGAATGAGTTATCAGTGCATCTACAAAAAAAAAGTTAATAAAAAGGATTTTGTCATTAAATTAATCAGTATATTAGCTTGAGGTGAATTGTTTTATACGACTATAATATTTTAAATTAAAACTCTTCAGCAAGTAATTGAAAAGGGAAAAAAAAACTAGTAACCACAAAGAACAACAAAAAAAGAAAGAAGAAAAAGCCACTTGGCCAGTTACATATGCATGTAGTATTTGAATGAAGTACCAATAAAGAAATTAGGTTTTCACTCTTTTTTAACATGTGTGTTGTGAAGTTTGAGCTCCAAGCGTGAGCTGTCCATGATCCAAAAACATCACCACCTCTCTACGCAACTCCAGCTTGTGAAAACAATCTCATGCAATAAAATAAAACATGTTCAATCCAACGGTCATAGCTAGTAGCGTGAGTTGTCTCCTGCCACATAACAACACTTTCCCTCCTTTTACGTCACACAAAAAGGCCCAAAATCAAACAAAGCAACAAACCCCTACTAGTCCTCAGAATCCAGAAAGAATCTAAGCCCAACCCTTTGACCATGACAAAAATAGATTCGAGCTAGACACATACATGGTCACTCCCTCACTCTCCTTCTCTTCACCTTCCCCTTTCCCTTTCAGTCAAAACCCCCTTATCCAATTTCAAGTTCTAGAAAAACAAAACAAATACCCATTTTGGAAACAAAGCCACACGTGTCAAAACCACAGTTCCAGACAAACCAGTCCCCACCCATGCGCCACTTTCAATTCCTTAAGCATAGTCCATACCGTGGGACAAAACCTCCCACGCCCCCCAAATCCGAATTGGCTAATAAACTTAGCTGGACACACACAGTGTTTACACTTTCCTTGAAACACAACCTCACCCTCTCATACATTCTTAAACTCACTTTCCCTCCCAAAACAACAACCACACACAACGTTAGTTACTACTAACTGCCCCTTTTGCACACGTTGTCTCATTCACTCAAACAACTTCAAAGAACGAAGCTTTTCACCAAGTAACATGTTTTCCATCAATCATTTCTCCGACCCAGATGCCACCTCGCCGGGGTCGGGAGGAAGTTCCCGACCGGCGCTGTTGGACGAGGATTTTTTTCTGGCGGCGAGCAATCCCAAGAAACGCGCCGGGAGGAAGAAGTTCCGGGAGACGCGCCACCCGGTGTACCGCGGCGTGAGAAGGCGGGACTCCGGCAAGTGGGTGTGCGAGGTGCGCGAGCCCAACAAGAAGTCCAGGATTTGGCTCGGGACGTTTCCCACGGCGGAGATGGCGGCTCGTGCGCACGACGTGGCGGCGATCGCGCTGAGGGGAAGGTCAGCCTGTCTCAACTTCGCCGACTCCGCGTCTCGGCTCCCGGTGCCGGCGACGGCGGAGGCCAGGGACATTCAGAAGGCTGCGGCGGAGGCCGCGGAGGCGTTTCGCCCCGGGAAGGATGATGATGCGGTGATGGAGACTGCGGCGGCGACGGCGACGGCGACCGCGACGGAGCGTGAAGAAGAAGAAGAAGAAGGGATGGTGCCGGAGTATCTGAGGAACATGGTGCTGATGTCGCCGACGCATTGCTTCGGGAGTGATGAGTATGGAAGTGCTGACGTGGAATTTGACGATGCTGAAGTTTCGCTGTGGAGTTACTCCATTTAATTAAACTCAATTATTGGAATTTTTTTTTTACTATTTTGAGTAATGTAAAGATTGTTCGTATGGGACTAGTAGAATAGGGTCCGTACTTATAATTTTTTACTAGTACGGTTGCTCATAAAAAAAATATCGGTACAAAGATTAGAGCAGAAAGGGCCATAAAAAAATATTAGATCAAAAAGATGTTAGGAGAGATTTTTTGTGTGTGTATTTGATATTTCAAAATAAATATTGGTAGTTATTTTATTAATTATAAATACTTTTTCAACTTAATTACGCATGTGTCTGATATGAGAAATAAATTAATAAAAATAATCCAAAAACACCTTGTGCTCATATAGTCCAAGAGAGAAAGAAAAGAGATAGACAAATATTTCTGCTGGAACAGTTATACATGTATTACTGTAAATTAATTTATGACTTATTTGATTATCTTATATATTTGTTTGATTAAATTAGTTATGTAACATAGGAGTTTATTTCACTAGTTATAGCATATTTAAAAATGGTATTTTAATGACATTTTTTGAAACAATACTTCACGTGATATTTTGATTTTAAAGCTTTTAACTTAATTTTGTAATCTTCAATATTTTAACAGAATTTCTCCTATATTCCTCTTATTCTAAAACCAATACAATCCATGCTCAATTTTTTTCGATTCAAATACAATTTATTTATAATGGACAAAATTAAAATATGAATAATTTTTTTTCGATTGAAATAAATATGGAGTTATTATCCCATAAAATCAAATATTCTTTTATTTATATAATAGATTTAATTAACCAGCGAAACAGATGTGAAGCATATTCATTTTTCATGCTACAAGAATTGGTCTTCTAAATTTTAATTTTAATAAAAAAAATTATCATCATTTCAGGATGAAATTTTATCAATTTTGAGCGTTGAAGTAAAAAATATATTATATTTGCCATTATCTCAAAGGTTTATCAACACATGCTATTCTTCACACCTTAAAAATATAACTGCAACGTCACGTAATAGATGAATTTGTTTAAACTTAAAAAAAAAAACAATTTAAAACAAACACTTTAGAAATGTATTTTTTATAAACAGAAAAAACTTTAAAATTAATTTAGACAAATATATATAAAAAATTGCTTATTTTGTAAATAAGTGTTTTTGCAAAAAATAAGCTCAAATAAACTCACCAAGTAAGTGCCTTTTAAAAATAAGTGTTATTTTTTTGGAAAAAAAAATACATTGAAAAGTAAATAAAAATTGCTTCTTAAAATAAAATCGCTCATTTTAAACAAAAACACATTAGAAAAACAGAAAACTACTTACTTTATTAAGAAAAACACTTATTTAAATAAATAATTTTCTTAAAAGTACTTTTAGTTCAAAGCAACCATCTTATTCTTTTTCTACATTATAATTCGCAACAGTAGTTGGAGTCCTCTGTCAACCATTAAAAAAAGTTTGCAAAATTCTTAGTCAGACTAAGGTCCTAGGATGATCAAACAATTCCCCGAATCCAGTGGCACAAAGATAATAAAATTTGTATTGATTTGGCAAAATTAATATTTAGTAAAAGACAACCAATATAGTTTGGCCATAAAAATACCAAGTTCCAACTGTAACTGAAGATCCATAATATATAAGCATGTAATTAATCAAGTTCATACTTTGAAGCTAGAGAGTCAGACCAGCTATTTCCTTGAGCAATAACTTAGGGGAATCTAGCTTCTCCTGGTTCTTTTCTCGAATATTTGGCAAAACCTTCTCTTCATAACCTTTAGCGTTCATCATCTTCTCTAGCCTTTCTATTTGCCTGCATAGAAAGAAACTCCAGTCTTTTAATTGAAAGCCATTAAGAAATAAAAGACTGAAGTTTTTAACAAAATAAAATCGTGTATTCAAATATTTTGCAACGAGGTGGATATTAGTCAAAATGCAAATGACATACGTTAGTTGCAACATGATACTTTAAGACTTCAACAACAAAGTGAGGTTGGCTACATAATAGACAACACAATGGCTAAAAACCAAATTTTTAGGAATACTATTCATTATGAAACCCCTTTTAATGATTTCCTTCAAGGTAATGATTTGGTCTCCTTCCACCTACCCCTTTTCATTGATACCTAAAGACTTGACATGTTAAAATGTATTCTAAAAAATAATTGGAGATAAAACATACTTTTTTAGCTCATCTATCTTCTTGATCTTCCCCTCTGCTTCTGCAGAATTAGTTCCTTGAAGCTCTAAATAAACAGAAAGGTTTTCATTTACAACAGCATCAGCATATCCAGATGGAACAGCATATTTTTCAGTGATTACCTGGAATCATATAATCATCATTAAAAGTGAAAAATATGGCAATTAAATGAATTGAAAACAGGCTACATGATCGATGACAAAATAGTGGAAACAAAATCCGAGGGGGATGCATGAGAAGAGAAAACAAGAGCAACTGAGAAACTTACTGTCAAAGAGGATAGACTAGCTAATGTTACAATCTCTAGTTGGTGGCTGTTAATAATCTCAGTAACCACCGGTGCTTGGCAGAGAAAAAAAGCCGGTCGCCTAGCAATATATGCATCATTTTTAAAACCAGCATAGCATGTTAGATTGAATAACACTACTAGATGAGAAGTTAATATTGACAGAAACAGATAAACAAAGTACCATGAAGAGGCCATAGTCTCCAAAAGTGTTTCATGTTTTATTTGCTTTTGGTTATTTTAGGGAGATTTATGCAACTCTTATTTTACTGGAAAATATTTTCTCATTTGTCACCACCGCAAAAAGAGAGTTCCATATATATTTAGACAAAACAAAGCAGAAAATCTAATAAGACTTGTACAAAAGAAAATGTTGCTAACACATACCTGTCACGACTTTCTTTTGCCAGTGACCTGAGAGACTTAACAGTAGACTTTATAATGTCCATATCATTCTCCACCCTTTCATTATTACAGCCCTGATGTAAAACATAATAATAATAATAATAATAAATCATATTATTGAATAGCCAAAGCATGTTAGTTAAATATAACACATTATAAAAACATAGGAGGTACCATAAGCTGAGTCATGATTGACACTTTCAACAGACAAAAGGCCTGAATATTATAATATTTTGAAGAGCAAAACTAACCTCTACAGGTGATGGATAATCACATATCATGATAGATTCTGCTCTCTCACATTCCCTGGTTGAAGGAAGGCGCTTCCATAATTCTTCCGTGACAAAAGGCATGAAGGGATGAAGCAATCGAAGGCCATTTTCCACACAAAACCACAAAGTATCTTGTGCAAAGCGTCTTTCGGAAGCAAACTTAGGATCATTACCAGTAAAGTAAGGCTTAATCACTTAGATGAATACATCACACAATTGATACTGCCACCAAGAATACACAGCAGTTGTAGCTTGTGAGAATTCAAATGATTCCAGCGACTTCACTGTTTTGGATATGGTTTTATTTAACACCGAGAGTATCCACTTGCAGGTAAATGGGAGAACATCTGGAATCAAATTAGCAGGAGGTATATAATCATCCCCAAGCTTGCTCATTGAAAATCGTACTGCATTCCACAGTTTATTACACCATTGGCGATACCCAACCACCCTTTGAATATCTAGGTTAATTTTGTCAGACTGAAATGAAGGAAAACAGCATAATTAAATCACAATAGTTGACATGGTGAAAAAATCAGCCATATAAAACATTGAAAAGAGATTGACACCTGAGCTGTGTATGAAACCAGTGCAAAACGGAGAGCATCAGCACCACATTCATCAATACCATTTGGAAAGTCCTTCTTCTGACCCTCTATAGCAGTGGCTAGTTCTTTGGGGTCCAGGCTACCAGCCTCTAACTTCTTATGTAGACCTTCAAGTGATATCCCATTTATCACTTCAATGGGATCAATAACATTCCCTAAGGACTTGGACATCTTGCGTCCATGTGCATCACGAACCATGGGATGCCAATAAATCTGCATAGGATTTGTAAGTACATCCATGAGAAGGTCATTGATCAAATTTTCTAAGTTATACATGAGTGCTTGGTTAGCTTAAATGATGATTTAACTCTTAACTCTCTCTCTCTCTCTCTTCCAGAGGATCTCTGATATCTCTTTGTAATCTTCCTCTGTCTTGATGAAGTTTCTTTTATCAATAAACAAGAAAAAGAAAATTCTTAGGCATGCATGATCAGAATTCACACTTCACATGTGAGAACACAAAGTAACACATCATTCCTTATGCTCAAACAAGGATAAAGTTCTCACAAAATGATCTGCATGAGATAGTAACCTCACCTTTGTAAAAGGCACATCACCACCCAACTTCAATCCTTGCATCACCATTCGGGCAACCCAGAAAAAGAGGATATCATGGCCAGTTTCCAGAACAGAAGTTGGATAGAATGTCTTCAGGTCCTCTGTGTCATCAGGCCATCCCAGCACAGACAATGGGAACAAACCAGCAGAAAACCATGTATCAAGAATGATACAAACCCAGCAGTTGGTATGGCAAAGAAAAGAAAGAATTTGGCAGAATTTTATTTAATAGACTGAAAATACAGAACAATAGGAGAAAACTCTCCTCCAACGGTTTCCCCTTCACAAAGGATTACTCCTTCCACAAAGAGCTAATGCTCAATCTACAAAACTGATAAGACCCCCCTCTCTCCTATCCTTCTCCCTCTATTTATAACAAATAAACCCCTCTAACTAATTAACTAACTCCTTAATAGTCTAACTATATTAACACACTCTTCCTCCTCCTTATATCCTAACAATACACCCCTTCTAAAAACAACCTTGTCCTCAAGGTTGAAAACTGAAAACAGGAATTTCACACTGAAATTTTTTGCTTGCATGAAGACAACTTCACCCCTTACAGCTTATCTGGGAATTACCCACTGTCCCTGTATGCAAACTGAGGTCTGGTGGCTTTGGTGGTGGGAGCATGACTGGTTCAGTACCTTCCTTCAGCCTTGGCTCCATGGTTGAGCTGTCAGCCATAGATGCAAGGCCCTTGCAGTCAAGTGGACCCCAGTGTTGTATGTGGTATAATGTTGGAGTTCGAAACAAAGATCCAATTTGAGCCCATGGGAGGTTTCCAACTTGAGACATTGGGTGGTCTTTAAAGGGAGACTCTTCAACAATTAACACTGCATCTCCACAGCTTTTGATAGAATTATCTACCCCTAATGATTTTCTGTTTGGTGGTTCCCATGATGAAGCTGGGTTGACTGCCTCTTCCTCAAAGAAAACAAGATCCTTTTTCTCTTCAAGAATGATTTCTTGACTCTTCAATATCTTGTGCGGTTTTTTCTTTAAACCTGAAATGCTAGCCTTGCAAGAATGCTGCTGCAATCCCTGCAAATTGGCTGTCTCTCTCACAAACACTTTCTTCAATGACCCATTGAGTTTTTGTTCGATTTCTTGATTCTTCACCATTTGCTTCAATGACCCATCGAGTTCTTGGTTGATTTCTTGATTCTTTACCATCTAATGCAATATTTGCTTAAACTCAGATTCATTGCTTGTCCTCTCTTTGAAGAACACTCTGGAAGTTTCCATTTCTTCAATGGTTTCCATCTCAGTCAGCTCTTGCTTCAAGATACTCAATCTTTGCAAGACAGGATTACATATTGATCTCTGAATCTTTTGATCAAAGCTTTGGAAAATGATTCCCAATCTAAATCTGGGTTCTTTTGGCTCCATATGTAAAACCAACGCATCGCAGCTCCCTCCATGCTCATGAATGCATATTGCAGCTTATGGAATGAATGAATTTCTTGTATCTCAAAGAATTTTTCAGCCCTAGAAATCCAACCAATTGGGTTGGTTCCCGTGAATGCTGGCAACTCCACCTTCATAGTCCAAATTTGCCCTTCCTCCATCAAGAACACTGGCTCTTCCTCGAAGATCCGACAGGTTGGACCAATTGATACAAATCCAGCAGTTGGTATGGCAAAAAAAAGAAAGAATCTGACAGAATTATATTTAATAGATTAAAAATACAGAACAATAGGAGAAAACTCTCCTCCAAGGATTTCCCTTTCACAAAGGATTACTCCTTCCACAAAGAGCTAATGCTCAATCTACAAAACTGATTAGATCCCCCTTTCTCTTATCCTTCTCCCTTTATTTATAACAAACAAACCCCTCTAACTAATTAACTAACTCTTTAATAGTCTAACTATATTAACACACTCTCCATCCTCCTTATATCCTAACAAAGAACGTCAGGATCCTGGCTTAAATGAAACTGCTTTCCATTATACCTCTGGCTAGCCTCTTTCTGAGCTTCGTCTTCATTTTTTGCTACTACCCAATGATCATTATATGCACCAAATTCCCGAAGCACGTCATCCTCCAAAGTGACATACCATGCAGGTATTTGGTGACCCCACAATAGTTGTCGTGAAATGCACCAATCATGTATGTTTTCTAGCCATCTGTAAAAAAAAAAATTACCTTGAGTATGACATGGTTATATCATAGGTTTATAAGAAGAATAAAGGCACATGAGAAGAAAATTAGAACAGAGCAAGTCAACGAGCCAACTAGCCGAGTTCCAAACACAACGCTGCCATAAATGTAATTTAATGTAAATCTAACCACTGATTCCATTTAAAATAACAAATCCTTCAACAATCTATCTGCCTTCAGTTTTTTCCAATACTTGCTTGTGTAAAAACTGGAAGGAGTTGAAATTATAGGATTCAGGTAGAGAAGTAGGAAAAGAGATAGCTTCGTATGATGGAATATAATGTGGATGTGTGTAATGATGTGTTACAAAATACTATTTGCTAATTCTTAATTTACACTAAAACTAGACTTTTAAGCCTTATTAAATGAGAAAATAAATCATGAAATATGGAAACCAGTCCCAAGAAATCATCAAACATACTCAAAGACATTCTTGGGCACAATAATGATTTTAAGATATTTTCTACATATTCTAACAGGACACCAGTGACAATGAATTAAGTTGGTTATATTTCCCAATACTTCATCTGCCTCGGTTTCAGTCCTGAGCTAGAGCTCAGCCAATAGCCAAACTCAATCTGGAAACATTTCACTAATCATTACAAAGAAAATGAAACTACAAAATTTAGAGATGCTAAAATGTCTCGGTGAAAGTCCATGCATAAGGCTCGTTTGTTTAAACTTATTTTTTAAAAAACGTACTTTTTTTAAATATATAAGCAGTTTTTTGCTTTTTAGATGTGCTTGTCTGAACTATTTTTTTAAAAAAAACATTTTTTGCTTTGTTTAAGAAGCATCTTCTATCTGTTTCTTAAAAAATCACATTTTTTAGAATAATTTTTTTAAAGTTTAAATAAACTGGCCCATAGTTTAAATACTTGTAGACCATTACAGAGGAATGCTCTGCTGGATAAATTTTACCATGCTCATTACAAGACTTTGCAAAAAGCAAACAAAGATATAAGTACCTCATCCAATCAGCCAAATATTGTTTTGGAATAATCTCTATCCGTTTGTTTTCCTCATCCACAGCAGCAAGAAGAGCTTGTTTTGCCAAATCATTGCAATTGACATACCCCTGGGGCTTTATCATGGGCTCCACTAATCATTGCTTCTTGAACAAACCCCAAGGCGCATGTCATTGTTTTCAGATCCTCTATAAAGGCACTATACAAAAGAATAAAACAAATGAAACAAGAAGTCACCAAAATTGCATGTTCCATCATACACAGACGTAAATTATTTCTAAGATAGAGATAAATACTAGTCCAAGGTACTACCCCTTCCAGGACTTTATAAGCTAATGATAGCTAAAAGAAGATCACGTGCAACATATTAAAAATTAAAAATAATGATATAAACCATAATCTTCCCTTTCGTCACCAGAGAAGCAAACATTAGTCGGGTCTGGTTCCACAAAAATACAAGTGTACTTTCCAACAAAAGTATTGTAACCTAACATTTGTTATTTCTCATGAAACAAATAATAGTATAACAATACCTTCTTCTGTAATGCTTCTGCTACTGCCTCTCGAGCTTTAAACCGCGGCATGCCCAAAAAATCAGAGCCACCATTGGAATTTATTTTTCCGTCATCCGTGAAAACATTAATGAATTCAAGGTTGTGACGTTTTCCCACCTCAAAATCATTTGGATCATGGGCAGGTGTAATCTGCAAGGAACAAAGAAAATACCAATATGTATAATCAATATCATCAACACCTTTAATCTAAATTAATTAGGATCGATAGTAGATGAACCCAATGATAAATACAAAAAAGTTGAAAAAAAGAATTTAAAAAAAGGAGATATAAAACAAAAGAAAATAAAATAAGATAAAAGAAAAGAAGGGTGAAAGAAGGAGGGGAAAAATGAAGAAAAAAAGAACTAAAAAGGGACCATCTAGAAGATAGAAATAATAACAGGTCTAACCCTCCACCAAACTTATAACTTTTCTCCATTCCGTCCTAAGCAACACTTTCCGCCAATCTATATTCCACTCCATTAAATCTTATTTAATTACCTATTTTCAAGTACGTTTCAGTCTACCTCTACCTCTCTTTGTGACGAGCACATGGTAACAAACTCTTGTTCTTATAGGAGCATCCAGGGGCCGTCCATTACGTGCCTAAACAATCTCAATCTATGCTCTCTCATCTTTTCACTCACGGGTACTACTGCTACCTTTTGTTGAATATCTTCATTTCTTATCTTATTAACCACACATCCATCTTAACATCCTCATTTATGCTACCCCTATTTTATGCTCATGTAGCCTATGTGTTGGCCAACACTCAGCTCCATATAACATTGCAAGTCTTATAGTTGTTCTATAAAATTTTCCTTTTAGCTTGAGGGGAATTTTGCAATCACACAAAAATTCAGATGCACTCTACCATTTCATCGACCTTACTCTGATTCAATGATTTACATCCTCATCAATCTCTCTACTTTTTTGTAAAATTGATCCAAAGTATTTGAAAACATCTTTCTTGGGTACCTCTTGACCAAGTAGATGCACAGGGTCTTGATCACCATCTCTTCTCAATGAAAACTCACACTTCGTATACTCAATCTTGCTCTGACTTATCGTGAATCCTTTAAATTCCAAAGTATTTCTCCACAATTCAAGTTTTCTAATAACATTATATTTGGTCTAATCAATAAGCACAATATCATCTGCAAAAAACATATACCACGACACTTCCTCTTGAATATCTTTTGATAGTTCATCTATCACTAAGGCAAAGAAATAACGACTAAGAGTTAAACCTTGGTGTACACCAACCATGATAGGAGAATCCCTTGATGTTTCATTTCAAGCTTTCACACATGTGGTAGGCCCATCATACATATCCTTGATTGCATTAACATACTTTAATGATTTTTTTTTCTTCTCAAGAGTCCACCATAAGACTTTTCTTGGGACCCTATTGTATGCTTTCTCAATATCTATGAACACCATATGTAAATCTTTCTTCTTTTCTCGATATCTTTTCATTAATTGTTGCATCAAGAAAATAGCTTCCATGGTACATCTTCCTGACATAAATCCAAATTGATTTACAGAAACCTTGGTCTTCCTCCTCAGGCGATGTTCAATAACTCTCTCCCACAACTTCATAGTATGACTCATAAGCTTAATGTCTCTATAGTTAGAACAATTCTAGATATCTCCTTTGTTTTTGTAAATAGGCACAAACATACTTTTCCTCCAAATATCAGACATCTTATTTGTTTGAAAAATCTTATTGAAAAGATTGGTCAACCGTTTTATTACCACATCTCTCTGGCCTCTCCACACTTCAATAGGGACGTCATCAGGTCCCAAAGCTTTATTATTATTCATCATCTTTAAAGTCTCCTTAACTTCATGTATATTAATTTTGCGCACAAATCTTCTATTCAAATCATTATAAGCGTTCTCCAAGTCCACCTTACTTTTATCGTCATCCCCATTAAAAAGTTTGTTAAAGTAGTTTAACCATCTTATTTGTTGGGCTTAAAACCCAATCTAAGTCCAGCCCAATAAGAAAATACTAGGGTTCTGTTTTTCTAAGTGGTCAGCAGCCAATTTGAAAAACACGAGAGAGACAAAGGAGAGGAGAAAGAGAGCAACCAAATCCGCATGTTGAGAATGACATAAATAGTCATCCTTCAATCTTCTTGATCTTCTTGTTTAACCGTTAGATCTTGCTGAAACTTTTACAGAAAGTTAGTGACTCATCACTCTTCACATCTAACAGTTGGTTTATGGGATAGAGGCTTGTCACATCACCAGAAATTTCCAAACCGAACTGGTTCTGAATCAGTGTTCTGAAGCAGATAGTGGTATTGCGAGGGACATTTCTCTCACATTACCGTTGGATCGTGTTCGAAATTTGAGAAAAGGCTAAGCAAACTTGTTTCTACATTTTGACCGTTCAAATCATTCATTGAAGTGTTTTAAGAGGGAGTGGTTCAACTGCAAACAGAGGTGATTAGAATTCCTGCTCTATTTTGTTTTGTTTCGGGTAGTGATATTGAGAAAGGGTTATCTCTTTGCTCAACCGTTGGATTATCCTCAAATTTGGTTAGTGTGTTCCCCTCTTGTAGTAATTCAATTTGATTGTTGAGATTTATTATTTGTTACTGTTGGTGGTAGGAATTAATTTCATACAGAAGCCTATTTTGTATGCTTACCTCTTGTGATGTTTTGGTACAACTTTTGTTGAAGTTTTTTGTTGATTGTAATGGTTGTTGGAACTCTTTTGCAATCTCATTTTATTGATAATGAAGAATTTGGGTGGACTCTGAGATTGGTCCCGTGGTTTTTACTTCTCACATTGAGAAGGTTTTCCACATTAAAAAATTGTGTTGTGTTGCTTGCATAATTGTTGTTTGTGCATAAATTATTTTGCTTGTGCAAGACCATTCATAACAGGTCCTGGAAGGGAAAATTGGTATTTTTTCCCAACAACTGGTATCAAGAGCTTGTGTTATTTTGCCTGTTGACTTGTGATTAAATATGGAGGTTAATACAAGTAGAATGGTTATACTAAATGGTTCAAATTATCATGTATGGAAAGGAAAGATATAAGATTTTCTGTATGTGAAGGAGTATCACTTAGCTGTCTTTGGTACTGAGAAACTAGCAAATAAAACTGATGAAGAATGGAAGTTGATTCATCGACAGGTTTGTGGTTATATCAAGCAGTGGGTGGATGATAATGTTCTGAATCATATTAGTGATGAGACTAATTCATGGACGTTGTGGAACAAGCTTGAACAACTGTTTGCAAGAAAGACTGGTAATAACAAACTCTTCTTGATTAAGTAGATGATGATGTTGAGGTATCAAGAAGGTACCTTCATGACTGATCACTTGAATAAATTTCAAGGAATTATTCTTCAGCTAGCAGGAATGGGAATCAAGTTTGAAGAGAAGTACAAGGGTTATGGTTGCTTGGTACTTTGCCAGACTCGTGGGAGATGTTTAGAATGTCTCTATCTAATTCAGCCCCTAATCAACATGGATTTGGCGAAGAGTAGTATCTTAAATGAAGAAATGAGAAGAAAGACACAAGTTTCATTTTCTCAATTAGAAGTCTTAGTTACTGAAAGAAGGGGAGAAGTAAAATCCGAGGTCTGAAGAATGAAGATAAAGCAAGAAGCAACTCTAACAAGTTTTCCAATATTGAGTGTCACTATTATGGTTTGAAAGGACATATAAAGAAGTATTGCCAAAAAACAAAGAAAGATAATAAACAAGGGAAATTGAAAGATAATAAGAATGATGAAAGTGGTAAAGATGACCGAGTTGCTACTATCACTTCAGATTTCCTCCTTGTTTATGATTGTGAAACAATTAATCTTTTATGTCATGAGACCAGCTGGGTGATAGATAGTGGAGCAAACATTCATGCTACATCTCGCAGGGATTTCTTTACATCTTACAAATCTGGTGATTTTGGATTTGTCAAGATGGGTAATGATGGCTTGGCCAATGTGATTGGAGTTGGAGATGTGTACTTGGAGACTAGCAATGGCACAAGGTTAGTCTTCTATGATGCTATACATATTCTTGATATTCGTTTGAATTTGATTTCAATAGGTAAACTTGATGATGAGGGATATTGTAACACATTCAATGATGGTCAATGGAAGCTCACTAAAGGTTCAATGATTGTGGCTAGAGGCAAGAAGTGTTCATCATTGTATATTACACATGCAAGGATCTCTACAGGGAAAGTTAATGTTGTAGAAGATGAAGATACAATGGAGTTGTGGCACAAGAGGCTTAGTCACATTAGTGAGAAAGGCTTGAGTCTTTTAGCTAACAAGGAGCAACTTCCAGGATTGAAGAAAACACCATTGAAGAAGTGTTCTCATTGCTTAGTAGGAAAGCAAAATAGAGTTGCATTTAAGAGTTCCCCTCCTTCAAGAATGTCAGCTACACTTGATTTAGTATACTCTGATGTTTGTGATCCTATGAAGACAAAAACACTTGGTGGTGTTATTTATTTTGTCACTTTCATAGATGATCATTCAAGGAAGACATGAGTTTACACCTTAAAGGAAAAAGATCAAGTGTTGGATGTGTTTAAGCAGTTTCAAGCCTCAGTTGAGAGACAGACTGATAAGAAGTTGAAGTGCATCTGAACAGATAATAGTGGAGAGTACACAGGTTCTTTTAATCATTATTGTAGACAACAAGGCATCCGACATCAAAAGACGCCTCCTAAGACTCCTCAGTTGAATGGTCTTACTGAGAGGATGAATAGGACATTGGTTAAAAGAGTTAGATGCTTGCTCTCACAATCACAGTTGCCTATGTCATTTTAGGGTAAGGCTTTGAGCACTATTGTTCATGTTTTAAATCTCACACCAAGTGTTCCATTGCAATTTGATGTTCCAGAGAAAGTTTGGACTGGAAGGAATGTTCCATATGATCATTTGCGTGTCTTTGGGTGCGAGGCTTTTGTGCATATCCCTAAAGATGAGATATCCAAACTTGATGTTAAAACACAATAGTGTGTCTTTATTGGATATGGACTTGATGAGTTTGGCTACAGGTTCTAGGATCCAGTAGAGAAGAAACTTGTGAGAAGTAGAAATGTTGTGTTTATGGAAGATCAGACTATAAAGGATATAGATAAATCAGAGATGTTAGTGCCAAAGAATAATCATGATTTGACTGACTTGGATCCACCTCTTATTCCATGTGATCCACCACAAGTTGAGGAAGAGCATGGTATAGGTGATTTAGATGACATAGATGCTCCACAGCCCGTGGAGAACCATGATATTGCTGATGAACAGTTCTCTCTACCAGAGACTACTACTAATGTTCCTCCTAGGAGATCCACTAGGGGTCGAGCACCTTCCACCAGATATATTGCAAATGAGTATGTGTTGATGATTGATTCAGGAGAACCAGAATGCTTTGAAGAAGCTATGGAAGATGAGCACAAGAGTAAGTGGATGGAAGCCATGCAAGATGAAATGCATTCATTGCATGAGAATCACACTTTTGATTTAGTAGAACTGCCTAAGGGAAAAAGATCTTTGAAGAACAAGTGAGTGTACAGGATGAAACAAGATGAAGTTACTTCACAACCCAAGTATAAAGCAAGATTAGTTGCCAAGGGGTTCAGTCAGAAGAAAGACATTGATTTCAATGAGATATTTTCTCCAGTTGTGAAAATGGCATCTATTTGAGTGGTTCTAGGCCTAGTTGCTAGCCTAGACTTAGAAATTGAACAATAGATGTGAAGATAGCTTTTCTCCATGGTAAATTGGAAGAGGAGATTTACATGGATTAGCCAGAGGGTTTCATTGTGAAAGGAAAAAAAGATTATGTTTGCAAACTGAAGAAAAGTCTCTATGGCTTGAAGCAAGCACCAAGGCAATGATATAAGAAGTTTGAGTCTGTTATGGGGGAGTAAGGCTACCAAAAGATTAATTCTGATCATTGTGTATTCTTTCAGAAATTCTCTAATGATGATTTTATCATATTGTTGCTCTATGTTGATGACATGTTAATTGTTGACAGAAATTCTTCTAGAATTAGCACATTGAAGAAGCGGTTGAGTGAGTACTTTGTTATGAAGGATTTAGGGCCAAATAAGAAGATTCTTGGCATTCGAATCAATCGAGATAGAAATGAGAAAAAGTTGTTCTTGTCACAGGAGCGATATATCAAGAAGGTTCTTGAGAGATTTTGTATGAGCAATGCTAAAGTGATTAGTACTGTTTTTGCTACCCACTTTAAGCTAAGTGCTCAACATAACCCTTCCAGTGATAAGGAGAAGGAGGATATGGCTAAGGTGTCATATGCCTCAGCAATAGGGAGTTTGATGTATGTTATGGTTTGCATCAGAACAGACATAGCCCATGCAATTGGTGTTGTTAGCAGGTTCCTTTCTAATCCAGGAAAGGAGCATTGGAACGCAGTTAAATGGATAATGAGATATCTTCATGGCACTTCCAGTTTGAGTCTAAGATTTGGGATTGGTGAGCTAGTGCTTGTTGGATACACAGATTCTGATATGGCAAGTAATGTGGATACTTGCAAGTCTACTTCGGGTTATATGGTTACATTTGTTGGTGGTGTGGTTTCTTGGCAGTTAAGATTGCAAAAGTGCATTGCACTTTCTACAACAGAGGTAGAATTTGTTATAGCAACTGAAGCATGTAAAGAGTTGCTATGGATGAAGAAATTTTTGGGAGAGCTTGGTGTCACTAAAAAGAAATATGTATTACTTTGTGACAGCCAAAGCGTCATACACCTAGCCAAGAACTCTACCTTTCATCAAAGGTCCAAACATATTGATGTAAGGTATCATTGGATAAGAGATGTGCTAGAAGCTAAGGAAGTGGAGTTAGAGAAAGTTCATACTGATGATAATAGTTTAGATATGATGACAAAGACACTTGCTAGAGAGAAGTTTGAATTTTGTTGGCTTGTTGCCGGTATGGATTTCACTTGATGATTGATGTTTGGAATCTCCCTCATTGGACTGGAGGGGGAGATTTGTTGGCTTAAAATCCAAGCTAAGTTCAGCTCAATAAGAAAATACTAGAATTTCCTTTTTCTAAGTGGTCAACAGTCAATTTGAAAAACAGAGACAAAGAAAAAGAGAAAGAGAACAGTCAAATTTACATATTGAAACTTCTCTTTCTTCAATTGCTTCTCACTGGCCAGAGGCAAAGTCACAAAATTGTGACATGAGAAAGTAAAAATCAGCAACCAAGCAACCAGTGGATAGTATTATAATATTATTCCACCCAAATAAAAGAAACTTGGCAACGAACTAATAAATCATTGCAACCAACAAAAGGTTATTAAAAAAACACGTTTTTTTTTCTTGAATCCCATTAATGCAAACCCCGATTAGTAAAACAATAAGGATAAGATAATGAAAATGGGAAAACCTTTTCTTCTTTTTTCCTTTTCTTCTCGAGGTCTTCTTCGGGTGTGGGTTGGACTTGCACTTTCTCTTTCTCTTTTTCTTTATTGTTGGCAGAGGAATCCATTGATGATTTGCAGTGAAGAATATTGTGCGTATGAAGTCTGCTTACCCAAAGCAAAGAACGACTTTTGAATAGAGAGAGTAAAGAAAAGTCAACTGGCGGCTACGAGAGTTAGCGAGTAGCCGTACCTCTTGGTTTCAGTTATTTAACAAAAATAAAAAAATAATAATAATAACTAAAATATTTGAACTTAATTTCTATGATTAGTGTAAAAAAAAATTACACTATTAATAACAAAAAATATATTTCAACATAGCTATTATAAAAATTGATAAACTCGACATATATAATTCTATGTTTGTGATTAAATAGTAGTCTTTTAAAATATTGTATATCCTAATTACTCAATACTAGGAAAACAGGCATTCCATGCTTAACTTCTTTTTCTTCATGATTTCTTAAATAAAAAGAAAAATAACATAAGTTAGTGGGTGGTTTGTGAAAGTAATTATAGGGATAAAATAGTAACTTATGAATGCTGTTATAAGGATAAAATGGACATAAAAATGTGCACATTAAAACATCATATTTCCTTTATATATAGTTATAGATGTTGTAAAGAAAAGAAAAGAAAAGTAAATTTTTATGTTGTTTGAAGTTAAAAAAATGAAGAAGTTAAATTTTTTATCCATTTATTTGATTGAATAAAAAAATATAGTTTTACTAAATAATTCTTACTCTATATGAAAATAAATAAAAGAAGGTAAGAATAGTTTGATTAGAGAAGTACTAGCAATACACTCTTTAATATATTTTTTCATACATATTCTCTTTTATTGGTTAAAATATATTACAAAATCAGGAGAGGTAATAATTAAATAAGATGTAAGACTCATCGATTTTTGTGATTTTCAACATATTTCAACCAATAAGAACATGTGTGTTCAAACTCATTACTATCTAATCATAAAATAACAGAATAATATGTAATCTTAAATGTTATTATGACAAAATCTCCTCTTTAATCTCATTTTTCTCTTCAAATGGGATAGATTAAGATCACGGTATTACTCATATTATATTTCCTTTTCCCTTTATCATTTTTCCACACAATTAGAAAGATTATTTTATTGATATATATTCTCTCATAGTTAATTCAAATTGTTAAAATTCATCTTATAACTATTTTATAAGTAAGTTATGTTAAGTAAAACTAGTTGAAAATTGAAAAATTAACTGAAAGTTGAAAATCTAACTTATTAAATTATAAATATCTAGTAAAACTAGCGGTTGAGTAGTTAAAAATTGTAAAATGACAAAAAAAATCATGATATATTAAAAAAAGATAACTAGAAAATTGAATAAATATATTGAAGATAAAAATAAAAGAAAATATAAAAAGTTAAAAGTTACAATACGTTTTAAAAAAATGTTACTTTAAGTAGCATTTTAAAAAATATTAGAAACTATTAAAAAAATTATTTATCAAATAATCAAATAATTTTTTTAGTTAATAAAAAAAAGTTAAATATTAGCTAAAATATCTTATTGAACATAATTTTAGTATGATAATTTTGAATCCTTGAAGTTTAAAGAAATTCAGTTATAATGCAAGGTCAATAAACCTCATGCGGAACTTGACTCCACGACATGCAATAGTCATGTGGATGTTATGATTATAGAATATAGATCAAAACGAGAAGCAAAGTTTAAAGACTAATAAGGTCATTAGATGTAAGCAAGTATGATCGTTTCACTTTCACCCTTGCTTTCCATGAATCTCATCCCGCAATTTTTTATTTTTTATTTTTTCTACTGGGCAAGGCACAACAAATAGGTAGTGCTACAAGTCGGTTAATGAGAATATGTATGCTTCTTTATCATTATAGCTGTTCACGAGTCCTTTCACACAAGAATAATTTTGTACACAAATAGACAATTATAGGCACATCACTTCATATTTACATAATTTTTATCATATAATTATACTTAGTCTCCCCTCATTTATTGAACGCCTCACTCATTCTGCTACCACATGGTTATGTGAGAAAATGTAAGGCATAGGAATGAGCAACAGGCATTGTGCTTTGAGAAGGGCTGGGTTTGCCCATTGGATAGGCATGGTTATCTTTACTACATATACACATGTATGCTTCAATGGACTGTACAGTGGACCTCTCAGTTCAAGTTACACTGTTCCTCACCTCAAAATTGAATAAAAAGTATAATAATTAAAAACAATAATTTACAAATTCATTTCCAAACATTTTGGAGTACCATCGTCAAGATACAACTTTACAAACCAGGCAGAATTCCTATTACTCACATTCATGCATGCTAATTAACATGGGAAGCTGAATGAAGATGAAAGGAACACATTAATAGTGAGCACAATTAGAAGCCACCACGTGATTAAACTAAGATCTGAACCACAACTTGCACCAACCAGAAGACAGCAACAACAGTGCGAATTCGGGGAACATATACAGCGTGTTAGGTGAATCTGCATCATTAAACCAAATTTAATCGCCACATCAGGTTATTCAATTATCTCTCCAGAAGTTTACCCTTTCAACAGACAAGAGATGATCTCGGTGATGTAGGAAGTTGGGTGCATGATGACCAACGAAGGACTGATTCAGTCACCACAAGATCAAGTTGCTCAAGCTCGCCGAGTCCAATTGTCCGGTTTCTCTTGTTGTGGAATCCCAGTGGCCTATGACCATTTGTTCCACATGCCCTTTTACCCTCTACAGGCTTGCAATCCATCTCTTTAACATCATGTCCAAAGCAAATGGAAGAATCTGGTTGTAGAAGCAATAATAAACATCAGACTAAAGGACTGAATAAATGAAGATAGATTAAATGAAAAACTCTAAATGTACCTCCATCAATTACATTTACATTTGACGTGTCAGTTAGGAATTCTGATATAGAACCCCTGTGCTCAACAACAGAACTGGAGCTGAGAAATGCAAAGCTAGGTATTGAGGGAACAGTAGAAGAAAAATCCAAATCAGTGGAACCACCTGAGCTCTGAAATGAAAATCCACCAGAAACAGAACAAGGTGTAACTGGTTCCTCAAAAAAAGGAAGAAAATGAAATTTTGTATGTGAATGTAGGCGATTGAACACCACATGTAGGAGATTCAGCTCCAAAGCTGATGTCCTTATTCCTGGACATAAACGAGGTAGAGGACACCAACATTCCACTCTCCATAACTTCTAATTTTATGTTCATGTAGTTGTTTAGGATTTGTTTGATTGCTTTCCATCCAGTGATGATCTGCAAAGGGAAAGTTCAGTTGAAGTTTAGAAAACAGATTTCTGGGGTTTCATTTGTTTCTTCTTCTTTGGGTGTTTTGTGGTGAACCGGGAAGGGATACTATATTTTTAGACTAGAACCACTGGCTGTCTTAATTAAATCAACATAAATAATAGCTTTTGTGATCATCTAGATTTTAGAACAAGCATGTAACCAAAAGAAGAAGAAAAAGCCACCATGTTCAGCTAACTACATGACAAAAAGTTGCATAATAATTTTTTAATACAACAGTTTAGAACAAGCATACCATAAAGGATTATATAGTATGAATTTCATACTGCAAGACATGCCATTTAGTTTTAATAATTTTAACTGTTATAACATAAATTGATTGGTGGACTGTAAGTTATTTTGTATTCAATAACATAGTATTCCTTTTGTTTGTTTGCTTTTGTGTGTGTGTGTTGATTGGTGTGTGTGCATGTGTGTGTGATACTAAGTGTCAAACTTAGTAAAAGATCACCTCCAATAACTTCTATCAAAAGTGAATTTTATCAATATAACCACTAAATTTAAAGATCTATAAAGTAGATAAGTCTACAAAATTTCATACAATTCAAAATTTAACTGATACTCTATCTCCCCACTTTATTTTAACATATGATATATTATTTAAAATAAAATAAATAGCTACTATTGAATTACATATCTACGAATGCCTAAATTGTATAAAATTTTATATTTTATATACATGATCACCACGACAGCATCACATGAACCAATGGTTGGATTGATAAAATTCACTTTTGATAAAAATTTACTGGAGGTGTCATTTTACTACGATTGACACCTAGTGTAATTTGATCCTATCCCGACACACACACACCCTTACACCTACAATTATCAATACAAATCAAACAGCTTCAGTAGATAGGATAAGCTTTAACAGCAAAACAAAAGCAGGTGTAACTTACCCAAAACCTCCCTGGAAGTGAGCCTTCGAGAAGATTCTCTGCAGAGCATTCCCCTAATCAAATCCTTAGCTGATTCAGAAATGCAATCCCAAGGCTCAGGTGGGAACCTCAGGTTAGCAGTCTTAACAGCTTCAAATATCTGTGACTTTGTCTTTCCCCAAAATGGAGGCATCCCACTCAGTAGAATGTAAAGAATAACCCCTGCACTCCAAACATCAGCAGCCTGGTTATATATGCACCTGCCAGTACCTCTGGAGCTATATAGAATGGACTCCCAACTAACCCATGTAGACTTTGTCCTGCTTAAACAAACCCCAATTTTTTAAGATGAAAACCAGGTATTTTGAGTGGAGCAATGGAAATTGCAAGGAAGATTTTTTATTTGCAAAGGAAGCAAAAAAAGCAAGTACCAGGCTTGATATAGGTTGCAAGCCCAAAGTCTGCCAATTTAATTGGAGATGAGGAAGCTCTAGTTGCCAAGAGAATGTTCTCAGGCTTCAAATCTCTATGAACAACCCCATTTTCATGACAATACAAAACCATCTGCATGAGATGCCTAAAGAGAATCCTGGTTTCAAATTCAGAAAACCGTCCATGCTTCTCTAACAGATGAAACATCTCTCCTCCGGCACAAAGCTCCATCACCAAATGAACAAAATCCTCCTCTTCATAAACCGCCTTGAGATCTACAACATTTGGGTGCCCAGATAACCTAGTCATTATCTCAATCTCAAGTTTAACACTCTGCCGATCATCTGAAGTAACCAACCTATCTTTAGCAATAGATTTGTAGGCCAAAACCTCTCCAGTCAGCTTGTCAGAGCATGCTCTTATGACACCAAATTGTCCCCAACCCAACTGCTCTCCAAGAACGTATCGATCTTTCAAATTAGAGATTTGGTTCGTGTCTAATATGGTTTCGGTCAAGCTTGCTACTTTGTAACAATTATATGAAGTTGAATGTTCAATGCTGCTGTTGCTCTTGGCAACAGCCATAATAATGTTCTAATCCCGCTACAAACCCACAAAAATCAATAACAATATGTTTACCCTAAAATTCTCTTTCTGAAAGATCCGTTTTATGAGAAAGGGATGATCACTTTGACAAAATAAGATTACTAAACACCAATACCAAACTTTAACTTGTTTACACCGGCATTTACCGCAACCTCACTTCAGGTCAAAATCTTTGAAGGAACTCAAATTGGTTGATAAATATTCGATGAATGAATTTGACAAGTAAAAAGACAGAAAAAGCAAAAATTTGACTCCTTAGTCAAGAATACTTCTCCCCTTTTCCAAATCAGTTTATCTGCAAAAACAAAGAAAATGAGACTCCTATTGCGAAATAGCTAAATTGCTAATTAAGGTAAACAAAACAAAAAACCATGTATGCACCAAGTAATTACTTCTGAATCAGATGAAAAATTAATATAGTTAAAGTTTTGAGCTCCCCCAGCTTTAAATTTCACAAAAGACTGAAAACAGATTCTAGCGATTCCCACAAAATAACTAAAACAAACAAAAAAATGAATGGGTGGGATTCGTGTTGGGTATTTCGGACCCTCAAATCAATTTATGGAAACGGAAATAAAATCAAAAGGGAGAAAGAGAGAGATAATCTGAATTTTTTTTACATGAGAAAACATTCCTCAATGTAAGAAAAGAAAAACTCACGACGGTCAAAATTCACTATAACAATATGTTTCACTCTAAGCTCTCAAATATGCAGGCATGGTGGTTTGCTCGTATATATCACTCAAGATTGTCACTTGAGGCTCTCAAATTTCTGTGTGTCTTGCCTCCACCCTTACTCATCTATTTATAAGATGAAATGGGCTGGGCCTAAGCCATCAAATATTATTTGATTTATATCTTATCAAATAAAAATAAGATTATATCTTATCAAATAAAAACAAGATTATATCTTATAAAAAAAATAAGATTATCAATCAACTAAAAAATAGAAATTATCCAACAATTCCTAACAACAAATTTCAATCAGAATTATCAATAAAAACATAAACGACCATTAATAAACTCTAAAACTACAAAAAAAAAAAATCACCCAGAAGCCATGAACCAAAGAAAACAACTAAAAACAGCACAAACCCATTAAATTTCAGTCGAAACTTGACCAAATAATAGTTGTCAAATTTTACCAATTACCCAAAAAAAGTTAAAATTGGAAAACAGAAGTTTGTGTGTGTGAGAGAGAGACCTGAGGAAATTAAGAATAAACTCAAGAGAGAAGAGCGGGAATCCGTTGGAGCAGTGGCTTGGGCGCAAAATCACTATAAGGGTATTTTTTTTTCCGTTATTACCGTTTTGAGTTGTTTTTAAATTATTTATGAAAAGGGCTAATTCAACTTAAATTGAAATCATAAATTTTTGTATGATCTCAATATAATTTTTTTTATGATATGATTTTAAAATTTGTAATAAAATTTTATTTTTTTAAAACTGAATTCGTAATAATTTTTACTACTTGGGTTAAACTTATTTTCTTGAAGCCGACTTTTGAAGTTATTGAAAACGTAACACTATTTACAATTTCTATTTTGTTATTTTTTTAAAGATTTCAGTATAATTTTTTTAAGTTACAACTTTAAAGTCGTAACCAAATTTTATTTTTTTAAAATTGAAGTAGTAATATTTTTTACGATCATGGTTAATTTTTTTTTTTTTTTTATTTAAAAAAATCCACAACTTCGAAAAGTTGTAACAGCTATTACAACTTACTCCTTTTCGATAAATAATTTAAAAACAACCCTCAAACGGTAATAACAAAAAAAAAAACCCTTTATCGATAATTTTGCTGTGGCTCGAGACACCCAACCCCAACCAAAGCTTTCACCGAAGCTAAAATCCAAACTTTGTTTCGTTTGTTTGGTTATGTTATGTTTTGTGATGTCTTTTCGAAATGAGAAAGATCATTATTCCCTCATTTGAATCCAACACTTGTTTCTAATTTAGTGTTTTATCGTTTTTGTTATTTTTTTATGAGAAAAAAACAAAAAATAATGATAGAGAAAAACTTAATAAAAAATAATGTAAATAATCATTATCGAGTATTTAAATAATTAAATGTGCATCACATTAGGTATTACTAAATCATTATTTTGACCTAGGGATATAGTTAAAGTTGATTAAGCATAGTGAGTGCTATAAATTTAATTTATTTTTATTCTTACATATAAAATAAATTGTTATTTCCTGTTTATATAAAAAAAACCAATAGCAAATCATTATCTTTTTCCTAAAATATACCATTAAAAAGTATAAATTTAAAAATAAAGTCTTACAATTAGGTTCACTATATTTGTGAGTATAATCTCTAAGATAAATGCGTATATTTTAAAGGGGGCAAAAAAAACTCACTATAAATGAATATTTAAAAACTTGGTGATTAAAAATACAATAAAATATAAATTCATACAAGATAATTGACAAAATATAAAATTGTTTTACTTTAATAGGTAATTTTAATCAATAATTATATCTATTTTATTTAATTTCTTATTTTTACATGTGGGAACTAGTATAACTAAGTCAGATTTTATAAGATTTGAGTTTGGCTTCACTCCTTATCACAAGGCTTACGTTCAGTTTGTATACTTATTATAGATTAATTCATAAAATTGATATAATAATATAAAATTTTGTAATGTTCACATATGAAAAATAATTTATTTAATAAAAAAATTTATGTTTGATTTCTTATGCAAAATTCTTCCACAACAAGAAAATTGTCATGTAGCTACAAATACTTTTACCTACAGTCATAATTTAATGTAGGTAGAACCAAAATAATTTTTACCTGTGTTTAATATAGATAAATGCAAAGTGACTTATCCTTATTCATGTTTGATGTATATGAATCTAATTAATTGTAAATAAAATATATAAAATTGTTATTTAAAAAAATTATTGATGTAAATATATTTTGATTTTAATTTGAATTTGAAAATGGTTGATGAAATTAAGAACACAGGATTTCAAAAACTCCTAGTGTTCTGTTGTGATAGGAAACAACACTCTCTCACTCAATATTCATTCATTTTCCATTTTAATTCTTTTCTACTAATTTCTTTCTTTCTTTCTACGCTCATTCCCTCATTCTATCTATCTAACATATTCACTCCATTCATTCTTCTCTCTCACAACACACCCACACCCACACCCACACTCTCTTTTTCTTCTTCTCTTAGGGTTCCGCGAGTGTGAGTGATGCTCCTTGCGAAATGGATAACAGCCTGAACAATCCGAGCGACAACAGGGAAGACCTGCCACTGTCGCCACCGGTTCCCATGCAATTCGATGGCTTCCAATCGATCCATTACGCCAATGGTTCCAATGAAGGGGAAGAAGCTGTTCCGGTCACCAATGCTTCTTCTGCTATGCACGCCAGAGCCAGCGAACTCACCATTTCCTTCGAAGGTGAAGTCTATGTTTTCCAAGCAGTTACGCCGGAAAAGGTTCCTCTTCTCTTTTATTATATTTCAAAATTTAGAATTTTATTCGTTGAGAAGAACATGTTTTTTCAAATTGTTGTTGTGAACATCAAGTAATATACGTATGAAAATGTTAACATCTATGTATGATATATTTGATTTGTGGTTGAGTAAATCTCTTTGGCAATAACAAAGTAGCTTTGGAGTTATCGATTTCTCTGTTTGGTTGTTTAGTATTTTGATTCGGTTGCATTATATTGTTATTTGAATTTATGACTGAGAATGATCTCTTTTGTCCAACGAATCACATGCAATTGCAAATACTAGGTGGTGATGGAAGTAGCTTCCTGGACTATGGCTTGAGGGAAGCTGATCCTGAGGTTCGTGCAATTATTGACAAGGAAAAGGACCGGCAATTTAAAAGTCTTGAGCTTATTGCTTCGTAGAATTTTACATCTAGAGCAGTGATGGAAGCAGTTGGTTCGTGCCTCACAAACAAGTACTCAGAAGGATTGCAGGGTAAGAGGTAAAGGTCTCTTTGATTTAAGAAAATGTTTTTCATTTTCATTTTTTCAAGATTTAGAAAACATGTTTTTTTTGGGATCCAGTTCCGAATTAGAAAATGTTTTTTTCAAGATTTAAAAGAAATTCCAACATAGAAATTAGAAAATACGATCAAATTCCAATTCCAATCTCCAATTCTATGGCTCAATTCTTGTATTTATTTGTCCGCCATGTGTTTGTGTCTTTGTGATATTGCCGCCACTGAGAATAGCGTGTTCCAATTCTAAACTAGGATTTTGTTTTAAATTATTATTATGGAAGAATTAGACGAACACGTTTGTGAAAATTAGAAAGGTAGCTGCTAAATTATTGGTCAATTGTTTTATGTTGCTTGCAGTAGTAGTAGTAATTGTTTTATGTTCTGGCATCTCTGTCATGGCAACTAGTAAGTGATGATACATTTACATTTTTCTCTGTTGTTCAGTCTGCATTTTTTGTGTAATAATATGAATTCTCTCTCTATCTCCCACCAGAGCAACTTTGAACTGTGACAGCTCTTCCCTGTCCCAAAGTGTTGGCCTAAGGCCTTCTTCCAACTCCGCCTTCTGTGACACTCCTACCCCTTTCTTTCTTTCTTTCTACTTTTTATAAACTCAAGAGAGAGTGTGTGAGAAAGCAACTTGTTAGAGAAAACCAGAAACACAAGCTTTGTTTCTCTCTCTTCTCACTTCTGCATTTGGTGCAAGAACCTGACTTGAACAATATTAGTTTCTTATAGATATGTCTGGTCACTGGGGAATTCTTGTTTCAGATCCATGGCTTAAGAACCAGTTCACTCAGGTGGAGCTTTGCAGCTTGAAATCCAAGTTCATCATGGCTCATTTGGTCTGCAAGGATGGAACTTTTTGAATATTCAATGTTTTTTTTCCTTGAAAGATTGGAATTTGATGTTGTTATTGCAATTGGGGTGGTGGGTTGAGATTGCTTTATTTGATGGTTGGTGCAGTTTGTGAGCTTGAGAAGGGACAGTGGAAGGCTTACGGTTGGGGCTTCCAAGATGGCAAGGTTTATATAAATGTCAGCTATTGCTACTATTTGCTCACCCCAGGTGCTAAAAAAATTGATTAGAACCTTTTTAGTTTGAATGCAGGTTCACTCTTTCAAATATATTTGATGACATATAAATATGTTAATCTTGCTGTATGGGACATCAGAGTTAAATTGTTGATTTTGTAGTACATGGAGAATGACTTGGCTGGGCTTTGCATCACATGGCTGAAGTTTAAAGAAGCACATGTAATTTGTGAAGCATACTTATGTTCTATGTCTCTGCCCATTTTATTGCAAAATGCAAATGTGACCTACCATATGTTCTAGGGAGAATATTGTTGCCACTAATTTTTATTTGATGTGATATTCACCCAAATATATTTTCTATCATGATGATTGTACTTTTAAGCTAATAACTGGTACTCTTATTTACTTCCTAAATGAGTTTACTGAAATTAAATTCCTGTTTTCTTTTGCCATTGAATAGAATACAAAGAAAGAAAAGGAATCATCAAGTTTTAATTATTTCTTTGAGTTCGTGGGGGAATTTCGTTTTAGCTTTTATAGGACAAATCCTTCCCCCATAAGTTTTATCCTAGTCACAAATTTGACAACCAGTTTATCTCTTCTCTCATACTCACATGTGATGGTAGAAACAATGTTGTTTGGTGGCGGCAACATTCGACATTGACTCCATGAGTGCAAATTTCCTTCCTGTTTGCTAAGAGAGATGATGCATCAAATTTCATTCGACATTGCTCTGTGTTGTTTCTTGTCTGAATGCCAAACAAAACAGGAAAACACTTAACTTCAAAGAATTCCTTTCCCTTCATAATTTCTGATAAACATTTTTCATATAGTTTTAATAAATAAACTTCTCTCTTTCTGTGTATAATCTTTTAAAATCTCTATTAACAGACCCATACAACGAAAGGCAATAGAAGCTTTTATTCTTTGCTAATTTCTTTTAAAAATTTCTATTAAATAAAAGCTTTTATTCTATGCTAATTTCTTTTAAAATTTCTATTAAAAATTTTCATATAGCTGCATCGACTATTTGTCTGTGTTATGATTTTTATTTTAATAGATAACATTTATGATGAGCAGAGCATTGTTAAAGTGTACAACGGAAGACAATAGAAGTCTTTTTTATTTATTTTTTGTTACCTAGTTAATTGATATTTTTATCATTCACTATCACATGATTTATGAACTCATAAACATTCTATGCCTTGCCACAAAGTCCTCAGCTATTTAAGCAAATGCTAATGGTAGGTGGTTTTGATAAATACTATCAGATTGCAAGGTAATATTTTCGTCTTATGTTTGAGTCTTTTATTTGTAGCTTGGATTCTTTTATGAGAATATGTTATTGTTCCCCATGTAGTCATTGAGCACACAACAAAAGCCGAAAAAGTCAAACTATAGCGTCAAAGTTCGTAGCCTTTTCTTACTTACAAGCCATAGTATTACTTATTATTTTCCTCTTAATTCTCATTTAAGCATTCGTTAATTAAATCATTATTTTTTTACTACTTCAGCTTAGTTTTCTACTCTCTCTCTCTCTCTCTCTCTCTCATCATCGCATCCCAACTCTATCGTTTTCTCCTCCCATATTTTATTTTTTTTTATTTTCTCGCCAATTTTCAAAGCTCCATCCTTGAATATCTATATAAAGCCCCCACCCTTTTTTATCCTCTTTGTAATAAGCCAAAACCCTCTCTCATTCTCTTTCCCTCTCTCAATTTGTTTACCTCTTCCAAGTCAACCACACACTTCTTAGATCAAAAGCTATCTTGTTGCTTTGAGTTTGAACTTTGAATCAATCAATCAATCAAAGTGGGTGGTGACTCATGGAAGTGAAAGGAATAAGGGCAAGCAACTCCACCATGTAGTCTCCAATTAGTCTCCAGGAAGATTCTTTATTTTATAATAAAAAAATACCATGTACTGCACAAGTTTGAGGAGTTAGTACGTGACTTTTTCATTTAGCACAAGTTTCAGGTTTCAAAAGAATTAAGGTGGCCCTTGTTCCTAATTATAAATTCTAGTTCAATCTGTTTACTAGATGCAATACCGCCCGTTCAATCTTGTTCTTTCTATAATGCTACCATATCATAGTTCATAATCTAAGTCAATCTTTGAACTTTGTTCATTTTACATCTCTTAGTAAACATCTATGCTGCTCATTTTCTTTATTAGTGCCAAATTATTTAATTAGTTTTCTGGTCTAAATAAAATAAAATAAAAAAGCAACATTCAAATTTTAATTAAGGCATTTTTTTTTTCATTTTTAATGCAGGGCCTGGTAAATTTAAGTATAGGTGTGGTTCACTGCATTAACAGAGGAAGAGGAAGAGAAAGCTAAAGCCACCGCAATTGGAATTAAACCATATTCGTGGCATGAATTCTTGCACTTGGTTAGTACTTAGTACGAAGGGAATTGGTCATTCAATGCATAAATCATCCATCTATGCTTAGCACTGAATGAAATTGCTATCTTGTCTAACTGCTTGGTTGTTTTCTTCAGTTGCTTGTACGTTTTATATTTTTATGATGCTATTGTCGAATTTGGTTTGTTTTGTAAAGGTTGGATGCTTGCACTTTCTAAAAAGTTGTTCATACAGGATAAATGAGTTACTTTTTTTTCTTTTGTAAAGGTATTGTGTTATCCATATGAACCGCTTTAATTGAATCATTTGCTCTTGTATAGAGCCATACGGGATTCTCAACTCATAGGAATGTCTAGTTACTCAAAGGAGGTCTCATGTTTTAGTTAGATCTTTTGATCTCTAATATGAATTTAAGTTTTATATTCATCCTCCCTCTTGGTTCTTCCCTTCCCTACCTTCAACCTAGGTGGATGATGTTATTATTATAAGAAATTACCAATTGCATCTTTCTAAACAATCTGAAACACTTCTATTAATAAATAATTCCTAATTTATTTATTTGCTTAATTTTGCCAGGGTCTACCTGTCATTGCTGTTGGTGTTGGGCTCAGTACATATGATAAAGCATCTTAATTTTGCCAGCGTCTACCTTTGAATTATCTATTTGACATTAAATTGCCAGTTCTTTTTGTTCAGGACAAATACTATATACAAGTCCTACTTGAATCTAAAGAGCCCATGCCTAGTAAGTTTTTACAGGTTATATTTTCTTGCTTTTTTCCTAACCAATTTTGCTAGTTGATTTACTAACCAATGTTCTTGCTATGGTGTGTTTGTTTGTGTTAGTCTAGGCAATTGATTCTGTTTTCTTGTGTGCTTAGTGCATTATTTAGCGGTACCAAGTGCATGCCTCACCACGTGTTTTATTTTGAAAAACTTATTCTAGTTTTTTTTTTTTTAAAAAGAAAATAGACACTTACACCAAGTGCATGCCTCGCCATATGCATGCAGTACCACTCTAGATGCATGACTCAATTTTGAGCTAGAATCACGAAACAAAAGAAGTTAATGAGAAAACATTTCCTAGCTGTTTCTGTTTTTTCAATTTTAAAACACTTGTTTTGGAAACAGTTTTCAAAACTTAATCGATGTTGGATGAGAAATTGATTGTGAATAACATAAAATTATTTTAAAAAAGAGTTTTCAAAACAAAAAATGAGAAGGGAATCGAACAGGCATAAATGTTTAACATTTTCCCCTTTATATCTTGTTTTCTGTTTATCAGATTTATCAAGTAGAGAAAGATTTCCCACATAATTCTAGCAGCATGCAGGTTGCCTTTTTTTTTTTTTTTAACTATCTCTTTGGTGAAGAATTCAAGAGTAATGAAGAAAGCACAAGCTTAGGTGAGAGAGGTATTCAATATGAAGGGAAGGGTTGATGAAAATTGCATCAATGAACTCAAATATTTGAAATTGTATAACTAATAATGCATAGTTAAAAAAACCTTTATCCTCATGTTAAATAACTTTGATTCTACATCCTCACATTTTCTCAAGAAGGATTAGAAAATTTAATCTTGTACATGGAGATAAGGAGAGTGAGAGAATACATTTTTACTCAGTTTCACAAACAAAAGAGAAAATAAGATAATATAGTAGAGTAATTGAATGTTTTTTCAAAGTTTATTTTCATGTGCCTTTGTTGATTTATTTCTTGGCTAATCTAGTGAAGCTGCCATTCTTATTGTCCTAATATTTTCAACAGGTTCGATCTTTTGCTTGAGGATTATTTCTTGTTCACTCGGAATGCTTGGAATAATTTATAATCATTATAAAGTATATTTATTTCTATTGGATGTAAAGATTTTTTTATTAATAAGGAAACTTTGCTTTGCACTAAATCAGGATTCATTTACTTTGAGAGCATATTTTGGCCAAGTTTTAATGACATTTCTGTCAATTGTGATAGTTTGTTATCATTGATTGATATTTAGATATTATCTTGTGCATTCCTAGATTAAGAATTTACTTGACTTGGTTCAAAATATCAAGATCGTTAAGTTTCGTATAATATTCAATATTCAATAATTCTTCCTTTAGTTATATTATTTTTTCATAAAATTTAATAAGAAACTAAAATATATTTAGTTTAATTTTCATTATTATATGACTTTTACCTACAGTTGGATGTTACAGGTATATGTTAATGACTTTTATCTACAATTAGTAATTGTAAGTATACGTTAATGACTTTGATTTACAGATATATATTATAGGTATATGTTAATAACTTTTACGTATAGACTAATAACCGTAAAGATATGTCTATATGTAAAACTTGTACATATAGATTAATAACCATCATAATATAACTCCTCAAAGTTGACAGGAAAATGTACATAAGTAAATATCAATTATATTTTTATCTAGAGATTATTAATTTATAGTGACAAATTTTATTTGTAGGTATAAGTCAAGTAGAATACTTTCCTTCTCACATTTTTCATCTCAAATAAGTCTAAATCAACTGCACTCAACATTCAACCCCTTGAATCACACACCCTTAAACTGCATATAATCAACTCAAACCTGCCATTGCATCTGTTTTAAAAGAGTGACTATATATGGATAATTAAAAATTTTAAACATCTAATCAATAATTTTTTTTTCTTCTTTTTATCTCATTATATCATATTACTTCATCAATAAAATCAATCATCTTTTTTCTTTCTTTCTCTTTCAAGTTATAAATAACTTAAAAGTGTTGATCAAATATTTTTCATTTTAAAAATTTTAACATACATTTATTAAACGAGCTATCATTGAAAATCTAATTATGCCAGCTTAAAAAAAAATCATTCAGTAAGTGGGTCATGAAAGACGATTGTGGGTTGGCGAGGTTAATGTCACCAAAGCAAAAGAAAAAGTCATTAAATACGTGGCACCAAAGCAAAAGAAAAAGTCATTAAATACGTGGGTCATTGAAGCAGTGTTGATTGTTACCTCCTAATAATTCCAAAAGTTGATCAAGAATAGTAATTTTGACTTAGACCTCCAGGTTTGACACCACACTTGAGGCGTGTCAAAGTACAGATGGTAACTTCAAGTAAGGACAAACGTTTATAAGGAGATATCATTTTAACTAATGCCTCCTAAATCTTACATGTAAATAAATTTATAACAAATATATAATTTGCTGATCAATCTATTTTGTTAAATTATTTACCAAAATATCCAAAATTATAAAAAAAAAGTTGTTAATATGATATCATGGGACTGATTCAATATGATTCAATGACGACAATGATAAGTCATAACACGTGGAAAGACAAAGTTTATACTTGACTTGCTCTACATTTTTTTCTTGGATAATAGAATATGATTAAGATAAAATTACCCTTTTTAAAATGATTACTTTAAACATTTTTTATTGTTATATCTAACTAAAATTTACAAAATTGTTTTTGTAATTAATGTTGATTTTTAACGTTAGTTTCCTTTTTTTAAGTCAATATTAGTTTCTACAAGTATTATTAAAATCGGTCGGATCGTTGATTCAGTTGAGATAATGGATCAGTAGATCAATTATCCAATTGGTGGACTAGTAATTGGTCATGTTTGACCTGGTATATATTAAAAATTTAAAATTATATATGCATCTATTATAGATAAGTATAAAATTAACATTATTTGACTAAAAAAAGTTCATTCATACTCCAAAATTCAAAAATAACTATTGCTAATAATTCAATTTTTTTTAAAAAATCCAAAAAACAAATCCCCCCAAAAAAAGTAAACTTGACCAAGTCTGACTAATCCGACTGACTGAGTTTAACTAGGTCAATTACATAACCTGTTCAATAATAAAATCAAACTGATTATGCTATCAGATCTCAGTTCAATCAGTCAGACTGGACCGATTTTGATAACTATGATTTTTACTATTTCTACTATTGAACAAACTACTTAAATTTGAGTTTAATTGAAATTAAGAAACAATAGTACCTGCTCTTAAGTTTGTCGTGATTATTGTGGGGACTAAACTATTCGGGTGCAGTTTAGTTTAATTTTTAAAGGAAAAAAATATTGAGACAAACATAAAATAATAATGTGAATTGATTTAATTATAATATCAAATTTAAATAATTTGAAAACAAATTATTCTTTTTACAATTTAGTTTAGTTTGATTTAATTAAATACTTATTATTAATTATCATAACAAAAATCACACACTACAAAATTTATTTTAAAAAATACATTATAAATCACATAATATAATCATATAAAATTTAAAATAATACTTGTTACATAATACTAAATATCCATTAAATAAAATTAATATAATTATAATATATGATTTGATTTGATTTTTATAAGAAGAATTAAAAATTAAACCAAATTATAAAAAATATGTGATTATTATTTCATCATTCACTTAATTAAGTAATTAATTAATATTAGGGTTATTTTTGCCAAGAGATGTTATTTGGAGTGGACATGTAGAAGTCTAGAAGATATAACTCCATTAACCTTATACTCTTAATATGTTGGAATATAGATCTCATGGCACCATTTTGCTTACAAAACTGCAAGTACGTATAATAACCCTAATATTAATTAATTACTTAATTAAGTGAATGATGCAAGAATATATAGGAATTAAAACCCTCAGCTTCTTTGACACATTGCACCATCGTGCTTGATTTTCCAGCGGTCTCCACGGTAGTCATCTTTACTTACAGTTCTACAATTCTTTGGCAACTTTTTGAGTGAAGTTTCCTTGGTTGTTCTTGAATTTGTTAAATATATCTATTAGAGCTCACCCACACATATGAACATATGAGCTATATGAGATTTTAATGGGAATATTAAGAATCTATATATGTATATAATATGATTAATGTATCATAGATTTCATGGTAACAAAAATATTGTGGGCAAAGATCTACGTAAATGATGAAATTATATATGATATCATCTTTGCCTAAGCAAGCGAAATAGTAAGGAAAGACAATGAAGGGAACCTTCTTTGATTACATTTTCATTTGTATATATATATATATATATATATATATATATATATATATATTATGAATTTGTTCTAATTCTTCATCAATTTCATGTGGAAAATGATATATACCCAAAAGTTACAATGAGTCAACCAAATTTAGATTTTGTAAGATACTACTGTTTGAAGATAGAAACATCTTCACTTCCTCTTTATGCATTTTGAACCTGATTTCCTGCAAATAGTTGGAAGGAATTAAATGTTTGTAATGTAGATATGATTGAAAAAAGAATTGAAGAATGCAGAGAATTGCAATTTTTTAACGTAATAAAAAAACATTTAGGAGGATTTTCTATGTTTCTTGAAAATTTTGCAAGATCTTGATAAATCATAAGTAGACTCTAATGATTAAAATTTTATTTAACCATGCATTCACATTTATATTTTTAAAGCCTGAATATGTTTATGATTAATTTTAAGAACTTTGATAGTCAAGTATTTGATTCTCCAGTCAATTAAGTAGTCGACTATAGTAAAAGTAGTATATACTTCTTTGTTCATAGAAACACAAAAAACGTTTAAATCAAGTAATCGATTATCATCAAGATATATTTACTACATTTGACTATCAAAGATATCTTGAGGTTTTTTTATACCAGAATATATATAAACGATGACTACAAAAAAAATTCAACTAGTTTTAGTTTGTTTCATTTTTAGCCGATTTTTTATTTGAAGCAAAGCAGTCAACTATACCTTGACCAAATAATCAATTACTTTAAGAAATAGGGATATAAAGTTAGTGCTTTTTTTCAAAATTTTATCCAAAAAACTTTCCTATAAATATATGGCATATACATGACTTAAAATCAAGAGAACATATATTGTTTTGCTGCAAAATTGCTCACAGCAGACACATCGATTTTGTAAGTTAATTACTTGAGGTCAAGTAATAAACTTCTACATAGTTTCTATATTGGTGGGTTTTTCTTTTATTATTATTATTATTAAAATTATCAAAAGAAGATAGAAATTATGATCAATTTTGTAAGCAATTTCATAGGATAACAACGTATGTTCTCTTAATCGATGTGTTTGCAAACAATTTAACCGCAAAACAATATATGTTCTCCTAATTTCAAGTCATGTATGTAAAGTGAAATGCCATCTATTTATAGAGCTTTTTTTATTTTTTATTTTTTTAAATAAATGTTTTAAAAAACCTTTTAATATATACTTGTGTACACTCACCTATGTATATTGATCTCTGTTGAAACTATGTAGTTTACACTCACCTAATTAACGGCTAATTAAGTTTTTTCTTCTTCAGTTTTATGAGTCTCTTGCATGAGAACTAGATAGACGAATCCAAGATTTCATTAAAATTTGAACAAAGTAATTAAGAGTCAGTTTATTTAAATTTATTTGTTAATAAATTAAATACTTATTTTAAATTTAAACAAACCGACTTTGTAGCTTTATGAACACATCTACTTAGAAAATTGCATGCATATGTAAGTATAAATATAGTAGCAATAATGATTCTAAGTCACATTGAAGAAAAACATCCCCCAAATGCTAGGACAAAAATTTACACAAGGTTGCGTGATCGATGTCGGGTACTGCATGTTGGGTTGAAGCAACAAGCGCTGAAGGTGCAAAAGCTAGACATATCGTAATTCACTCTCAGGAGGTTCCCTCTTATAAAAAATGGTTGCTTACTGAATGAGATATTTAGATAATTAAATTAGTAACATAAAACTTATTAAGGGCCTTATCATACAATGCCAATGCATGGATGATGTTATAAGGAAAAAAGGGGGTTCTGTTGAGACTATAAATATGATACGCGGAAACTGGTCACGTATATGTGGGTAAGTACATTAGACGTGCAATAGAGGAATTAGCATGTGTTGATCATGTGTTAAGTATGGGATAAGTTCATGGGGGTGGTTATTGGGTCTTGTGGTGTGTATGAGAGATATCTAGTCTTTTGCATTGTAATGGAATTTTGAGTAGTTGAACGAAGTTGAAGGATACTACTTTCGATAAAATGTTATAATATTGGAAATTAATTTTTCAAATGACTCAAGAATATTTGACATGTATTTGTTTGGATCGGTCGATTGTGTTTCATGAGTAACACGAGATGCTGCCAACTGTCATATATTTGTTTGGATCAAAACAAATCATTGTACCCTCCAATCAAGTCAGCAGCTACACGCAAACAAACAATATATACCTTTTTCACAAATTAGGCCCCGCATTTATTGAGAATTATTTGACCTTGATCGATACAAGCTTGTAGCACAATGGGTGCTCTATCCATGCACAAGAGATATAACAATCACATTTTATTATTTATTTTTAAGTTAAAGGCAATATCTTCCATATAAGAAGAGATTAAGAAAAATATATAAGCACTAATGTTTTTTGAAAAAAGAAAATAAAATAAATGAGATGGAAAAACTAAATTTTCACATGTTATTTAGAAGGAGAAATAAGAAAGATGCATCATGAAAAAGAAGAAAAAGGAAACAGATTTTTTTTTTAGTTTTTGGATTAGTAGACAAGAGAATCTCTCTTTCTCTCTATTCTCTCAATTTACAAAAAGATTGTGTTTGTCATGAAAAGGAAGAAAAAATTAATTGAAAATTAAAAAATAGTTGCTAACTGAACGTTGGTAGTTGATAGATAGAAGTTGTTAAATTAGTTTATAAAATTAAGTGTTTAATAAAACTATACATTGAAGTTGAAAAATCTAAGATGGCAAAAACAAACATATTTATAATATATTTTTATATAAATTCAATTTTATTTTATGGATACAAATATATTTTAAGGTATTATGATTTTAGTTTTTTAATTAATTTTAGACTTAGAAATTTTTATTTATAGCTAAATATTTTAATTATATTTTTTTCAATTATTATAATTTTCATATTATGTATTATACTTGTAATATTATATTATATATTAGAATATTTATAATCAAGTTTAAAATAAAGTAAAAAAAATATACACTAAATTATAGATACTTTTATTATATTAATTAGCATAATAGTTAAAATAAACCATATAATATAAAATTATTCATCAATAATAAATAAAAAATCTAACATTTATCATTGTTAATTTTGTGAAATATATATAATCTATATAATATTAGAATTCTTTCTCAATGTAAGAGATTTCTTCTTGTGTGAAGTCTGATCTAGAATATATGTGCACTTCCGAACTTTCTGCTGAACACAAATATCACTATCATTGCATTTACACACACAATCACAAGAAAACAAATATGACAGGATAATCATGTAAAAGTTATTGAGATAAAATGTGTTTTTAATTCTTTATTAATTTAATTTGATATCATCAATTGTTTTAAACAGATCAAGGATTGAAAACAAATATTTGAAAAAAATGAGTATCGTACAACTTGGATGAAATTATGTACTAATCAAATATTCAGTTGTCACAATTAGTGATTAGTTGTACACTAAAAATCTAGTGCTAACTAAAATACCTTGAATACTTTGTATTATTATTTTTATGAGCTAGTAGTGTTTTAGTTATGACCAACATTAAGGAGACATGAGTTATTATATATATTTATCCTCATTCAATTTGGTTCAGATGTGTGTTTTGTATTTATCAAATATTAGAGTATATGGAACGGATATATTGTTGAATAATGACTGAAGTGGTATACGCCACAAGTTTTTTTTTTATGCAAAAAAAGTATATGTATTTTTATAAATAAACTAATAGAAGTTTTTTAATTTAAAATTTAACCTTTTCACAAAGAATTGTTAAGTTGTCATGTAGCACAATGAGTTGTTACATGGGGAAATATCACAAACTCTGTTTAAACTACTTGCACTATCTCCTATTCTGCTTCCACTTTGAACACTTTCCTTTGAACGTTGAGAAGGGACGATAATGTTTAGATCATGGCTTTAGGTGTCTGGGGTTTAGCTGTGGAGAATGCGATATGATGGAGGCTAGTTCATGACGATCGTTTGTGATTAAGCAAGATGGTATTATATATTGGTTTTGTGTAGTGGTGAGTGGTTGCATTTCAAGCGTGTGCATGGCAGTAAGTGTTTTTGGCTATGCCTTGGTAGCTAGGAGTTACTGATTTGGTTGTGGTGAGAGCAACGAAATATTAAGAACTAAACAACAAATAACATTGAGAAAAAATAGAACAAGTACAAATTAAGGTAGTTAAACATTATAATATTGATAAAAAAAAACAAATTATAGCACAAAATCATTGAGTAAACAACAACATATATACAAACAGCATTTTTCTCAACTCACACATTGAGCAATTCATATAGGATGAATCAAGCTTCCTATCGACAATTCGCTTTTCACATGCTTGCTAGTACATAGCACTATATGCACAACATCTTCTTAAACGTATAAAGGAATATATGAGATGCATTGTGAAATAGCTAGCTTCTCCTATTCATGTTCGTTGAGGCGAATTGGATCCACAAGCAGTGAAGAGACATACTCTTTCAGTAATTCTCCATTTGTGAATTTATCCTGGTGATTTTCATATGAAACCACTGACATGCGTGCCAAATTAACTACACAATCAAGCACAAATTTTGGGATATCATTTGACTTGAGGCACTGTTCATTTATAACCTTCCAGCAATCTTCAACATCATTATGAATAAGGTAATAGGCCTTTTCTTGTGAAATGTCATATTGCTTCATGCAACATTCGACGGCTGAGGCAACATGTACTCT